>KZ308327.1:1633569-1772779 GCA_000376725.2 Ladona fulva | reverse complement strand
AGAGAAAATATTTAGATAAAATTAAAAACTGCCGTTGATTTTTTTCTAGATGCTGTTTACAGTATCGTAATCGATATTTATCGTTCATCTTTGAAATGCTAAACTTTTATGTTAATTTTATCAAATACAGAAAATGAATTGATTTGTTTTGCTTTTCCCATTTATCCGGCTTAGGAAAGTTTATGTAAGAATGTAGAAGGGCAAAAATATAACGTAATATCCGTCAGCTGAGATAGTGGTAAAAACAGCACCACCATTCAATTTGTGCTCTTAATTTCTTGAATACTATTCCAAAGTCAATTGATCGTTACCTTAGGAGGTTAATTAATTCGAGATATAATGTTATGTCTTTGTGTGATCACCCATTTCTTTTTCCTCCGCTACCTAAATACCGAATTTCTGAAACTATACGACTACGAAAGCGTTTCGGTTCATCATCGCCTGTTGTGAAGGAGATGGAGGAGGTCCTGAAGACGATTTTAAAAGAAAGTTTTCATCATGTCTTTCGAGGTTAAAATATAATATACCCGAGTAACTTCAGAATGAATTTTTGTAGATAGATAGATGGCTCCGAACTAAGAGTCGATGAGAGAGAACGTATAATGGTAGATGAGTATCAACAAGTAGAACAGAATCATATCTGATTGACAAATTTTATCATTAACGAATTAATTTTAAAAAGTGCAAAATGATATTGGACCTGATGAGACTGAAATACGAATATCTCTAAATGGTTCGTAGATGAATATTCGTAGTTTAAGTTGTTCAATAATCTTTGACAAAACTCTTCCACTGATTCTTTTTAAGATATTTTCCAGTTGCATTGTTCCAAGTATTTTCATCTATTCATTCCATAAGCTGACAAAAACTAAGCTTTGAGTATATAAATATACGATATGAATAGAAATATTACTTAGCTTAATGGGGTTTTAATATTACCTGTTTATACTAGGTGTTGCAAGGTGCAACGCCCACCCTTTCAAATGCTCCCAATGTTAAATGAAACTGTTGTCAATGCAAATGAAATTTGACCCAAAGACTGAAAAAGTTGTTTCCCTGTATTTTACGTAATGCTTACATAAATTTTTGGTCAACAAGTAGGTCTGTGCTAGCTATATGTTAGTCCCTCCGTAAATGATTTCATATGCTGAGATAAAAATCTGAATGCATTGGGTAAGAATAAGAGTGAAAAAAGGTCACGAACCATGGCCCTCTGCATGTTACGCTAACATTCTAACCATTACACCAACCCGGGTTGGTGTAATGGTGCATGGAATCCAGGAGTATTATGTGACAGACTTGATACACCTTTAGTGTGTGGACTTACATATTTCTTAGATAGTTGTATTGGTAGATTTATTTGTTTGTAGCTTGTGTAAGTTAAACTTGTTTAAGTGTAAGACCTGTGTCAATTAAGGAAATTTCTGTTGATTTAGTTAGTTTATTTAGATTTAGTTGTAAATGTGGACATGTTATGTGACAAAAATATGTAGATACTGACTGGTTAGTTACTTTTGCCAATGAAAGGTAAGAAAATGTGGTGATAAGTTACAGATCAGAAATGTACTAATTTACTTTAAATGCTAAAGTGTATGTTGATGAAATCTTTCAGGATGGCATTGAAAATTGTTGAATTTGGCCTACCAGTCTGCAGCAACGTAACATCCACTTTGTTGGCCAAACCAGTGTCTGTGGTGCCACAAGCATGGCTATTCGAAGAGGGAGGAATAAGTTACTGTTGGTGGCCATGTAAAAGTTACTCAAATGTAACGAATATGATTCGAAGGATGTCCTATCCTCAGGGGGACTGGGATCAATGGCATGTGACCCATGTCTACAGCGAAAGTTTCCGTAATTAGATTTTTTTATCATCATATATCATGGAGATAGTCTTCTCTTTTGACTTAGCTGCTGTCTCTTCTGAAACTTTGGCATTAAAATTCAATTTTTAATTAAATCTTTGTAGGGGATTATCTGTCAGCCAGAGATGTACTGTCTAACAGCTCGGATGTCACGGATTTAGAGGAGCGGATAAGAGTGGTGAAGGGGAAGGAGTTCGGCAGGGGCAAGCGTTCTCCCAAAAGGAAAACTTTTGCAGAGGAATGCAGTGGAGCTTGGCAGCCAAAAACTCTGACCTCTTTGTCGAGTCTGCCAATCCTCTCATCCGATGAAGGTAATTTGTAAATGATTTTATAAATCATTATATTAAACTACTGTATTGGAAAAAGGAAAGCTGTGCAACTTTGACTTTCAATTAACGTTATTGATACTAATCTCTATCAGTTTATAATATCGGATGTTGTCATTAACTTTCATGCCGTACTAGTTGGGAATATTTGTCTTTGAGTGCATCTGTAACTCGTGTCCTTAATTGCAGATGAACTTGAAGTGAGTTTTGGGGAAGGATGTAGCAGGGGCGATGCTTCACAGATAGGAGTTGTCATCGAAGACCCTGCTATGAAAGGTGTGTATTGTTTTCAAATTAATTTTTGGAGGGCACAGTAAGGTAAAACTTGGTAAGCTTCACAAGATATGAGCATATTTAGATGTAATATTTTTTAGTGTTTTAATATAACTGGAAATATAGCATGTTTTAAAGGCAGTAGGATAATTTATGAAGGTGTCATTATTAACAATTGACAGCAAATTAAGTTATGAACGTATTCTTAAGTGAATGTAACAAATTTTGATATTATATGCTTTTTATGATTTGATATATTTCTTTTATGTTGCTCCTGCTACAGATGACAATGCTATATCCAGAAAATTGGATAGCATTCTGGAAGAAATGAAGTGTATGAGGAGGGACATAAATGATGTCAAGGCTACAGTGAAGGACCTGTCCGTTAAAGTTGCCTCTATCACTTCCCTATCCAAAGAAGTGGAGGGGGTGAAGACAGTCTGCAGTAAGTTGTCATCGAAATTCTCCTCTTTCGAGGAGACTCATAAGGCTGTGATGTCTACGTTGAAGGGGGATTTGGACAGGACTGAACGCCCTGGGCCCAAAAAGGTTTTGCCTCTGCAATTACCAATTTCTAGCTGGCCTCATTTCTGTGAGGTGATGGCGAAAGTAAAGAATGAGGAAGTGAAGGAGCTGTTGGTTAGTGCTATTGCTTTCTTTTGCCTCATATGTTGTTACATGTATTTGATTAATATACAATTCAACCATTTCTCCTTCAATTAACAGGTCCAACATCTAAGTCTAGTAGGAGGGAAGGACCTAACAGCAGTGACGAATTCTGTAATGGCAAAGCTCTTCTTCAGATCATTTGCTAAACAGTGTAGCTGGAAGGGGCAAAGAGGCGACAAGTACTCTGTGGAGAAGACTCCTTTATTACATGTAGTGCATAGTAAGTATTTATAGTTCCAGTGTATCACGTTTATGTACATTCCCTTTGTGTTTTGCTATGTCTTGTATCATGAATTTTGCTCTGTTTTAACTTTTTTTTTTTTTAAGGTGCAATTATTCTCCACCATGGAATGGGAGCAACAACGGAGGATACTGTGAAGGGCAGAATACAAAATTGGTTGAAGCAAGCTGGGCGGCAAAGAATTCAAAGTTCTGTAGGCGAAGATGACAATTAAAGATTTTTTTACCTTTTACTTGGCTGTTCCTTTTTACCTATTTTAAACCCATTTCTAAAGTATATTTCAATCAATATAGGGTAGTATTACTTTCTATGCTGTAGAAGAGAATTCATAATTTCACTGTAGTTAACTCGGGTACCTGGATAATTTCGTGATATTTTCTATCCGGGGTGGCTGATTTTGCACCGTCAAAAAAATTAATTTTTTGTTTATATTTAAACATTTTCGGAAACGTCAGAAAAGTACCCTCGGACTGTATTTTAAATTCCCGCCGTGGTGAAAATAACCGGGGCGACATCATGCGGCCAGTTTAGGAACTATCTAAGCAGCCGAAATTCACACAGTGCCACCTGGCGTTTAGTTTCAGAACTTCTTACGGTCAGGGTGTAAACTCGGGTCATTCTCGTGATCGGGCGGACATAACTCCAAGATTCCCCCAGGCATACCCGTGACTGCCACCTTTTACCCCAGTTTCCCCTGGTGGCGTCCACGGGTTAGGCACGATTCTCGCACTTATTCTCCACGACTTGTGCTATTTGGGCCATTCCATCAAGGACTAAAACAGTAGAAAATTTTGAAAAGAAAATTAATTACTTCAAAAACTAAGACCCATTTAGACAAACCCCGTTTCCTTTCATTTCCTCTACTATAAAAAAATATTATATGCTAGCCATCTTTTATGTATATCTATTTTTACACATGTCATTAAATGTACTCGTATATTGTATTTTGTACTGGGTAAATGGGTTTTGAGACCTATAATCAATGGATATTATTATCATCATAAGATTGAACAAGGAGATGCCAGGATGAATGACACTGTTCAGCATCACTGGAGTATACCTCAGCAGGTTTCATATCATCACTCTCATGACCAAAAATTAGACAAGATTATATAAAAGATACGTATCCTCCATCCTATACCAAAAGGCAAATGAAAAATGATCCACTTATCAAGATAGGGCAGCAGGTATTGAATATTACCTCAAATCAGGGAATAATAACCATGTGTGAACTAAAATATCCTTTAACTAAGTTTTCCAGAGGATGCATCCAGCTAGTGAAATTTACAAATCTTTATGGTGGTACTTGAGCAGGTTGAAGTCGCTTTATTTAATTCGTTTTGTGTTTTTTTTTGATATTTTGATTAATTGCAAATAAATATTCCAATAGTTTTACTAATCAATAAACAATGTATTTGTGGAGTATTTAATTATGTCAAAAGATAAAACTGTAAAATTCATTGTTTATTAACGGGACTTGGTTCTGTTGCAAGTATAACTTGAAGCAATAAGTTTTAGTAAACACTACTTTAAGATAAAAGAGGTAAACCAACATAATATTTTACATTGGTTTCATAGTTCACAGCTTCAATTTCACCAACCACTTGGTTGGAAACTCATTTTAATGAGTCACTGCATTACTGCATCCCAATATACTCAAAAAAAATTTCAAATACCCTGAACTCTCAATTATTTGGGTTGATGGCGTGAAGTGGATGCACGAATGACCAGAAGACTTGGATAACACAAACTTTTATTTATTATCATTTGAATAAATGAATAATTTAGTACTATTTACCCACACTATTTTTTCATGTCCTCAAGACTTTTCTTTACCCTACCATGGATCTTTTTAGCAGCGTTAATACATATTTACAATGTTTATTTATAAAATTAATACCCTTTTGACATTGATTTTTAGTATCTCCACAAACTCAATTGACCAACTCAATCTGAGGTCATTAGAATAGATCCCCACTCAAAGAAGAGTGTTTGAGTCTGTCATTAAGAACTTTACTTAATATGCAAGATAGATAGTGAATTAAAATTTGAATTCTTTCTCCCTGTTGCCAGAAAAATTTCCTTCAAAATGTATGTTCTCTTTGCTTCCATAACTTACCATGACTCAGTTTAAACACTCGATTTTTTATTATCTGAAAATAAATATCCCTATAAACTGGGTTGACTTTAAGGTGTGGGTCCCGGAAAAATATTTTTGTGCAGTCTCTTCATAAAACACCCATAATATTATAATTTATTTTTATTCTACAGTTTGCATGTGTTTTAGAACTTAATTTTGTATTGTTAGAAAACTTATGCATTTTAAATGAAGTTCCATATGCATAAAAAGGCCTTATAATTCATATATATGAACATAAATCCTACATTGTGTGAAAATAAACCTGTGGAAAAAATACACTCCTGTCTTCCTCTTATTTTAATATGCCTTCCTCCATGGAATTTATTTTGAACTTCCCAAGGTTTAAAAGTTTAAAGGATCAGAGGTTTAAAAGTTTTTATGATGATGTCAGTGAAATATACCTTATCCAAACTATTGTGCCAGTCTTTAATAACCATATAAAGAAAATTGAAGGGACTGATGATTCATTAAAAGATATTTTGAAACTTTTGTTTTGATAATTGACATTCTGGTGGAAAGTACCAGATGTCAAATCATTGCTCTAAGAGTAAAGTTAATGTAGTAGAAGGAGGAAGGGCAGACAAAAATCGTCAGCTTTCAAAATAATTATCCAGGATTTGTACATTTCCTACACTGAAAATTTGAATATGTATGTACATGAATCAATTGGAAGGAGTCTCTTCACTTAGGAGAATACCTTGAAATAGAATCTTGGGTCAGATAGCTTGGCAACAACAATTAGGTGCCTCCAATTGGAGGCATTTAAATGCTTCAAACCAAAAGGGAATGAGTAGATGATGTAAAACAGGTTCCTTTGGCTCTAAATAAACCATCCCAATCCCTTTAGTTGTCATGATACAACAAGTCTTTATTGAGCAATATTGAGACTAGACAGTCCCACTTTCCATTCAACTGTTGTCAAAATGTAATCTAAAATACAAATATAAATTCAGATTTAAACTAGAATATAAACAATAATAGATTGAGATATTTAGCAAGTAAGAAACAATGGAAATGAAATAAGGAAAGAAATAATAGTTTTGTGGAACAAAAATAACTGTAATACTTATTATCTCAGAAAATGTATATCCACTACAGGTAAAAAAAAAAGACTACAAAAAGTTAGAGGGAGTCAAAAACTTGAGAATTTTGTAACAAAGTACAAAATAAAGAGATATATTATGACAAAGTGTGTAATAAAAAATTATATAAGTTATTAATAGATACAGCATCAATCAGAAGGAGAATTCTTTCTCATTTAAGGTAGAACATAATAGAAAGATCGGAATTTAATGCTTCTATGAGCATAAGATTCAAGTCAGATGTGTTTATGATACTGACATAAAAAATGAGTAAATAAAAAGTTTACAAAATTCTGACATTACTCTGACCGTAATTTTGCTTGAACATAAAATCATCATAAGATACATTATTATGTAAAGGAAAACAAACAAAGCAAGGAAAACAAGAATAATATTAAAGAAAAAGAAGATGAGAATAGAATCAAATAGCATATTTGCAAATTAGGTACATGATATGATTTCCATAGAATTTTTGGAGTGATGATAAAAAGGTATTGCATGTGAAAAGATTTATAGTAAAATCCAAATGTTGTGATTAGGATTTCAATTTCCCTAGTGTAACAGTCATGGATAATGTTAATTGGGATGAATAGCTAAGAAAGATATTGTGGCACATTATAACTTTCAATTAAATATACTCCATCTTTTGTCACAAAAGATGGAGTTTTCTTTTAGCAATGAGCCTAATCCAAGACCATTACTCACATGAATCTGAAACATGGATGCTTTTCTTTAGATTACAAATGAATGATTACAATGAATCAAATGCATGGAGTTTCATTGCAAGCTGATTAGATAGTTCTTGAAATAGAGCATTGCAATACACAAGAGATTCATTGATTAACAAACCTAGATTCATATTACTTTGACAGAGAGGATATATAATATGAAATAAATTTAATATTGTTAACATCTGTGCCAACATGGAATAGTAGAGAAATGTTACTGAAACAACTACTTAACTACAAATAACTTATAACTACAAATAACTTATAACCCCTATTTACCCAGAAAAATTGTATCTTTGAGAAATACTAGAGAATATAATCAAATGGAAACAAAACTGTCCAAAATAAAAATAAATAGCATCTTTATTTTGGGCAAAATTAAGACTTTAAAGTCTCCTCTTCCATATTTAACCCATCGTCAATATTAAAAAAGTTATAATTTAATAATAATATCAAAGAGTTAATAAATCAATAAAAAATATCAAAGTTAACTTAAGTTGAATTAAGACAAAATTGGAAATATTTAGTTGTGGATTTAAAAACCTAAGTGAAGCCTAGGAAAAAAAATATATCCACATCAGGAAAACAACCACATAGAAGGGGGTGTGAAAAACCTGCATAAACCTACTGAGAGTAATGACTAAGACATTTAGAAACAGAAAGCTGGAAAAAATATATAGCCTGGAAATAAGAACATGGTTAAAATGACAAACAAATACATAATAATGCCTTAATAAGTTTTCACTGACACTAAGTTTCAATAAAAGTTTATGATTAGTCAATGAACTGAGTCACTGGTATCATATACACTTAGGAACACAAACATGAACGCTAAAATTACACATTGAGATTACTTAGAAAATACAAAGTTTGATATGATAAATCAAATAAATTTATGGATAAACATAAACATCACTTGTTAATTATTACAAAGAATTAATTTCAGAAAACTCAAGTATTCGAGGAAAAGAAAAGTAGAAGATAGCACAAGGAAACAAGATAAATAATAATGATGACAAAAATATTTTATTGGTATAATGAATCTTTCCTGTTTATAATAATGCCAAGTATACGAATGTAGGCAGTCAAAATGAGTGAATCCTGTTAGTTTTAATGCTACAAAGTTGAATCTATTCTACAAGTTTGTTTATTATTATTATGTGTATAACAGCTGTGTATGACTGTTATCAAAGCCAAAAATGTTTCTGAAGTATAATAATAAGAATATTTAAATGCATGGTTAGTAAAGTGAGAACAGGCATCCTCAAAATCCTCATTATTAGGGTAGAGAGTTGGCAGCCCTAAGCAGTGGCAATTACTTTCTTGCAAAATTGATAGCCACATATGTATTTCTTAATAGTTAGGGTTACTTTGAAAATATTTTATGATAATTCTAAAGGAATTATTATACTTGCTGCATATTATGGCTCCCATAATTCTCAAGACATCCTAATAATAGCATCTCTGTTATATACTTACTAAGTAGATGGTATGGTATGAAAGAATTAATAGTCTTAATACACAGGTCATAAATAGTGAAGTACTTTAATAACCTTATATGTTCTCATTAGAAACTATTTGGTATTGGGGCTCCGGGATAGCCAAGTGGGCAACACGTTCGACTATGGTGAAAGCGGTCCCAGGTTCGATTCCCGGTGGGAGCCTACGTGCTAAATGACCTCAGCTGTCGCTGCACTTTCAACAATACTACTAATACTATTTGGTATTGTAAGGGAACTTATTTTCTCATACTAAATAAAATCTCAATTTGTTGGTTTATTTAATATTCAATTCAAGACAGCTTTTCTCTTCTCAATCTAATGCATAATTTGGTCTTAATATGCCGTTCTTTGCATGCTATCCTCTACAATTACAATATCTTTACTCCAGATAAAAATAAATACTTTGGTCGTCACGGACCGCGATATAGGAGTTCTTGGGGGAAGAACGGTGCCGCGGTTACTACCTGTCATTTAACAAATTTGGGGTGTAAATTTCCATGAGGTCACTTCTCTATTTCCTTTGCCCTGGTTAAAAGCAATAGTTAATAAATAAAGGATGAATTTAGTCTAAGTCGGGACAGAACCGGGAATAAGACTAATGATAGGAAGAAGACGGCGTTTATAACCCCAGACGGCCTCATTGAGTTTCGGCGAATGCCTTTTGGTTTTTCCAATGCACCAGCAACTTTCCGAGGGCTCATGGAGCAAGTTTTTTATTAAGACGATGTTTTTTGTGTTTGGCCGATCCTTTACAGACCATATCTAACGGTTGGAAGCGGTATTAATTGCTAAGATGGGAGCGAGTTTGACCTTAAGGAATGAAAGAAATTAGAATTATTCACGAGAGCTGCATGTTCTGCGTCGCTAACTTCTGACTCTGACTGATTGACTCCTCACACACACACACGATACGTATTTGAGGACTTTTTCCATCCATTTAAATCTGGGATCTCAAGATCTTGGATACCCGAGCGCACCTAACGGAAAGGGCTGAACCTTCTCTTCGGCGAAGAAGAAAACGAAGAAAACCAAGGAAACACATGAAGTGCGCGTGAACCGCGT
Source organism: Ladona fulva (assembly GCA_000376725.2). NCBI lineage: Eukaryota > Metazoa > Arthropoda > Insecta > Odonata > Libellulidae > Ladona > Ladona fulva. The sequence continues at coordinate 1,762,894 of KZ308327.1, read as the reverse complement.
GGGTAGGGTTAGTGTTTTTCTTGGTTTTTCTTAAAATTGCACATCGTGCACGAGTCAACTTGTCAACGACTTTTGAACAGATATTTTCTATAATTTGGATAAGCATCGATTAAAAATGGATTTTAGGAGCGCAACCAAGAGGAAACTTTCGAAAAACATTCTCGAAATGAAGGTATGTCTCGTATTTTTGTTTTTCAAAATACTTGATCAATGTCCTACTTCGTGTAATATCAAATTGACATTTTTTAGTTTATGAAAAGGAGCAAAGAAAAGGCAGAAAAAGAAAAGGAAGATGAAGAGCGACAAATAATGTTTTCTCATGAAATAACTCCTGGAATGAAGGAGTAAGTTGGTAATTTTCTATGGTTGTCGTGTCAGCAGATCCATTTTCGGAAATCATATTAGATTAATATATTCAGATATTATTATATATTTTAATATTTGTGATATGGTTCAAATGTGTATTTTTTTGCCAATTAGGAGCAATTATGTATTGGAGCCAAGTTTTATACCCTGCGAAGATTTGATACTCGGTAGGCTCTCGTATCATGGATTCAATCCTGTTGTAGAACGTATGATGCAAGAGAGAATTGACGAAGAAGAATCTAAGGCTCGCGTAGAAAAAGCAGCAGCTGAGCGACGTGCTGAAAAGGATGTATCCGATGAAGAAATGGCATGGAAGTATGGCACTCTTTCTGGAACTATATCTCGAAAATTCAAAAATGGTGTCGTTAATAATGATGAAAGGACTAATCCATCAAAGCGAAGGATGGATAAAGATCCCAAGTATACATGGACTAAAAGTGATAATGTGAATTCTTATCAAGAGTCGGAGAATGCTGAAGTTAAACGTTCTAAGTTCCTTAAACCTGAGTAATTTCAATTGAAACGCTTTTCAGGATTTGTGATAATTACGTTTAAAAAATATTGTATTTGTATAGTGTGTGATAGGACCATCTGAAAGAGTATATCCCATCAAATATGATTGCACTGGTTTCTTCAATAATGTATGTATGTATACGCATAGAGTCCCTCTCTTTAATCGGCAGTGCTATTGATTGGAATCTACGAATCCAAACCAGCAGTGCTCTGAATCTGTTGCTTGTGCCGTTGTTTAGTAAATGAATTCAAACACGTATGAAAGGAAAACAATACTTGGGTAACGATCTTATTCTTCCTTTATCAGAGGTATGTATTTCTTTCCATGCATCAAGTTAAAATAAATCCGTTTGGTAAATATTTTGCGTTTGTTTGACGTTTCTTGTTAGAATTAGAAAATTCAACTATATTTTTATTCAACGAAAATCATAAGATCAGTATTATGTAAGAATGATGATATTCCATTTGAGAGGAAGAAATTATCAAGAATTTGGATGTAAGAAATAGTGGTCATCATTAAAGTTGTAAGGACAAACGAGCTGAAGTTTTACAGCAGGGATGGCAAACCTTGTTAGGCATAATTGTTAGTAGTACTTTTGCCAAGCCACTGTGAAATGAGATGTGATATTATCTATCTTATAGTGTCAATAAGTAAATTCTCTTGCCTTCCACTTTGTACATGTGTCATAGGTTTGCTACCCCTATTATGTAGGATACACAATGTGCTGAAAACAAAATCATGCAATGTGCATCCATTTTATGTTAATATGAATGGAAAATTTCAGAATTCATTGGGTGCAAGAAATTAAACGAAAAAAAATATTCTTTTTATATTAATGCAATTCAGATCTGCTATTAAGTAAATACATAATTTTCATTGATATAATTTGTAATGATCAGAAGATACCATAATAAATATTCATAAACACAATATGTGAAATACATACATGAATAACATAAAAATTTATCTGTAAAAATCTTAAAACAAGTTAAATAAGAGTATAATATTTTGGTTTCAATCTTTTACTAATTGATTGCAATTCAATGAATGAAATTTGAATTCTATTAGTTAACATTGTTTAAAAGCAAATGCTGAAATATAATTCTTTCTATTTTCTTATAAAAGAGAACATTGTCTTAAGAAAATTGCTATAATCTTGTAATTGAGAATGTAGGACTATTCATTCACCATCATTAAAACATGGTTTATACAAAAAAATTAAAACCCCTCTTGTGGTTAAATAACGAATATTTTTGATTAACTTTGAGGTTTGTAGATTTCTACAGGCATAGATTTACACTTTTCATTAATTTTCAAAGCAAGCAGCGATAAATCTATCCAAATACCTCATTTCAATTCAGTCATAAATCATGCCACAAATATCTTCCATATAGACTATTCATAAAACAAAATCACCATAACTAGCTTTCCATTATACATGAAAAATCTTGATGCATAGCTCTTTGATTCAGAATCACATGGAGGTATTTTTATGTTGCTTCATACTACTTGAGGATAAATTAAGCTTGTTTCTCCAATTACAGAATTTGGCCAAATCTGTTCTCATCTTTATACTGTAAATTGATGGTTGTGAATAAGATCAATATGGAGTGAGCAAGAGCTGGGGTACTCATCTCTTCCGGTGGCTCAGATTTTCATATTTATTTATACTAAGAGGCAAATTTGTTCATAAAGATCCAATTTGTGACTGTAGTTGAGAGCAAAGCTTAGTTTTTAATATATAGTATATTATAATATAAAGCAAACAGGTGCTTCAAGGACAAATGTCCTATTTCTCCCATGAAACCCTTGCCTTCTCCTTGAAACAAAAATGTGTCCAAATGCACAGAGCAAAAAGAAAAACTTAATAGACTCATAAATAGAATGCTGGAGACAAAGTAAGGGTAAATAAGTAATGTACACCAATACAGTGTAGAAGGGGAGCTATTGTTCAAGTCAGTAGTGGGGGGCTGTCAGTGATCTTGAAGCACCTATTAATTTGCATTTAACTATAGGAGATATTACAATAAATAAAAGAGGAAAAACAAAATCAGTAGGAATAGCTATTTCTACTTCCTGTACATAACTGGATACTTGTGAATAAACATCTAATCAGGTCTCTGATTTTATCTTAATTGATGCATCCAAATAATCTCGAAACATGACTGACTACCATAAATTCTAGATGAAAAAGATTTCTGTGAAGTTAAATCCCAGAAGTAATAGGAAATGTGCAGGAATGGCAAAGATCTAGATTTCATTTCATACTGGAATACATAATATTTGAGGAGATCTATAGTAATGCCAACATGGAATATGTAAATGCACTGAGTAATTACAACAGTATATGTGTTCCAACAGTAACATGGACAAAAGATTAAAGTAATTACTGATAGACAAAGGGGTTAAAGAGAATTATGCCATCTTCTCAAGAAACAAGCTGATGAACATAAGAGCTATGCATCTTGGAAGAAATACAAGGCAAAAGCCTTCACACTATGAATAGAAAATCATGAGCAACATTTATCTAGCAATACATCATCTCAGTTCAACAAGAAATAAATCTTCCCTGGCACATCATGTCATATCCATTAATTTGAATTAATTACTGTAACAACCGATGAGAAAATATTTCTAAAGAAATGAATATTTTACTTCACCCATGAATGAAAATAATAAACTAAATCCCTGCTACTATAAAAGACAGTATTTGTAAAACTTGGAACTATTTTTTGAAAAATAAGATAATTTCATGGAGTAACACCCTTATTGTGCCAAGTGGTATACAAAATGGCAGCATATAATCAGCATACTGACTCCCATACTGTCAGAAAAGAGATTTTCTAAAGTGTGATGGACCCTAAACTCAGGCACCTCTTCAATTACTAACAACATGGAGTCATTACGCAATCCCTCTTCTGGAAATGAAGCCAGAGATCAAAGGGCAACTTGGTTGAAAGTATCTATGTATGAAGTTTTAATGGTAAGTTTTCAATAAGAAATGTAATAATTAAAGCACACAGATTAGGCCATATGCAAATACTGATGTACATAAGCTCCTGAGATAAGAAAGAAATAATGCTTGCAAATTCAAATTTTACTCAGAAAAACAAAATATGAGCTAGCACATTTAACTGTGCTTAAAAGGGGGCAATATTTTTAATTAAAACAATTCCTAATACAACAAGATGCGCTTTTCAACTGATTTCCTGCAAATGGGACATTCTGACATCCGATCGCCACACATCTGGCATGTTCCATGGCCACATAGGAAGATCATATTCTTTAGACGGTCTAAACAAACAGGACACATAGTCTGAAAGAAGAAAACATCAAGCTATCAAACAGGCAGTTCTGTGGTTAAATTTGTAATTTTTTCTAGTGGAGATTTTTCTACAAGTAACATAATAATATAATTATATTATAAATGAATTACAAATAATGAAAACTAAAGCAAAATTAAGGAGAAAATCACATTGGCCGAAATAACAGCCGACTAATAATCAATTTCCTTTATGGTATGCAGTTTACCCATCCTTCATTTGCCACTCCACCTTTCATACTTAATCAGTGGAAAGGTTACCCCTCCGTCATTATTTTGGTTTTCCTGGACTCCACTTCCCTTCCCTGGACCACAACCATGTCATGGTGGAAGGGCTTGCATGTTCTTATTCACTAGAGAGCTAAACTTTTTTCCTGGTAGGGTGGCTATTATGAGTGATATGGTCACATTAATAACACTGTTGAGGAAGGCAAGGGGAGACCACCTCGACTATTTCTCCCATGAATATGATGTGCCAATATGCTAGTAATATTGTTGGTGGCATACATAGGACTCAGCCCTCAAGGGAGAGAGTTGTAACTGGCAGGGATATGAGTAAGGCCATCTCAGTCATCATTCCTCGAAACCCTTACCCAGTAAATGACAAGAAAAAAAGAGAGAAGATGGCCAAAGGAACTAGGGTGGGAACCTGGAATGTCAGGACAATGCTTAGGAAAGGGAAGTTGGGGAATGTAAAGGTAGAAATAAAGAGGTCAACATTAACATACCATGAGAATCTATATACTAGCTTGTTCAATAAGTTTTGTCATTAAATAAGAAAAACACAATTTAATGGTTTGAAAACATTTTACTATTCAATATAATCTTCAATACACTTGTTCCAATGATCTTCTAATTTATGGATTCCATCCCTGAAGTGAGAATCCGGAAGACTGTCGAAATACCCTTCCACAGCTTCTATCACCTCTTCATTCGATGAAAATCGCTTTCTACGCATGAATTATTTGAGATGTGAGAATACCCAGAAGTCAGAGAGAGCTAAATCTGTTGAATAAGGTGGATGCTGCAACAATTCATACTTTAATGTACTGATTTTCGTGATGGTTTTTTGATCTTTGTGAGGGGGTGTGTTGTCTTGAAAAATTATTTTTTTCTTTTATAAAGCGGGTCTCATGAATTTTTATATCCAGCTTGTCCAAAAGGTTACAATAATAATCTGAATTTATTGTTTTACCAGTTTGGAGGTAATCCATGAACAAATTTCTTTTTGCATCCAAAAAAACTGATGCTAACACCTTTTTGGTCGATTTCTGGACCTTAACTCTCTTCAGAGCCGAAGTACTGGGTTCACACCACTCTTTAGCCTCTTGCTTTGATTCAGGATCATGGTGAAACTCAAGTGATGAAATGCACGCACAAAGTCCTTTTTATTCTTTCTAAAACGCTCCAAATGTTGTTGAGAAAGTTGCATTCAAATGTGCTTTTGCTCCATTGTTAGTGAATGCGGCACCCATTGTGCACACAGCTTTCTCAAACCCAAAACTCCAGCGAAAATATTGCTCACACTGCCTAAAGAGATGCCTGGGGCTTCTACTAAATCTCTTTCGGTTAATTGACGATCTTCCAACATCATATCCTGTGTTTTTGCTACGATTTCTGGTGTTGATGCACTTTTTGGCCATCCTTTATGTGGATCATCTTGAAGACTTGTACGACCATGTTTAAACTCAGCAACCCATCTTTCTGCTGTTCTAATTGAAGGTGAAGCGTCCTTATACACTTTTAACAATCATTCATGAATTTATTTTGGTGTTGCACCTTCCAAAAATAAGAATTTTATCACTCCACGATATTCAATTTTTTCCATTGTAGAAAAATACTGTGACATGTCAACTTTGAACAGCTGTAAATATAAGAATGAGTTGACAGATCTACATGAAACTACACACGTGTTCATGAAAAAGTAGCACCATCTTTAGACGAATATATAACGAACCTAACAGCACCATCTCTTATTGAACGACAAAACTTATTGAACAACCTAGTAAAGTACGATGGAAGGAAAGGAAAAATTTTTGGAGTGATGATTTGAGAGCAATTTTCAGTAGAGGAAATACTAGCTAGGGAGGTCTTAAGGTAGTGTTAGACAAGAAAGCAAATAGAAATGACAGAGAACAGAAATTAATAGACTTTTCTAAGAGGAATAACCTGTACAACACTAATACACTTTTACAGCACCACAACAGGAGAAGGTACATGCGGAAAATCCCAGGGACACAGATAGGTACCAAATTGATTATATTTTGGTAAGAAAAAAGTTCAGAAATCATGTTAAAAACTCACGAAGTTATCCTGGTGCTGATGTAGACTCAGATCATAACCTGATAATGATGAGAACTGAGCTTAAATTTAAAAAGATCTTTTGGTCAAAAATGGCACCCAAATAGAATTTAGAAGCCCTAAGGAAAGGGGATGCTAGAGATTTTCAAGAGTGTTAGTACTGCTTTAGAAGGTAGCATAGAGGGTAGGGAAACTTACCATAGATGAGGAATAGGAAAAGATTAAAAACAGTGTTAAGGATAGAGATTGGGAGTATAAGTAAAACAAAATTAGGAAACCATGGGTGACAGACAGACAGTAGAAACGATAAATAAAATATAGGAGAGAAGAAAATGGAAAAGGGTCAACCATGGGCATGGAAAGTAAGGGGCACTAATCAATGAACTGCGAAGGGAGCAAACAGGACAAGGGAACAGTGGTGGAAGAATCAATGCACTGAAATAGTAAAGCTGGATGAAAGCCAGAGGGTCAACATATAATATAGTCAGAAGAAACAATTAATGGAGAATAAAGAAGTAACAGAACAAACACTGTAAAATATAACAGTGGAAACATCTTATGGGATCCAGCCACCATACAGGGGAGGTGGAAAGAAAAAATTGAGGAACTATATGGGAATGTAATATAATGTTAGAAAGTAAACAAGAAGTGGAAGATGACAATGTTGGACCTGGAATTTTAGACAATGAAACTGATAAGACTTAGCATGTTATGAAAGGCATTCTTTGAGAAAAGCTCCTAAAAGCTGTTGTTTGAATGCAAACTAACTTTTGAAGAATTCCAACCTGCAGGGGTTGGGGTTCTCAGTGGTTGCATTTTGCAAGTATTGTTCTCAATATGTATTTTGGCAACTATGATGCCATCTTCAGGAGAGAAGAATAACTATAAGAATAGATACAATATGAAAGGGAATAAAGCAACAAATGCTGACAAGATTCCAGTGGAGTTCCTTAAAAATCTGGGAGAAAAGGGTAAGAAATATTTCTATGATTTATGAAGGAAAATTTTATGATGATGGAAAGTGACTGCTATAGAGAGTTGAGGTTTGTATAATCAGTTTAATACCTCATGCACCAAGAGGTATTCTGTACAATACCCTTATATAATAATAGTATAAGGGTATTGTACAGAAGAATTGAAGGAAAAATTAAGGTGAAGATTGGAGAAGACCATTTTGATTTTCAGAGAGGGAACAAAACCTGGAATTTAAGAGGGTTTTATATGTATGTTTTGTCAATTTTTAAAAGGCTTTTGATAAAGCATGATGGCCAAAACATGGGATGGGAATTTTAAAGAAAAATGGGTTTGACAGGAAAGTTAGGTGTTTGGTGCAACATTTGTGCTTAAATCAAAGAGCAGGTGTTAGAATAGCTGATTGGAATTGGAATAGACAGAGCTTGGGAGGGGGATTAGAAAAGGCTGCCCATTATCACCATTGCTTTTTACCATATTTATGCAGAGGACATGGTAAATGAAGCTTAGGAAGAAATAGACAAGGGATTGAAATGGAAAATGGTGAAATCAGTAAGATAAGCATATGATAAAGCTATGGTGTGCAATTCCAAAAGAGGTTTACAAATACTAGTAAATGCACTAAATGATAAGGTAATGAAATTTGGAATAAAAATAAATATAAGAAAAACTTATGTAAAGGGATTTACCAAAGGTAAGAAAGCCAAGTTAACAATCAGGGTGGATGGGGAAAAACTAGAACAGGTAAATGCATTCTCTTACTTGAGTAGTGTTCTCTCTTGGATACCATTAGAAAAAAAGAGTGACAGAACAGTGTCACTCTTTTTCCAAAAGGAACTGGTGACTAAAGGTCTTGAGAAAGGGATCAGGAAAAGATTAGTGAAATCCTTGGTGTGAAGTGTTTTGAAGTATGGTTATGAAATGTGGACCTTAAGAAAGGAGGGCATCAAAAGATTGGATACCTTCAAGATGTAAGTATGACGTAGAATGAAAAAAGTAAGTTGGGGGATAGAAAAGCAAACACAGAGGTACTAGAGATGGTTGGGCAGAAGAGAGTATTTAATTGTAGTAATTAAGCATTAACAGAGGGAATTGATGGGTCAAGTATTGAGAGGATAGAGACTGCTGAAGAATGTAATTGAGGGTAGAGTGCAAAATAAGACAAAGGAAAAAGATATTAGGTAATATAAAGGGTAGAATAAGTTACCAGGAAACAAAAGCAACAGATGTTGACAAGAGGTGCATTCTGGGTCAAAATAAAATTATGTAGACTGAAAAAGTAATGATAACTTTCAAACTTTGAGTTGCTATTGAATGCCCTCATTGTTTTCAGAAAAAAATTAATTGTTATACCATTAATTCATCTGAAGAGGAAAAATATAAAAATGCAAATTACATATCTTAAATTACTACTGAATACTACCTATATAAATGTTTCCAGATTGAATTTTAAAATTACCTGTTCTTTGATGTCCTGCAACTGCTGCTGCAATTTCTGAATATCAGAATTGGATGTATCACGGCTACCATTGTTCATTAGCTGTGGCTGGGTGATCTGTGACCCATGATTATTTTTTGATTCTGATGAAGGCACTGTAAAAACATCCCATAAAGTGAATGACAATATTAAAGGAACCATCATACAAATATTGCCCTAAGAGAACATGCTTAAAAGTAATAACATTGTGAAGACAAATAGAAATAATACTTCTACCTTTACCACAGAATATATCACAGAAACATTCTGCGGTGAAGGTAGAAGTAATATTTCTATTTGTCTTCAAGATGGAAAGTTACCACTGGATTCCAATAATATTGCAATAAAAAAGTTTTATGGATAAGATTGAGACTAAAAAAGCTCTTCCTCCATCAAAACCATTAGTAAATAAGACAATTAATAAGATATAAAATAGCATGAAAATTTTAGATTACAAAATTGCAAAAAATAGTCAACTCAGTGGGTAGCTACAAAAATTAAAAACCTAAAATGTATACACCTGTATATGTATAGATAAATTTCTTAGATTTTACCTTCTACCCTATTTACTTAGACCTTATTTATCCCTTTCCTTGCATTCTCAGATCAAAGAGAACAACTTAGTATGATCCTTAAAAGTTGAAATTATTTGATAGTGCATGTGGCATTGCTGAATGTAATGAATGATAAGCTGTAAAGCTTTCAGAATTTTCCAAACATTCTAAGATATCCTGATGTATTCATTTATAGCTTTATTATGGAAGACATTGATTTAAAGTAATTGCCTATTATACAGAAACATACTAATGATGAAAAGTTGTCAAAATGCACAATTCAAAGATAAGTCACCTAAAATGAACATGATTCACAAGGAACAATACGTAACATTGAGATTAGTCCTCAGTAAAATATGTATAAGGAAATAACATTAAAGGTTTTTTCCTAAAACTGCCTCCATCTAAATTCATTTTCTTGCTGCGAAAATTATCTATATATTTATTTTAATTTAAAAGCTCTAGCTCCCATTTACATGCAAACTGAGAATAGAAAATTAAGTTCAGTAGCAGATTAAAATTTTTCTAAGAGGTATTATTAATTTTAGCTTTCTTTGTACTTTCTTTGTACTTGTAAGCACAGGCCCACTGAGTTAAAATATGTTTCCTTTTCTTCCAGTAAAACAAAATTTTCCAATAAAACTAGATATTTTAAAATACAACAAGAATTACAAACACTAAATTTTCTAAGCTTGCATATTTTTTGGCATTTTTCTCATATAAAGCACCTAAACTATATCCTTCGGCTATATATCTTAACTGGTGTATTCTGAACAGCTGTATCTAAATCCAAAATATTTATAAACAATCATTTACAACCAAAATATATGCTGACAAGTATGTGATACAAAGCATCAATTTATCAGAATGAAATTTTTTTACCCAAATATTTGAAGGTCTGAGATATTTATCAAAAAAATTGTTTTCATAAACATTGAACATATGTAATAAAAAGAACATTAGATCAATAATAAAAACATGTTGGTTTTAGCTTCATTAATGAGATCTAAATTAGCTATAGAAAAACATCTTTGTTGTCAGATTATTGTGCTTATTCAAGGCAGAAATAAAACTGATTTGGAATAATTAAAACTGATAATATGAGAGGATAATAAATTAATATTTTCATGGTTTAAGCCTTATAAAGATGTCTTTCATTGACAAAAAGTATGAGCTTTACTTGAAATATAGAAAAATAATTATGTACTTTGTAGGAATTATGTTAAAAACTTTGTCCAAAATTATGAGTAACACACGACCAGTAAATACCCGCATCAGTCATAAAACCGCTTCTTGTTACTAGGGATTCATCAAAAAGATGAATTACATTCCTAATACTTCATTCAATTATCAAATTATTTACAGCAATACCTTAAAATTACATGAATACTTAATCAAAAAACAACCCCAATAAAAGGTACATTTCAAAAAGATTTCAAATAAAGTATAAAATGTTTAATGATGCCACTCCTTTAAGGTTTCCAACTGTTAAGAAAATACAGCAGAAGAATCTTTAATAAAAGGTTAGTAACACCATTTATGCCATATTAAAAATAGTAACTATTTATTACGAAAAGGTGAAAAAAAAACTTAAAATATTCAGCTAAATACAGAATATTAATCAATAGATCTGCCAAAAATTACATTATTTAAAAAACTATTTCGTTAAGATGGTAAGGTTTTGTAGATTTTTTGCAGATTTGACAACTATTTGCATAGCATTCATTGAAAAATTGCATGTATCATAAAGTTTCAGGTTGAAATAAAGTATTAATGAAACAAAATGAATCAACAATATAATAAATATTTATAAATTACTTAAGAATAAAATAAAGATTTAGAACAAACCAGGTCAGAATGTGAGCTAGCAATAAAATGATAATACCACATAAATGTGTGAAAGATTAATTTTTAATCCTTTCACAACCAAGAAATGAGAATTTTTTAAAACAAGTAAACATTATAATAATTTTATCATAAGTCTTAGAGAAAGTACACTGTGTACTGCCTTGTGTTCCAAAGTATGATTTTCTATTCAGTATAAGGTTCTCCCTGCAAGAGAATAATTGTAATCTAAAGGAATTATTTGATCTTTAGGAGAAAATATAGTGAAAACAGAATTGCCCACTTTTCACTTTCTGCATTCATAGTATAAACAAGAGTTATCTTAGGAAAAGATCTAGGTCATGCCAAGATTAGGATGCTTTAGAATTACTCTCTGATTGATTGCTTGAAATCACCTCTTTTTAGTGCATACAAAAATAATTGCACAACTATTGCATATTGCAAAAAAAATCTCAGCAGTAATAATTTTCAACAACAGTTTTTACAGCTGGCCAAGGAGGAAAGAGGATCACAGCTTGCCTTCTCAGAAAAGCAGTGTAGTCTTTTTCATTGAAATAGGTAAATTTCTACATTGAAGGTGCAGTTCTTCTTGCATCTGTCTCCTCTAAGAACATAACTTGAATAATCTACTTAAATAAACAGGTAGTACTTATCCAGAGGTGGAACTCAGTTTTTATTAGGGTGATACTGAGACTTTAAAGTCTCCTCTTATAGTCAATCACAACTTTTAAGATTAACTTAACAATGTTGAAGAGAGGGTAGAGAGATCAGAAAGATTGGACTTGACTTTCACACTATATATATGATAAATTCATTGTTTTCAGCCACCATGAATTTTACCTGGGATCAACCTTAATAAGCTTCTCTGTTGAGAGCTTTGTTTCATTCTCAACATAAGGTGTGCAAGAAATAGTAAGTAACTGGCAATTACTGTAATGAAATTTTCTTTAAAACCATTTCCTTAGTGCAAATTTGATCATTCACTGAAAGTTCTTTATCAGTTGTATTGCACCACTCACCAGCATTATTTTAATTTGATAAGTATATCTTAAATTCTTTCGTTGTATAACACATCAGATGAAAGATGATACCTCATATTAATAGTTTTTTTACAGTAACATACTTACAAATGGAACAAGCAAGATCCTCTTCACTGTCTCCAATTACTTCAGATATAGTTCCTGCATAGTAAGAACGAAACTCATATCATTTGCACACCTGTACGTATACTGAACATTTATACATGACCATATGCAAAACACATGCACTTCTGATATTTAAAATAATTACATCTTCTGCTTCCAAATTATCCAGAATTTCAGATATTGTCCTTATTTGGATATCTGTGTATTGTGAAATAACAACAATCAACTCCAGTTCCCAAAATATCAAGTATCTCCTCAACAATGCAATTTATACATGAGTGGCTCAAGTCAGAAATAGCCATTAGCAAGTACTACATGGATATCCCAAAACAATGGTCATAGAAAAGAATCGTATACTTATTTAAAATTCTACTCAGAAAAACAAACACTTGGGAGGTAGTAACAAAAGAAGTTAAGATCAAAAATTATTCCAAAAGAGATCAAAAAACTCATGCACATTCAGAAATAGATTTGAATTATGTATAAATATAATTTCTAAATAATCATAATAATATATATAAGAATGTATCTAAAATTACATGTAAACAATTATGCCTGAAAGATTTGGTGAGTGTAAAAAATTCCGAGTATAGAGCATTGGTGGTTTTCCAAATTAGCTCATTTTAAAACAAGATATAGATAATTAGATGTTAATTATGCCCAATGATAATTTGATTTTACTTTTGTTTAACAAATAATATGCTGAATGGTTGCACAATCTTAACAAATATTATGCAAAACTTCTCTAAATTATTTGGTGATAATTTTGATGACAAAATTAGATAGCTCAAAAATTAGGTTTTCCTTTAAAATTGAAGGTAGGATAAGAAAATCTTTTATGCCAATAACAAAGTAAAAATACAGACAAATGACAAAGATGCAATATATTTTGAGTTTCAATAAATTTTGCTTTTCAGAGATTTTTGTGAGACTAACAAGTTAGTAAGTATAGTTAAAATGAATTTCTGGTGACATGACAAGAGAAAAGGATGCATCTTTATAATATTTCCTACACCTTAAAACTCTCTTATGGAAATATATCAGAAACAACCTCAGAAATATATTTTAGTTGGGCAAAATCTACATGTGTATCATAGCAGGAACATTGGCAGAATGACAATTATACAAGTCAAATTCACAGGACTGAAAATATCATGGATGAAGCTTAAAGAAAGCTCACAAGGTTTCATGTAAACAGAATTAATGGAAAAGCATTTGAACAAGAATGGAAGAATCTTTGGCAATAGCAAGGATGAGAAAGTCATGAATTCAAGGAACAAAACCAAGCCTTCTCAAAATCATTTGTAATGGAATTCCAAGTTAAAATACAGTTTCATATTTTCATAAAATGTTAAAATCAAAGAATGGGAGACTTTTGAAATTTTAAATTGTAATTACATTAAAACGAAAAATGAATAAAATCAATGCTTAAAGCAGTGAAACTGTGTATTTCATACACCAAGAGTGTCCTTTTAGATAAATGAATTAATTAGCATTCCTTGGAAATTAGTTTGGTATGTACAGCTAACAGCTATGATATTGAGGAAATTCGCCCAATATTATCATAGATAACCAATAGCATTCCTACTGTACCAAATTTCAGATCTACTAGTACCAATGATTCACAGTGAACTCTTTTAATTACAATCTCATAAGGTTAACTTGTGATACAGGACTATAACATCTATTTCAGGACTGGTAGTAAAGAAATGTGACAAAATTTAAAAACAATGTTTGGTTATTATATAGGAAGCAATAGTATATACATTACTATTGTGGCTTTCAATATTAAATTAAAATTGCCCATTATTTTGTTTTAAGAGACTGAAGCCTGTAAGCTTAGTTTATTTATTCTTGATAGCCTAATATTAATCCCAAAGTAAATAAAAAGATGCAAGTCAAAGAAAAAAAAAATAGTGTACAAATTAAGATCACTAAGAGACTTTTTAAGATATTTTAGCAAAATTAAGCACATACAAAGATAATTAAAATGCAACTACTTCTGAGTTATTCCAGAACAGTGGTGGTTTTCTTTCGTCCACTACAGATAAATTCATTAAAATTTTGCTTTAATCTTAAGCATGTTTTGTTTTATTTTAATCTGATTTAAATTAATGAAGAAGGTAACCATATGTGAGTCATTATTACATTTTACGTTTCTAGAGAATTCTTCTTCTATTCTTAGAAAAAATTAATGGAAAAATTAAGTGCAGATTTGATGTAGCACTACAAGTATACTGAATTTCCATAAGCCAAGTGATACATCTAGAACCTATGGTACACATAAGTGCTGTGGTTAGAAGAGAACTAGATCAGTAGAGAAGCTCTGAATTTTGGTTATCAATGCTTAGGAGAGAGGGCACCAAGAAATTTTTGATGACCAAAAAATATCATGATAATCTTCTCTTGTAAAGTGAAAGGGGGTTCAGTCATTCTCAAGGATCCTCAAATTGAAAGAAGTTAACATCCGAAGAGAATGTTAATACCATATGTTACAACTGCATTCTGTATACCAAGTGACCTGAATGTCAGACTTATTAGAGTTTGAGTTATTCATTGAACTTTACTGATTGGGCTAGAGAATAAGATATAAGAGATGACTATGAGTACATTCAATCACTTCATCATAAATAGGGTTTATTTTTGTGACCTAGATATAAGTGTTCATATGAAAATTAACAGAAAAGAGGAATAAAGGGTATCCCTAAATTTCTGTGGACCATGGATACAATAGTAGTAGTAGTATTGTTAAAAGTGCTTCGACAGCTTAGGTCATTTCGCACGTAGGCCCCCACCGGGAATCGAACCCGGGACTGCTTTCACCGAAGTCGAACGCGTTGCCCACTTGGCTATCCGGGAGCCCATGGATACAATAACAAATTGAAACAATACAATAACAAAAGGAGGAAATACCTTCCTACGCCTTCATAACTAAAATGTAATACTGCTATATTATCTGGTAAATACAAGAATCAACTAGATAACACCCATTCAAAAAAAAAATTCTTGCAATTATAAAAGCAAAATTATAATCTTGAATACAATTGTATTGACAATTGACATATTCACAAGGAAATACATCTTTTTAGATGCAGATCCATGGGTGTTTTCAATATTTTTCCATTGCCATTGCACATGCAATTACTTATGCATAGTTTATAGCAATATTATAATTATTAAGCATAAATAATGAAAATTTAATCTGCCAGGTATGCAAATGTAATATCTACTGAAAATATTACTTCAACCTAACTTGACTTATTTTACATGGTCAATCCAGTTATGAGCTGCATAGCTTTACAGGGATATTTTTTGTTTAATCTTCATGTTATTTCTCTATCAATCAACCTATTCCTTCCCTATAATCTCCTTCAAATAGTTAGCATTGTCAATTGGCAGCACATATAAATACTCAAAATAGAAAAATGGAAGAACATGAAAGAAGGCAGGGTTCACAGATAACTTAAGAGTATATAACACAGCCACAGCTTTTTGGGCTCAAGTATAGTTGCATTGCAATGGAAAATAATCAATTTCCTATAAAATGATTCAATTTTTTCATTGATAAAAAATATCTACGAAGAAGGACCATGTTAACCTTTTCTCAATTAATCAATAGAAGTAGTCAAACCCTAGAAGGTTTATTACTTTTTTAAGTGGACTATTGAACCTTAAACTACACAAATGTCTTAAGAAATTCTTGTGCTTTCCCAGTGTATATGCTGCAGGAATACTACTGCATCTTAAAAATCTTCCAATCATAAGAACAGTTGCAGAGCATCTATTTTTGGCCTAACTAAGGTGAGATTCAATTTGTTTAAAGTCATATTCTCATCATTGAGTAGTGTCATGAATACAAACAAGATCATATGCCATAAAGAAAGAAAAATAGCTAAAATTGTTCATATAGAATGAGAGCAGTCCAGGCTTAAACAAGAAATATTACTATCCTATAACTAGATATTAATAGCAACATTTGCAGAAGTCACAATGTTGTACAGCTTGAATAACAAGTATTAACATAAATTTGTTTTGTACAAAAGTAACAATTATGAATAAAGATAGATGGCTTATTAATAGTTATTGCAGAATAATAGTGAACTATTATTCAGGAAAAAATGGAGTTATTTCATATTACAGGCTGTCTTACAATTTAAAGCACTGTTTCTTGATTAGGAAATTATTTCCATTGCCTTAATCATGTCTCTATAAAGAATCAAAATATTTTATTGAGATATAGCTCATACTTTCTTCCCAAACATTATGGCTGAAATTCTACTTGTATTTTATATACATATGCTACTTTTTTATTACACTTAATTGAGCAAAAAGGAGCTTATTCATTTTGCCCATCATTTCATATCTTGTTTCAGTATTTTAAATTATATCTACTTTTTAAAAGCTATATTGATGCTATTAGTATAAATAAATTTGCATATTGAGTTATCTAACGAAGTTTGGAATTACAATTGTTTCACATCAAAAATCAATTTCTTTTACTATAATTTCCTACTTAAAATATGGTGCATGTTATAATATTATAAATATGGTAATCAATTTACAGCATCTAATTGGGAACAAAAACAATAGAAAATGTCTCCATTAATATTCTGATTGCATTCATTAGGTAGTATGACTGTTCCTTGATTCCACATCAAAATAACAACTGCAACCTTGGCTGAGGTATACATTAAAGATTCATAATTCCTCATGAGAGATAATCAATGATATCCCATGCAGATAATAGACCAGGGGATATCAATAAGCTTACCTGACAATGCAAGAAGATCTGATAATATACGAGGGTCATTCAATAAGTCCTTAGAAAATCCAAGAGAAGGCACTCATAGTATCATTGTTTGCTTTTAGCAAGCACCATTACTCATTAGAAAGCTGTTAAAGTCTGAGTTATATCCATCACATGGTTTCATTTTTATTTAGCTAAAAACTTTGTTTATTTAGAAACATGGAAAAAAGTGAGTTTCAAGCAGTGATTAAACACATATTTAAAATGCTTAAAACTGTAAGAGATCATAGCTGAGTTGGATGAAGTTCATGGCACATCTGCTCCTGTGTTTGCAACTGTTTACTATTTGGTAAATGAATTTAAAATGTAGCCATACCTTCACAAAAGATGAACATCATTCGGGAAATCCAGTGGAAATGACTACCCCTGAAATGATTGACAAAATTTATGATATGGTTTTGAGTGATCGACGAATCAAAGTTTGTGAAATAGTTGAGGCCAAAGGCATATCGCAAGGTACAGTGTTTTCAGTTTTGCATGAAAAATTGAGTGTGAAAAAAATCTCGGCAAGATGGGTCCAATGTTTGCTCTCAGAGGAGAATAAATGCAATCGTGTGGTTGACTCTGAGGCCATTTTGGTACTTTTCTGTCTCAACCCTGATGAGTTTCTACATCGATACATAACTGTGGATGAAAAATGGATACACTACTACACTCCAGAGACAAAGGAACAGTCAAAACAGTGGGTTTTTGAATGCGAACAGGCTTTGAAGAAGGTGAAGTAGATAAAATTGGCCTCAAGGTGATGGCCACAGTTTTGTGGGATGCATGTAGAATCATCCACTTGGAAAAAGATCAAACGATAACTGGAGAGTATCATGCCTCATTATTGCACCAGTTGAGCAAAGAAATCAAGAAAGAATGTCCTCATTTGAAAAAGATCCTCTTACATCAAGACAATGCACGGGTGCACACCTACCCAGTTTCAATGGCCAAAATATGGATTTAAGTTTGAGTTATTACAACATCCACCATATTCACCAGATTTGGCCCACAGTGACTTCTTTTTATTTCCAAACTTGAATTTGGGGCCTATTATGAGGACCTTCCACAATCCTACTTTTTGGACAGCTTAAGAAAGTTGGAGAAATGCTTGGAAAAGTGTAGAGTTGAAAGGAGATTGTTTAAAAAACAAAATAATCTGTTTTTCTACCTTTTTCTAAGGACTTATTGAATGACCCTTGTAAGTTAAATAAATGTGCTAAATGATAAGTTAAATGATATCACAGATATATGAACTAAAGGGGAATATGAAAATGCAAATTAAATTAACAATGTAATGATTCTAATGAGATAAAGTTTTATATTTACATTTTTGAGAATGGTAACAGAAAATAACTTACCATTTCCTCCACAGCAGACAGAGAATGGAAGCATCCTATCAATCTGGGCTCTGCATTGAACACATTTTTTCATAAGGGCAGCACAGGCTTCACATGCACACATATGACCACATGGCATGAACATCACGGATGCTTTCTTATCAGAGCAAACAACACATTCTTCAATCTGTTTTACAATAAATTGCATATTCAGGTTAAAATACATTCTCTCCATACTTGTTACAAATATTATAAGCATATTTAACTTTACTTCTATTATAAAAGAATCATTAAATAACATTATTTACACTATAACATGTTGTATATCATTTATATAAAATATATCTAATCAATTACCTATCCTTGTTACAGTGCATCTCTACTTCTTTCTAAAATTATTTAATATTTTAATTTAAATTATTAAACTTTCAGAAGCACGAATTAAGGTGATGCATCTAAACAGTGGTCTTCATACTATGGTATAAGAAATCCAGGGATAATAACATGGTCACTTCGCAAAAAGTAAACATAAAATCTCGAGGTTGACGAAATTGTCATATTATAATAACCATAATACTCATTATTAGTTTTCCATAAATTAGAGTGATAAAAGTATAACTAAATTAAGAAAAGCATTAAAGAAGAAAACAAATAAGAACAAACAGTGAGGTAAGTTCCACCTAAGCAACTTATTTTTAGTTTCATACACAGTGTTTACTCATGAAGGTTATTACCTTAGTTCGCCCACTAACAGATTCACGACAAACAAGGCACTTCTTGACTCTGTGGGCACAAGCATTGCAGCAAGCTACGTGGCTGCAAGGTCTAAAGATTGTGTCACGTTTTGCATCTGAGCAGACAAGACATTCATCTGGAGCAACACCAGACAGGAGGAGAGGAGGAGGTGGTGGCTGCTGTTGAGGAGCAGGAGGAGCCTGACGATTCGGAGGTTGTGTATGGGAGAATGGAACAGGCTGATTGATATTGATGTGTCTGGCACCTCCCATGTTTCCTGAGAGATTGGACTGCTGGGTGGTATGATGGTGATGAGAAATGTTATCAGAAGCGCTATCTACTCCTCCTGAGGCTTCATCTCCTGAACCAGCAGCCCCTCCACTGCTAACACTGCCACCTCCTATAGCACCGAGACCGGCTCCGGAACCAACTGAACCTGGACGAGAGTTGGAATCCTGTCCATCCCTTGATATGTAATAAAATTTGCTTATATAAGCACATGAATATAAAATATTTAAGTGAATTTATATCACTATATAAAGTCAAATTACAGGTAAAATTAATATATATGAGAAAATTCATACATATAACAGCTGTTTCTTGTAAAAGATGAAATGCAAAAATTCATATGATGTATATACTCGTACACATGTTTTGGAAGTCATGTTATTATTATTATAAAAAACAGATAGGTGCAAGATCTGATGACAGTGGATAACAATAATACAATAAATATATAAAGACACAATGAAATTCATGTAAATAAAATAACAATTATGAACCATACAAGATATAAAAAATATTAACACAAACAACACATCTTTAAAATTTACCTAGCAAAAGAGAATAAATGATAAAAGAAATAAATAAATTTACATTAAGACTAAGAATAAGATATATGCTTCAGTATCTACTTCATTTCCATACTATTATTTGAAAAACTCACTATTGTATAGGGGAAATACCTGAATTACAATAATGCATTTCAGATAGTGAATCTAACATTCACTTAATTTTTGGAAGCTCAGATACTCAAAAAATGTGTATCTTAGATTTGAGAATTTATGGTAATAACTATGGAATAACACAAAATACACTTTATAAAAAATTACTTAAGTTATACTTCCTAATAATTACTACACTAATATCACCTATATACTCACACAGCCTTTTCATGGTGACATTTTGCTAGAGCTTTGCAGAGATTGGGATCTGGACATAAATCAAGAGGTGTCTGACCTTTCTTATTACGAGCGGATAGGTCCGCACCATTTGCTGCCAGAAAACAAGCAATGGAGGCTGATGACTTTTTATCCGCTCCTTGAGATCCAAGGCCCATGAGCAGCTGAAATGTAACCAAAATTATTAATAAAGGCAAAATACAACTTTTGACTTTAGTTGTAATTTTAGGCATAGATCTTTAATCATGATCTGAATACTGATGCCAGAAATTCTTGCACAAGATGGCAGGAATAAGGTAGAGGGATTTAATGAAAAAATTATCACTTATTGATGGTTCTTATTTAACCAGTTACTATAAAACTGTTAGTTAGTAAGTCTGAAACATAAAAATTAAACAATTAATTTTCCTCATTACCTTTCCAACATCTTGCACATCCTGTAGCTGGCGTAACTGAGATAGTGTGTGGTGACGCAAAGCTTCATGAAGAGGAGTGTCTCCATCCTTATCTGGTATATTGAGATTTGCTCCCTCTCGTACCAAGAGCTATATCAAGAACAAAGAAAATAATATTTGAAGCATAAAGATTATAAGTATTACTAAGGTGATCAGATGTTCTGATTGAGGTGGGATAGTCCCACTTTCAGACTTCATTTCCTGCGGTCCCTTGTTTGTCCTATTCTTTCTGGGATAGAGATTTGCCATGTCATTTATTATTATTTCTATATTTTCACTGTTTGAGTAGACTCATTCAAAGAATTGTAAGTAAGCCTGTGTAGAATATCAGCAAATTTTAGTATATAGGAAAACTAAATGGTCATCGTGACGCCTGCAATAGAAAGAGTTTTAAAATTGTTTCCTATCCCAAAATACTATTTTTTGTCAGAAGTAAATGCCCTGCTTTAATACACAACTTTCTAAAAATCCCTGTCCTGGAAGTGGGTCCTTTTTGTACATAATATTGCTAAAGTGTTTCTGGGCTTAGACACACAGATTGTAACAGCATTAGTCTTTTCTGCACTGGATGAAAATACAAAAATGTACTGAGAAAAATACAATATATTTCTGCCTAATTAAGTATGTTAGCAGATTACCCAATAAGAAGGGGAAGGATAGGTGAGAAAAAATGACATTGCAAGAACCTTTGTAAATTTCTACGAAAACTGCAAAATAACTTAAATGAAGGGTTGATCCATTCAAAGATCTGAATGCCTTTAGTTGGGTTTCTTTTAAAGAGATCTCATCACAGGAAAAAGTACAAGGGAGCTGGCAGGTTTTGGATGAAATATTGTGAACATTGGAATTGATTATAATGACAAATTTATTTAAGAAAGTTAGCTATATTAGCAGATTTGCTCCACTGGATAAGATTGCAGATTGGGATAGTCAGAAAACTAGTGATGTCTGTTGATGGGTTGAAATCTTCCACCACTTAACTGCCATGAATTTTGAAGGTATATGTTCAAGGCATCATGTATGGGGCTTACAGAGAGCCAATTGGATAGTGCTTTTAAACATGAGGGAGGGGTTGGAGAGAATTCCCTCCTGACTAAGAAGAGCTAACATAAGACTAACCAAACAGAATATTGTCTTCCCTCAAAAATGTTGTAGTCTTAAAGCCTAAATGTTGTTTTTTCTGTAGGAAACACAAACTTTTAATTAAAATTTATGATATACCTGCTATATTTAATGATTTTGATAAATTCATTAAATTTTAAAAATAGAACTGTAACCAATAAGAATAAGAGGAAATGAAAATCATTATATATCAGCTTCAGAACAGTAAATTAAGCATGTTTTCTAAATAAAACCGTATCCACAAAAAAGAGAATAATTTATTTTATTATAACAGCTTTTCTTTCTTTTTTCTAGATAAATATTTTTCAACTATTTCTACAAAGATTTTATAAAATATTGACCTTACCCTAACTATCTGTGTATGTTGTCTTTCAACTGCCAGATGAAGGGCAGTTTGAAGATTGATGTTCTGAAGATCCATATTAGCTCTTCCTGCATGCACAAGGAGCTCTGCTACCTCCACATGATTATTCAGAGCTGCAAGGTGGAGGGCTGTATATCCATCATCCTTCTTTTCATCCACAATCCATGGGCGAGGCAGTTTTTGTAGCAGTATACGCATGGCACTGTGAGAGACAAAATATAGCACAATGTAGAACCAAACATGAACAAAACCATTAGTGCTGTAGATATTGCTGTATTGTTTATTATCTGTAAACAAAGAAAAACTTGCATGGATTCATCAAAGCAGTAATAAATATAACCTTAGACTACTTACAGAAACATTAATATAGAGTACATTTTAATTACACATTACGATATTGCAGAATATATTATAGTAGTACGTCAAAATACATAAATCAAAAACAGTGATACAGCAGACAAACTTTAAAACTACCATAATTACAGGCAAAGAGTTTTAATTACAAAAATGAGTTATCAAGTAATTCATCAGAAAAGTAAGATCCCTTATGTTGCAAGCAATCAAAGCAGTGAAATTTCTTTTTTCACAAGTAACAGTCAAAACTAATGAAGAGTAAAAGACATAAAAGTAATATTAATGAATTTTTAATGCATATTCATTTCAGGTCAGAGAATGGGTCACTAAGAATCATAAGGAGGATTCAGAGATATAATGGTACATACATAACACTGATATAACAGTAATGTCAAGGGAGAAAGTTAACAAAATTATCAAAAACAGAAATTACTAAGAAATTCAACTCCCAAAAATACACTACACCCCATCAAACATTATTAAAATACCTCCATTCCATATTGACAGCTTAGTATTGAAAAATAGTCACAACCAACACAAATTGAATAAAATCCTTTTAATAAAAAGATACTGGATGGGATATATAACAGACCATAAATGAAGGATAAAAATGAGGTAAAACAAGGAAAGAACCCTTTATATCTTTGCAGTATCTCTGGAGAGAAGAGAGTATGAAAAGTTGATGTGAGCAATATAAAAGAAAAGAAATAAAACAAAGAGAGTCATGGATTATAAAGGAACATCAGAAATGAGAACGATGAGTAATAATCCTGGTTCATAATGCTTAAGCATATATATCTAATACATAGGTATAGTGAGAATAAAGAAATGCTAATTGGCTACTCATTTTTGCCAGGCTTGGGTTTCTTTTACTATACCAGTTATTACTAACTCTAATTTAAGGGAAAGTTAAAAATGACTCATAGGATGAAGTACATACAAAAGAAACATTTCAACATCAGAAACATGGAGAGAGTATAGAATGGTAAAGCAACATTTATTTTTATAAAGATATGCTGTATTTGTTTATGGATCATCTTAAATTATTCTCCAATAGTTATTTGGATTAATAGTTTCGCTTAAATATTTCTAGTATATGGTTATTTTTAAACATAACAAAATTTCTGATTGAGTTGTAGTTACAGCAGAGTTGCAAAATTAAGAGTAAGAATTTAACAGCTTCATCTTCTTGTAAGATACCTGATATTTTATTACAACTGGGAGCCAATCAAAACGAAACATACATTACTTAAACAGCCTTAAGTAATAGGGATACACATTCATTACTATCCCTATGCATGCAAAATAGTTGAAATAATACTGCAAGCGCACTGATTTCCAGGGAAATAAATTTCTGTCCTCGATTTATTTCTATTAAATCATTAACGCTTTTATTGGAATGATTTGATTAGATTAGAGAGACACTAGCTTACCTTTCTTAATAAGCAATTAGGAGCTAAATTTTTAAGTTTAACTATATGTATGGCAAGTAACTGAATTCTATCATGCCTATAACTGTCCACTTAATAATTAAGCACTCATGCAAAAGAGCAGCAGGATTATTTTTGGATTAATTTGAAATTACCAGTCTACTTTGACCGCACAGTCTTTTTTAGTTTCTTTTTGAATTGAATTTGAATATCTAAAGCAGCTGAAAAAATTTAATCGTAATTCATCATAGATAATATGCGTAGAATCGACAAAAATATAGGATGATATGAGAGCCAATGTTGTCAGTTAAACAAAACGAATAATAAGAAAAGGTAATGATTGAACATTCGACATTTGCAAAAGTGATCAATCTGACGGCTGAAGAGGCTTTCCCATTTCGTACTACTAACATAAACTGAGTAATGTAAAATTTGAAGACATTTCTAGATTTATTACAACTACAAGTAGATGGAAATATCTTTCTTTAACATATTATTACTTCTATATATAGATCGGATTCAGTTACAATGTAAACGATATTCTTTCCGAATTTTCTTTCGGGTTATGCTTTTTTTCGCTCAGTATAGGTGGATTAGGAACACATACTCCTCAAGTCCAAATTAAATGTTGGCCGGCTTCCCATTAAACCGGAAGCACGGTTAACGACGTTAGAGGGCTCCAAGGATTTGGATAGGTTCGCGGGCGAATATCGTAGCCAAGGAGCATAGCGCGGAAATTCCAGCTTGGGACCTGAAAACATCATGGGCAATTATGCGAAAATTATTTCCGTCCATGCTTGATCCAAATACTGGGGCACTAGTTATCACAATTCTAACGTAAAATCATTACGTAAAAATATAATTTGAAGTTTTTGTGATTAAACTCCGCCGAAATATATTCACGAAATATCAAAGAATAATATCTATATATGTGCTTATCGAAAATGGAATGAGGAAAATATCACAGTTCGCCTTCACACTTTAGTATTCAGCCATAAGGATTTCGAAGGTATCAAAGAAAGGGAAACGCACAAGAAAAAATGTGTCTACGCTTTAAAGTATTACATCTTTTCGATGGTTCAACTCCGTTATGGAATACATCATGAACCCTTTTTGCTTATTATGCATAAAAACAGAAAACACAAAAATTGTACATTCAACAACGATCCCATGGAAATAGAAATTGGTCGTTTGAGAGCCGTAAAAACGTCAAATGGTAAAAAAGGAATTAGTTGGAGGTGATGAGTGAATCTACTTTCTCCTTTCAAACTTATAGTCGAATGTTCTTTTGTAACATTTAATTATATTAAGGCATCCGAATGAAAAGAACAGGTAGAGGATGGTATGATTAATCAAATCAGAGGATATGGTAGATAGGAGGAAATGAGGAAATAGGAGCTTGCATATTTTCTGACGCAATGAAATCACCACCAGGGTGAACCGAATAGAATGACATTTTCCATAAACGGCCATAGGTTTTACTCCCGAGGGCCTACCGTAATATAAAAAAGAAGCCGATAAAAACTAAAAATAAATATATTCAAAGCATCCATGTCGAGTTGTAGTCATCAGAAGGATTTTGTTAGACAAAAGCAATTTTTTCTCCAGTAATGGCTGCAATTCCGTCTTCGCAGCGATTGAGTAAAAATAGGTAATGACTCTTTTCGTAAAAATGTCGTCTCGTATTATATCAACCAACTAAAGGGATCGAAAATGAACTAGCTCTTTCACGATCACTTCAAGATTCACGACTTGAAAACTACGGAAATAGAATTTACCATAACTCAGAATATTGATAACATTATACTTGAATAATAGACGTACAAGTCTCCGCCATTATCCAATTCACTTACTTGATACTTATAACAATAGGAGATTTAAACAGAAAACGAGAAAAATCTCCCTTAAATATAGTAATCAATTTCTACGGAAATAAATTTTGTGTAAATAAATTAAATTGAAATTCTATCACATAAGGTTTCATATAAAATAAAATCTTTAAAATTTCCGCTCTAAGATAGGTTCAAGTTAACTTTGACGTTTTCAACGAATGAGCATGAGTTAACGATACCCCAAAAATCTTTTATTTCGATATTTTGGCCAGAAGCTACTACTTTAGCATAGACCAGGAGGGGGCAACCCTTAGCACGCGTGCCAAACGTGGCACTCTGATGCCTTGTTCCTGGCACACGAAACAAATTCCTGCTGAATTTATTTTCAATTATAAGGGAACAATTTTTAATTTTTCATTTTCTTTTTCTATTCAGTCAGTTTTACATGATTTATTTAATCATTTGCAAATAACATATTAAGATATCAAATAATGTCTCAAAATATTTTGGTTGGCACGCGGAAAAAATTTGTTTCAGAAAGGATGCCCACCCTCTCAGAAAGGATGCCCACCCCTGGCATAGACTGGCACGAGCACATCAAGCTATTGTTTGGTTTACGTATGAGAAAAGACTACTTATTTCCTAATTCTCAAATGTAAAAATTGATCAGCCACGAAGAAGATAGCAGCCATTTAATTAAGTTGACGCAAATTCAGGTATGCAATGCATGTGACACCGATCGAACTCTTTAATGCATTCTAAATAAAAATGAGTTGAATTTTAGTAGAGAATTCATACACATATATGAGGGACGATCCGAGTCATTTTGCCGCCTCAGGCGAGAACTGATACGCCGCCTTCCATTTATTCCCAAGTTATTTTACCTGATTTAGTCAAAATAATTATACAAGGAAAGAGTAATATGCCTTTGTTTATTGAAACATACAACTTTTCTAAATAAAATATCGAATATCAAGAAAATAAAGACCCAAATATGTTCAACTTTTCGCCCACTGCGAGTGGCGACTGAGGCGGTTGCCTCGTCGCCATCGCCACGGGCTTACATACAGAAAACGTTTCAGCGGGAAACAATTTTACGTTTCAAATTCTGTCAGCTTCCATTCATATGATAATTTCTGCAATATAATATTTACGAAAAAGCGTTTTTCTGCACTGAGTACTTGTGTAATTTAAATTATTTCCATTTAACTCGGTGTTAGCTCTGTCATTTCTCATTCAATTTGGCAAATAACAAAGAAACTCATATCCATCTTCTTCCTTTGGTATGCCGGTGGAGTTTCGCTTAAAGGATGTTAATGCTCTTAGGTGGCGGTCCATAAAGTAAGGTCAGATCTCCTGAGTTTCTGGAAAAAAAACTAGTTTTGTCATATTGAACGTTGGTATGTCGAATAACAAAGTCTGAAAACTGATTCTACTATTACGATTGAACTAAGATATTCTACCAGGGCCAATGATAAAATGAAAACCTCAGGCTATAAGGAAGCGCGACACGAACCCTTTCAATTTAAAGTCTTTCTGTAAAAGAGAGGAACAATCGGTACATCTGAATTTAAAAGTTTTCCCAATTCCGTAGCGGAGCCCTGTTCATCAACCGTTTTTCTTACGTCAACAATTTTCTATGAATAGAAGTTCATTTAAATCAAGGAAATACATAAGCGAAAGAAAAAGTTCTGATTTCTCTCTTTCCTGGAATGACGTCACCATGGCAGAATTAGGGAAATTTCCGTCTCGCTGCACCTATAGTTTGAATCGCTTTTATTTCGAAAACGCAGAAGAAAAGAAGTAACCGAAGAAGGAAGAAAAGAAGTAATCGTAGTTTAGTAATGGCTGCATCTAAATGACATGTCGCGATCGAAAGTATACCAATCGATTGGTCGATCGCTTTCAACGAGCCCATATGTATAAAATTGAAGTGACTGAAAATCGAACTTAAGAAACCACAGAAGAAAGCGGAGATAAAGAGGCAACAGAGCCGAAAAGTCTTCGGTTTTGACTTTGAAAACGAAAAATTATAATAAGTAATAAATAAGGGGATCTTAAGTCTCTCCGTCGTACCATAATTCACACACATCTCGATTTATTTCGAGACGCCTTGCATGAATATCCCTGCAAACGGAGCGTGGATTTAAGGACAATTAACGGGCGAGGAGAGGGATGAAGTAGGAGACGAAGATATTGAGTTTGGAGAGACTGGACGAAAATAGAAAGGTCCAGGGAGAGAATAAGGGAGGAGACGGCGGATTCTATTCCCGTCCTTCTTCGTAGCCTCAGGGGCTGGATTGGCGGAGAGAGAGCGACGAAAAGAGGTTCTGGAAGGATAAGAAAAATGGAGGGTGAGCGCCAGATGATGACATGAGGGGTGATTTTGCGAAAATCGAGGAAATTCTTGTTAAAAATAATAATTCACTATTTACAGCAAAAAATTTCTGAAGTGGGCAAAGTACTCACATTAACCGTTTTCCAAAACTTCATCAATCCTTCAATTCCAGAGAGATGAAAGTCTAATAAACGGACAACGGATTTCTTTGCCGCAGTAATGAGTTGATCTTCATTTACACCTCTTACTATATCCAGAATCAGTGGAAAATAATTGCGGAGAAGCTACGGGAATTATAAAAAATTTATAGAGACATTTTTCTTCTCAAGAAAAGGAACTGAAAAAAGGTAACGGGTAAGACAGACTAAAAGGAAGTAACTTAACTTGACTAGTAAACCTTAAAAGGAAGAAATAAAACGTGAACAGGGTATACATTTATGGATTCATGGGTAGATAATATTTTAGCGCGCATAAAAAAATAGAAATAATTTAAAAAAATAAAATCGAATTAATACTACAGAACCTGAACGGTACATATATTTGAAGGTGCAACTTTATAGCTTTCAAATGAGAGTACTCCTTCATTTTCACAAAGGAGTATTCAAGAGCATTAGCAGAGAAGTGGAAGAAGGGAACGAAATCTAGGTAAAGGTGTAAAAGGAAATATGAGAAAAAGAACACTTCTAGAAGGAAGAAGATCCTCTGGGGACAAGGGCACTAAACTAGCGCTTTTTGGGAAGTTAGAGCGAAGAGAGAGTCTGCATGTTGGGAGGAGGAAAGGAGTTGTCCATTTGAAGGGGTCTATAATTGGAGAATTCCGCCCCCGTGGGCTCTCGAGGACTCCACAAGCGCTAACGACGTGCGCCAAGACGCGGGATATTCCCCTCCTTCCGCAGCTCCCTCTCCGTGCTCTGTTCGTTCTAGAGTCTGGTATGTGAGGGGAGAATGATGGAGAAGGGATGCGAGATGGGCGAAAGGATCCATAGTAGAGATGTGGGGGTTGGAATGAGTAGGTTCTGGACGGAAATAGTCGACTGGAATTACCACCACGCCCTCTCTTTAGCTTCCCCAACCCTTTCCCCATTCCTTCCTCCCCCAGCATGTATTCCCTCAAGATTCCAACATCTTAAGTTTTTTCCCTGTCCAAGCTATTTCAACACGGTCCTTCGCTTAACATTTTCCTTCCAGATGTCGTTTTTGGTGCTTTCACGTGCTTTTAGGTAGTGGAAAAATAAATCAATTTGTTCCTTCACAAATGAAGTCTTCGACAAATCCTCCGGAGTTTCATTTAACACGATCTCTACGCCATGTAAGCTTATTTAATTGGCAAATCCTTAACTCGGAGAAATTAAAGCTTTCTCCTCATGGATTAATTAGGAGCTTTTTTTGATTCGATATTCATTTTCCGATGCCATCTCTTTTCCTTGCCGAAAAATTACACGGGAAATTACACTTGGAAAAATAACGATGAAACAGATTAATCAAAGAGATCCCCATGAAAAAGTAAAAGCCTCTATCTTAGAAAGTTCAAATTCGCCTTTGCTAAATAACCACATTTCGCATTGTTAAATAAACATGCTACTTCGATCCTCACGAATTGGAATTTTCTGATAATCAATGACTCATTTTTCAACGCACACGGTACCAACACCGAATCAAGAAGATGTAATTCACCAATGGCTTAGGAAGATGAAGAATTGCAATATCTGAATTCCTAACTTCCGCATGGCATCTCTTCTTAGTGGCTATAGCATAACCTCTGACACAAAAAAGATGAGATATCGAAACCCTCTTTCCTAGCGATCGACATACTAAGTACCGCGTTCGCACTCACGGTCGCCTCCGCGAAGAGCTTCGAGCGACATGATCAAATCTACGTGAGATTACTGTTCAGAGAAAACTGGCCGATGAGAGAGACGGGGATAAATGAAAGGGGAAAGATTGAAAGACGGCGGCCAGCTCTTCCTTCACCTTTTTCTTCGTTCTATTCCTCCCATTTGCGGAGGATGACCAACCCGGACGAATGCGCGCGCACCCATCTCCCATAAGCACCCCACTCATACGCGGGCCACACAACGACAAAGATTCAACCCTTTATCGCGGCGAGAGTCCACTCACCCACTTACTCCTTTCCATATCAGCGAACTGTATGCATTTTAGGGAGAGTATTGGTGATAGGCGGGAGAAAACAAAAAAAAAATACTTAGGGAAACGAGAGAAACGAATGGGGCGTGCCCTTTTACGGATTACAGAGCATAAAAAAGTGAAAAAAAAGGGCTGATCTTTAGACAGAGAAGTCGAAGTCGGGTGATTGATGCTCGATTGAGAGGTAAGCGATATCGCTGCTAGAATACCTAGACGTTAGTTGGTTACTTGTACGGAGAACAACGATTAGTTCAATTTCCATTAAGTAGTGGATTTACAAACTCCACCGCTTGCTTCCAACTGCAAGACTAAAGTAGGGGTATTTCAAGAACTTATAGTTCGACATCAAAGCCGTATCTAAGGAGAGGCAATCGCTCCCCTTCCTAGTTTCTCATTAAGATCGGCTAGTGAACTCGATTATGCCGAAAAACCAACAGATAATTTGTTCACGATACTCACTTTAGTTATGAAATCAGTTCGGTAGAGGTTCCGCATTAATGGAATTTGAAAAATCTCCACAAATAAAGCATCGAATTGAAATATGAATCCCCTATCACTTTCCATTTCCTTGGGAGTTTTCTAGGACCACCCCAGCACAACATGCCATCGAAAACCTTCCTACAGCAAGAGCCTGCAGATTTAATTGGCTCACCACTCATGCAATTGTATAACTTTAGGTCATGAATTTGCTACCAACCACGAAAACTTAGATGGCGGTTCTAAGGAGACGCTGAAGGTGATTTAATCCGATCGCAAGTTAACGAAATTCGTTTTATCTATTTCCTGAACGTAAAAAAGGCTATTGATAACAACAATTTTCGCTATTTAATAAAGCAATTTCCTATTCATGTCTTTGAGAAATGGTTGATTTCTGAAAAATTCCTTCGCAATAAACAACAGTTAATAGTCTTTCTCGAAGGAGTCTACTCATTTTACTCCTTAATAAAGCAATCAAATCTCCTCATCTCTTCCGCATTTCGCTTCCACAAATACGCGATACAGGGACTGCGAGCCTTTTCGTCGACGACCGACCCATCTCCTGCAACCTTCCGCCGCATGACGGTGCCGGTGATTCCAACGCCGGGAATAGAACGCACTGCCCCAGAAACTTAAAATAAGACCTCGACACGCGTGTGATCACCGACTAATGACGAAGCCCTAAATGAAGAAATCAAAAAACCCTTGGGACGAAAATTCTCTCGCGGCATCCATTAAAAGTTTCCCTTTTTATTCCGCTCAGGGAAAGTGCACGGATTCGCGCGAGAATAGCTCCGCGGGAGGAAATCGGAAGGCGCGTGGCAGGAGGAGAAAAAGGGCGGAGAAATAGGGGAAAGGGATGAAAGGGGATCGATGTAGGGGAAAAGAGGTGCTGGTGTGTGGGGGTGCGGGAATTCACCCAAAAAAGGAGCCCTCAGCCAAGAGGGGATCGTTTGCCTCCGACATACAACCTCCGTCTGCCAAAGGGGGAGGAGACGGAGAGGGAAGGAGGATGAAAAACCAACCACAGATCCCTCCCAAAACACCTCCTTCCGCCAACCTTTCTCGCAGGAGCATTGCGGCGGCTATTTCCGGCTCCCGTTCTTCTTCAAGGAGGCCCCCAGAGGAGGCGGCGGCGGCGAAAGAGAGGGGAGAGTTAAAAGGGAGGAGGATAGACGAAGGAGTATGGGAAAGGTACGGAATCGCGGAGTATGGGGTAAAGGCTATGTGCTTCGAGGAATGAATTTAAAGGAAGGTGGATGGCCTCGGCAAATGGTTATTTAGGATTATAACGCACCCTCTGTATACGCGCCTCTCTGAATGTAAACAGGCCATGAACATCAGACAGTTACCAATTTCCTTCATGCTTACTCAAACGAATATGTTCCTTGATGTAACATGAGATACGACTTTAGATTATTTAACACCAGGGCCAGCGGTAAGCGTGGCATGCAAAGCATAGAAGCGCCCGGGAGTTAGTTGCACCCTGAATACGATTTCCCTTACTATTTGTACGGAAAGATGGACAAGGGGGCGCCTTCGAAGGATCTTGCATCGGGACGCACGAGCACCTGGAGCCGGCCCTGCTCAACATGCAAGTAACACCAGAAAGCACCAAATCTTAAACAACCAATAATGCCGCCTTTCTCCTTTTAGATTCGCAATCTAGTTATGCAGCGCCGCTAAATTATGCTATGCAATTGATAAGCGCAGGGAAATACTGAGATTTCAAACACAAGATACAACATTTTCAATTTTTCACTATGACTAAAAGCATCCAAGGATAGAGAGGGAATGATATTTCGTTGCAAATATAGCACTAAGAAGTCAAACTGTACGAAGAAATATGTTTCAGAAATCATATGATGTCCGTGAAACCTGGTCTTAAGCACAATCAATTTTCAACGACCAGAAATGTCATTCTCATGGATTCCTCTCCGAAGGTAATTTCAATTTCTTTAATCCGATGAACCGAAGCTCATACACATATCGTTTCACGTGTGTCTTACTTAATTCAAACCAAAACTCGTTTACAAAAATTCATATTCAATATAAAATCATCATAATAGGAAATGTGTAGAATAGTAGGGGAAACTTTGGAGGTTTATCGACGTATACATTAGAAAATGCAACACTCGACACTAGATGTGAGTTCAAAAGTTTTAATTTAGCTGTGCGAACATCCAAAACACAAGGAGAGTCAATTTAAAAAAGATTAATATAGAAGAGCTTTCAGTGGATCGATTTACAGCAGATTGAAAAGCTTTTCAGATTTATTTCTCAACAATGAAAATAAGGTTTCGTGAAAGGAACGTCGATCTTAGTCCGTACCATACCAGATTTATATTTCCCTAATTCAATTTCTAGGATACTAACCGTTTATAAACAAAGCTTTTAACTTAATCAAGACGAGCATTAAAAAAACTAAGTGACTTCATATCCGAGTCTGTAATGAGCCATGCAAGAGAATTTTGTCTCATAGAGTTAAAATGAATGCCACCGTTGGCATTGGATAATCATACTTAAGTCGCGGACGGATATGAAATAAGAAGCTTCGAGATAGCGTTATTCCGAGCTTAAAGCGATAAAAGTCTGTGTCCTATATATCCCTCGGGCTTCGAACCATGCTCAGCTGTTGAGCAGCGAGAGGAAGACGGATGCTGAGAATTCTACGGGAAGTGGATGAGACACAATGTTACGAGTACAACGCCAGTGAAAAGGCAAGGATGAAATGAAGCAGGGATAAAGTGCGAGAGAACAATCACGTCGGAAGCCTGAATGAAAAGCTTGACAACTTCAATGAGAGCAGTAATGTAAAATAAAATATATTTAGCAAAATTCTCAATTCGGATGAACATGATTTGGATGAAGGATTATTTCTGAGAAAAGACACCTTTACCTTCCACTTCCGATGTAAATACCATCAGTTGGTGCGGCTCTGATTTGAATCACGAGCTAAAATTGCATATTAATATCCTATGACTGGCTTGAAGTAGCTTACATCCCCCCTACCGCCTACTTTGAAGAACTCCTCAAGTATAGTAAAGATCATAAAAAGAAAAAGAAAACTTTATTAACCGTAATTTACTCTCAGTACTTGATAAAGTATAAAACTGAAAATATGATGATCAAAATGTACTGCACAATTCTATAGAAACAGTCCGAAAAGCATGATAAACGGACTTCATAACTTTCAAATACACCACAGAAGTTTTAACTTGGAAATTAAATTAATTTTTCCAATACTTACTGATATATGATATTTGATTATAATCGTATTATCTTCTGAGAAAATCATTATTACTTTAAAGCAACACGAGAAAACTTAACCTTAGTGGTATAAAAAATTATTCCGTTTGGCGATTCCACTATGTAAACTGATGTGACTTTTGACGATTAAAGTTTGAGTTTCCTCGGTTACTTTGAAGGAAATCACAAGATAGGCGTATATATTACCATTTTTCCACCCGGAATTCGAATAGGAATATCGATCAGGTAGCTCCGCATTTTCCTTCGAGGATAAAAATATAATATTTTATTTTAATCTATGGAGGAAATTCAACAATGACCTTTCTGAAAGTCCTTTCGAACCTTTTAATTTAAACTAAAAACAGGAAGAATTCGATTTTTCCTCATGAGCAATCCGCTAACCGCTGAACTAACCAAACTTTCTGGAGACGGGTGATTGCGTTGAATTCCGCAATTTCTCAAAGTATTTCTTGTAATCCGCGAGCATTCACACTTGAAGAAGAAATTAGATAGGAAGAAGACTGCGCAGATAGAACGAGAGAAAGGAAAAAAATTAATTGCCTCCATTTTACATAGACGACTAAGAATCGCACTTGGCAAACTTATAAAACTTCTTCCTTCCAAAGAGAAAACTTCTTTTTTCCTACCGACGCTATTCCTTTTCTCCGTATCTCTCTCGAGTTTTTTCAACTTCCAAACTTCGTAGATTTTCCAGCCTTTTCGACCACTTCGCTCAGAGACGAAAGATGGGAGTTTCCTTAAGAGAAGAAAGGAATGAAGTAAGAATGCAGA
This sequence comes from Ladona fulva, assembly GCA_000376725.2. Taxonomy (NCBI): domain Eukaryota; kingdom Metazoa; phylum Arthropoda; class Insecta; order Odonata; family Libellulidae; genus Ladona; species Ladona fulva. Next base: position 1,727,795 of record KZ308327.1, on the reverse strand, counting down.
GAAGACCTGGGAATGGTGGGAGTTTAAAATTCTCTTTTAAATATAAAATTCGAAATTAATGACAATGTTGCCTTGTTTGCAACAAAAATTTACTCCGAACAGAATTCGCTGGAAATGAGTAGCAGTTCCATTAGTTTCTCAATGGGGAAAACAGTATTTAGCTACTACTTTCATGGTAATAACCAATCATGCGGCCAAGAAAATAAACATTTGGTTATGAAACCTGAATTTAGCGGTAGGAAAGATATTTGTGAATTTTTCCACATTACTCATGAGAAAAATCAAAGACGACATAATAATGATTACCTATAAAGTGATTAACAAGACGCTAAGCTAGATGCAAGGAGCGAAATTAGAGCTTAGAATACATTTTATTTTATCCAAGATATTGTGCCATATAATCGTCTTAAATAAGCATAGCTTTAATGAGAGATGATATCTTAGCACTTAGCTTTCAATATTTAAGTAACAGGGTGATTCAGACGTTCAAATACAAATATTAGAAAATAAGTTCATCCTGAGGCACAAAGAAAAGGTCACTTAAGTCGCAATATCAATATTCTCCAGCATCCAAATCTTTTTTGACCCTTTCTAGATGTGTTACCCAAGAGAAGTGACCAGGAAAAGAGGAGCAACATTATATGGCATAAATATTGAAATGATACTTAAGGCAAAAGAAAGTATAGCAAATGTGAGCGTAAAGTAATGAATGGGCAGAAAAATATATTAGAAGAGAAAAGTATAAGTGGAAACCCTTTCATCCTGGAAGCATGCCGTTGCTTAAAAAGCTCACAGGACCCAAGTTATCTGAGACATTTCGGAAGTTTCCTTACTTATTTGTGGCATTCTCATCGCAATGTGTGTGCGCGCGCCACGAGTTTCTCGACGGCTAGGACAGAAGTAACCTCATCTTACCCTCCACCCACCCATCTCTTCCCCGTTAAAGTCCATGACTTCCTCGGACTTGTGCGTACACAAATACACATGGAGCAGGCACGTAAAGGGGGATAAGCGGCCACAAAGCGAAGTCACCAACAAACACGAGTTGAAGGGTCTGGGCGCGTGGTGCGGGTCTCCGTGGAAGGAATGGGGAGAAAAGGGTGTTTAGATTGGAGAGGGATTCATGGTAAAGGATGAGATTATGGGAGAGAAGGAGAGGGAAGAGGGAGTTTAAGATAGTAGTGGGATCTTAGCGGAGAATGTAAGGGTAAGGCCGCCCCAGCAGGGAAGGATGTATCCTAAATAATGGAGTGGTTTTTAGGAAAGAATTACGATTCAGGATGAAGAAGAGATATGAGTTTTTAAGCGAATTTCAGACTCATCATGCTAACATATACCACAGTGTTGGAAGAACAGGGAAATGAACCCTGGGAAAGAAGATTGCTAAAATGACAATATACATGATTTACATAAATGAACATTTAAAAAACAAAACAAAAAATACAGAAAATTGTAGTAGCAGCTGAATTATAATTAAGTTGCTATAATATACTGCTGAGGTTGTGGAGATTGAAGGTGTCTTAGGTACATACAGGCATGATGAATTACTGGTAGTTAAAAATATGACTGTGAGAGAGTTGTATGCGGAGAAGCTATTAGTGAAGGTACATACATTGCAGATGATAATGTGAGAATAAGCAACTTTATCGGACCCAGAAAGTAAAACAGGAAATAAGAACAGGTAAAGTTTGGCGAAACTTATTTTCAAATTAATATATCAATCGAAAGGTGCTAATGAGGATACATAATAATTATGATTTTACCCATTATTGACGAGACTGGGACCAAGTAATTACTAAAATATTACTGAGTGTCGGTTAACTTCTTTAATATAACACCGTACAACAAAGTAAAGCTTGAACGTATAAGATTCAAATCAGCCATTTGTTAGATAAAAAACTAATAGTAAACTGGACTACACATAAACTTCATACATGCTTTTTTAGGTGAAGCATTAAAGTTCAAGTACATTCCACACTCCTAACTAAAGTCACATAACTACGAGCTACTTTGGTATAATTTCACCCTGCTTGTGAAAAAAATCAGGACCCTGTAATTTATGAGCGCATCAAATACATTACATCGAAATTTCATACGAAGACACGTCATCATCCTTTGTGCCTTGTCTTATTCAACAAACCTGTACGATTCATTATATCATCTACTTCACGGTGACTTTACGTACCTGAAGATTCCCTACTAAATGCCCATCGCTTGATTTCTTCATAACTTATCCAACCCTTCACATCACCTAACATCTTCACCTTCGTCTCTCCTGGTTTCTCCCTTCAGCATCCTGCATTATATACATACTATCGTAATTAATTTTACTGTAATCATCGTATTAACTATACTATTTTTATTTTTATTGATTTCGATTAAAATTTGACGTTAACAATGGCAAAGTCTTAGTAAATTGTATTAGTTTCAGCATTACATTTTTTCGGTTGATTTTTCTTTACTCTTGAACTTTTCAATATTTTTCCGTTTTTCTATATTTCCTTATTGTTTTATTTTTGTTTTATTATACCCTACCTTCTACATGTCGTAAATTAAATTCAACATTTGTCGTTATTTAAACTAATGGTAAGAATTGTTCATATTTTGTCTATTCTTTTTATTCGTGTTGCTAACAAATTCCTTTTACCTATTTCCCCTCTTTTTTTTTAATTTTAGTTGTTACTGTCAGTAGGTTTAGCAGGTTTTTCTCGTGGGTGTTTTCCTGCAGTGTTTTAACTTGTTCCAAGAGTAGACTTCGTTTATCTTAACCCATATTCTATTTCCTTCTTTTATTTCTTTTTCTTTATTTCAAATCCGAATACCTATTTCTATACTGTAATAACAAATGGTTAGATAAAAGAAGAGACTAACAAAACTCAATCTCTCCCTAAAACGAAGACATATTATTATTACCTTTAACCGCTTCTTCTTTTCAATTCATTTCCTCTAACTATTGGACCCTCCCATTTCCTTACAATTTACAACAAGAAACATTAAATTCAAAATGATTAAAAACTAAAATAGCTTGTTTCTTTAGCTTAAAAGTCATTAAAGTGACTATGAACAAAGATAGGGCTGATAAAATAACTGATTCACAGGGTTAGAATTGAGGGAGCTACGAGACTTTGAGAGAGAAGGGGCGTACATTTATGGATGAGGTGGGATTTTGGGAAGGAACCCTCCCTCCATCCACTTAAGGAGTTGGAGAGTTTAGGGAACTGCATTGAGGCAGCAATTGCGGCAGAGAAGAGATAGACACCCCTCCGCTCACCACTAAGTAACGAAATAAATCCACCCGCTGTTCGAGGTGCATTTAGCTTAAGTGAGTGTCACGGCGCGACGGAGATCGAGATGGTAAAATCATTTTAGAGGCGGCGGCAGTTGTCAATGGGAAAGAAACGCACTGGCTTTGAAACTTCGGTGAACTTCACTATCACTCGCTAAATAGATTTCGCTATTGCTTCTGTCCCTTTTAACGTTGCTCCATCGTCGATTTGATATTCAGAGAGAAAACGAATGCGGTTTTACCGGAATTCATGCATTTGCCCATAAGAATACGTTGGGAATTTAGACACATTTTAAAGTTAGGGTAATAATTAATAATAAGACTACATGTAAAGGAGGCAATTTTAGTATTTTGCTGTAACGAATCGCCGAGTCAAATTTTCGATCAATGAAGAGGAATAAGGAGAAGGAAGAGATAAGATCTTTATCTGCTCGATTTTGCATACAACAAGGTGGACAGTTATTTGTTACTCTTTCACTATGAAGGGGTCGAGTAATTAAGACATTCATCAGTACAGAGACAGAAAAGGGAAGGTTTTTGGGGGACTTAAGGAGATATTTAGAAAGAATTAGGTGAACAAAGAATATTTAGTTGTGTATTCAACGTTATGGTTACCAGGTAGATTTTCATTTTTATTCTTTTTTGAGTACATCATTTGGTCAACTGCTGCGTTTCTGTTCCCTACTTTCAGTTTTAATCCTTCGTTTACATATTCCACACAAAACTGAACATCTATCAACGTAATTCACAATCGATAAAGCGACAAAATGTACTTTCCATTGAGTAAATATTAATTCCTTTGTGTCATTAGTTACGTCTAATTAATGTTTTCGTGAGAGTCTAGCATATCGCAATTTTAACTGCATTTAACGAATTTTATTCCTCCGTTGAGAATCAATTGAAAATTCGGCTAACGTGTGTAAGTAACTACATACATACATTTTCAGGGAAACTACATATATTTACTTCTCTTGGAATTTCTGTTTTATTGATGGTTTTAATGGTAATCATACCTACATAGGAAGTTTTACTAAGATATGCCAATAATCAGGGCCAGATAAAGCAATTTATCATCAGTTACTCCTTACACAAAAAAACCTCAAGGTCTTATTATTTCGCATTTAAAAAATGACTTGTAGGACTCCATTAAAATTATATGAAATATAAGTAAAGATCTTCTAGTTTATTTCTCTCTCTGTCATTTCAATTCATCATTCAGATAGCAATTATTTTTAGTGTCAAACAATAAGACATCGTCTGAAAAATGTCTATTGGCAAATTTTTCAGAAATGCTGATTAATTCATTCCTTTATCTGAAAACTTAATTCACAGAGTAACTAAAACGAATCGATAATAACTTAATCTACAAAAAGCACAAATTTAAAGCAAAACTGTACAAAAGGGTTGCTTACAACTATTTCACTTCAAAAATTTCTTTAAGGGATTTCTCTTCATTTTGAGGAGAAAGCAAGCAACTGGAAGTTATCACCCATGAAAAATATATCAAATTAGCATTGAATAATACAAGCTAACCACGAACCTTTTTGAATATCATACTTAATAATTGGATTATACATACACAAGATCAATTAACTTTCCTAACGGAATAATCGGAACTTCAAAGATAGAGGATTGAAACGTGAAAATATATTTCATAGAGTTTAATTAATAAAAGAGCAGACAAACTGCGAATTAGCCCTGTCCTCGCCGTCAACAGTGAAAGTCAAAAATTACTGATATATATCTCTCAAAACTACTTATCAAATGATAATTTTTGTAGTAGAAAAGCGGAAGTAGAAAGCGGAAGCAGAGGGAAGAGAAGTGAGTGAGAATGTGAGAAGGGAGAATGAAGGAGATGCGAAACTATAGCTCTGAGGAGAGGAATGCGATAGACGGAGGGGAAAGGAAGGGGAGGGAGTGGGAAGGCATACAGCTGTTTCTTCTCTGAGTTCATCATCGCCTTATTTGGATGAGGGAAGAAGTAGTGAGGGAAAAATGAGGGATATTAAAAGGACTGCGTGTGAGGAAACTGCCATAGCGAGTGAAAGACGAACACTGAAAATAAAAGGCGACGCAGAATCGACACTTCTAATTCGGGAATGATGAAAATGAAGCGATCAAGTGAGTGGAACGTTCAAAAATGACTGCTTCTTCATGCTAATCACCAATTAAAGGCAGACGATCGCAACCGATGGTATACAAAAGGCTGATCAAATTTAAGAAAAATTATTTTCGCATTAGTTTAGTAAAAGTGACTCAAAACGTACATACGTACATCACGTTTCTTTCGCAGACACGTTGGTCAGAGACCTAACCACACTTCACTAGTTATACTTTTTCTCCTAGGACAAGAACTTCCTGTTTCATACATTTTCTGTATAATTCATACTCTTTATTGCTTTACTCAACTTTTTCTAATATGGTAGGAATGAAAAATACTTTGTAAAAATTCCACAATATATTTCATCAACACATAGTCATCACCTGATGATGACTAAGTACTAGTTGAAACCGGTCGTGTTGGTGAAATATATTGTGGAATTTTTACAAAATGTTTTTCATTCCTACATGATGGAATTCCACAGTGACGGCTTCTACGATTGATCATACTCTTCTAATATTCTTTGAAATCACACTCCTCCTTCCATTTATTTACACATATACTCAAGTACATTTACAAAAATCTCCTTTAAAATTGAAATATCTCTTCTACATGGCTTACAATATTTTATTTTTACTGAAATTATACCCTTAGGACTATTTCTGTAAGCTAAGTAAATTTTTATAATGTACCTAATTGACTACGTTAACTACACAGCTACACTTTGCTTACAGATCATTATCGACCTCTTGATTTGTTCATTCTACCATTTCATGAGCTTAAATAAGTAATTAAGGAAATCAATATCGCACAAAGAACAAGTAGAGAAACTTACAGAGGAGCTATTTTAAGAGAAAGAATCAGCTCTTTGCTACGAATTAAGGTAGAGGTCATATTCATTCCGGAATGTTTATTTCCTAAATGAATATATAAAGGGATGCGACGAAGCGAGAGAGATACTAGAAACTCTTTCGGTAACCATGAGAGAGGAATAAAAACAACTTTTACACGTTACCTTTTATTACTCTCTCATCATGAAGAGCTAAAGTTGAGTTCGTAACAGCGGATTTTGTTATTCGGTAATAGTTTTCAGTATTTAGAGCATAAACATACGCAATAGGGCGTAGATAAAAAAAATCGTCAACATTTTAACGCAGACGGAAAACTGAAGTAACCTAAAAGGAGAAGTTTACTGAGCAATGAATTCATGCCCGATTCACGGGGCTTTAGCAGCATACGTAATGAAATTAAGATCTGAAATCGCGAGCTTTCCCTCAAAAATCCACCTTTCTCTTATTTTCATACAGCGGTGGCTAGTGGAGCAAACGTAAGGGTTCCACCAGCAAAATAGGCCGTCAAACCTCAATTAGGCCACCGGACTGCAAATTTGCCACTAGGATGGAAAGTTCTCTTTCCAAAGGACCATTTGACTTGCAGATTCCACCACCGCCGTCCAATCTACAATTCCGCCGGTGCGGTGAAGCGTCGTCCGCCGCATTTCGCCGTTACGCATTGCTAATAGCGCCGGCTTATGACACTGATTGCATTTTCTGGGCAAGTTCTGATAACATTTCCTTGGGACATGGAATTTGTGCCGTTTCGACTGTAGTGGGGCGGACTAATCGTGGCCATCGCGTTAAAATCGATTTGCTTAGCTTCTTTAGTCGGATTACGGAGGATGTGAAGAGTGGGTTAACTTCATTTGAGATCGAGAGCCACAAGGGGCTGATGAACCCAAAATAACTGTTTCTGAGTTTGGAAATGTAAATACCTTCGGACGCAAAGTTACAGACGTAATGACGTACAGAGTTACGTAACTCAACGATTACAAATTCGGAAGTTTTTAAAAAATAAAGTGGATGTAGCTATCATCAAGCATCTGCACCACCCCCTGTTAACGTAATCAAATGCCTTTTACAAAAAAATGGATGCGAGAAACAGTGTAAATAAACGATATAAATAAAGAGAGAAGCGAATATCACGCATTTACAACTACTCATTCTTCGATAACTTTACAGCGAAAAAAGGTGACTTATGAGGACTATTAAAGCCAAAAGCATAGTTATATTTCGGAAAATAATGGATAAATACTATCGATGAGAGGCTTGGAAATAACCACCAATAAAACACTGTTTTCTCATATAATTTTACAGTTACAGCGATAGATTTTAATTCAACCCTTTCATACAGATTGACAAAGAAAATTTAGAAACGACATGTTTTCTGAAGGATAAAGTTCCATTTAAAAGTAACATTCAGTTTCGGCTGACACCAGAATTCCGATTCTGAAGGTATGAACATAACACAAGACAAAATAACATAATACAAAACACCAATATAGGGGAATGATTCCGCATTCAAGCGTTGCGGAAAGTTCGAAATAACTGCTTTCACGCAGCCGATAATAGGCTAGTATCCATAAGTATGATAAAATCTTAGATGACTTTTTTTGCATTAGTACATTCTTCTTAATCATGAATGCATTCGAAAGCAATGTATACATTTTTTACAAGGGAACACAAGGTAATATGAATAAAAAATCCGGCACGATTTCTTCACAAGGGAATAGAAGAGCAGGATAAAATTCAGGACTGGAGCCATTACTTATATAATTGATCGGTTATTTAAAGAAAATAAATAGAACCCTGGTTTACCCAAACTAACGTCTTACTCACTAGATCAGCGCTTCCGAGACTGTGTGCCGCGTTACAGTGGTGTTACATGAATACGCTCTTTGTGTGCCGCGTAATATTCGACATTCTTCGAAATTTTCATTATAAATACTCTCCATTTAGCAATATATTTAGTAGTTTGACTCGTAGTAGTTTAGTAGTTTTATAGCTCGTATTTAAGTACTAATATATTTAATTCCTCACTAGAAGTTTTATTAATTTTCAATATTTATTTAGATAAACTATCAAACGTTTAGTTTAGTAAGCCATGGAGTATGATTACCAAGATTAATTTTATCCATGGAGTATGAATAAAAGAGTGCAATTGTAAAAATTAAACTGTTGGAAATCACCGCACTTGACCACCGGCTTGGCATAGAGATTTATTAAATATGGCCACATAGCTATAGCTTTTCACGGAGCATCATATTTTTGATGAGAGAAATTTTCATAATAGCTCTCAACAAAGTATTACATATTTGAGATTGGTACCACGTTCTCACGTTCCAACGGTTCTTCCATAGCTTCTACCAGGCGAATGTCAAATTCGAAACTTTTCTGATCTCATCTCTATAATGCATGCCGGTAGTGCAACGGAAGCTATCTCTTAACATATTTTTTCCGGGCTCTTTAGACTGATCCGCTACCACTGAGAATGACCCGGGACATCGGATAATGCAGTCGCGCACAGTTCGTAAATTCCGATGACGTCGCTAATAGAAGACCATCGCGGAGATAAGATTACGTCTGCCATGAGACAAGAGGATAAAATCGCCGAGTCTCTTTCATCAGACGAGTACAGTTCGACGGACGATATAGGGACGCCCGATTAAGGCGCGGATGATTGCCCTCTAATGCATAAGCTTAAAGCGTGCAGCTGGAGCCACAGACCGGCAATAGAGGAAGGAGGTTGGCAGGGATGAAGAAGGACCTCCCTCCTACACTTTACAACCTTCTCGCTTTTTTATCGGGAGGAAAGAGGCCGCCAAAACTTTCGATGCGACGAAAAACGATGGAAAGCTCTGAAACGCGCAATTGCTGGCCCACTTAGAAGCTATATAATTTCTTCATTGTCTGATGTTCAAGCTTGACTCGTTTAAGCAATTTTCCTAACTTATTGATGAATATTGTATGTGCAATAGGAAATTTCATTAACCCATAAATTTGCTTGCGTCGAGGAAGGCTGTAGGTTGTAAGCAAAAGAAACAAGTGCCTCTGGGTACTGAAGTCAGGTAGAGGTGCGTATTCCTCTAACAAAAACAATTCAAAGTTTCAACTCCTTATTATGTTTAGAAATGAGGATATATTGAATTAAGTATTTAGTTAATGGAATACTTAAAGAAATTGTCCATAATACTGTATGTGAGACGCAATAAGAATGAAGAATTTAATGTAGAAATCAATGAAACCTTACTAAACAGTCATCTGAATATAAATCGTTAAAATTTAATTCGAAAAAGATCATGCAGCATTAAGATTACGAGGTGATGTTGCCTCTGAATGGCCACACTTCTAAAAACTTATTCCTGCTGAATTAAATTTATCGTTCCACACAATGTTCACCGCTAATGTATCTAAGACTATCCATAGGTGACTGTAATTTTTAAATATTTAACGGAAGAGTAACCAAATCATGTAGACGCTGAAATATAATGGAAAAACTAACGTAAAATATCATTTTTTTCATAAGGTAATAGATTAATGAAGTGACTGCTATATCAAAATCTGAAAAGAAAAAGTATTTCAACGACTTCCATTAACAAAAACTATTACGATAAAATTTTTATCAATAAAGTAAATTGAAGACAAAAAATATCGGAAAATACCTCGAGAGAAATTTATTTCAGATACACAAAAAAACTACGCCCAAATCTTCGATACACTGACAAAAAAAACAATGAACGTAAAATTGGAGTCATTACATTAGGCGCTTGATGCAGACAAGACACTTGGAAGCGGCGAGATTGGATTCGTTACTTTCCACAAAGAGAAGAAGACGCCCCGAAGAAACTCCCATTTCCAATTAGCACGACTGAGATCATGACACATTGACAGTATTAACGCCACGTCGTTTCAAGCGAATTAACGAGAGGTGGCGCTGGAGAGTGACTATGTAAGAAACGTCAGCTCAGTAGTCAGTCGGAGTCTTAATTTTCGATGGACGAAAAGAAAGTTGTATAGAAAATGACTCCTTTAATTGAGGACGACGAAGTTCTAAGATGTATTCACCAATCAATTCAAGTATTTTATAAAAATAATCTCCGCATATGCATGTTAACTACACCACAAATACGTCTCATCAAAAAGTACGAAACGAGGCTAATATGCACGTGGAGTGAAAAAAAGAAACGATGGTCATTTACGTGTGAAATATATCGATAAAATGTTGCATAGAGAATTCAACTATATAGAGGTAAAACTGAATTCCTTAAAATTGTTATTTCACGGAAAGAATAAATAGTTTTATCGAGAGAAATTGATAATAGATAGCCCTAAAATAAATCTAGCTCTATTTCAAATTAAATATGTGAGTAAATGTGATCGTATAATTAAAGTAAATATGAAATATTAAAGTATAAAATGAAATTAAAATATTGAAAATCTACGATAGAAGGATAAAAGATAGGAAATAAGAAAAGTGGTATTTTCAGAGAAGAAAATAGATTTAATGTGATCAAAGAAATATTTCCACTGCAAGAAAATGCCAACGAAAAGAGAAGGGGTTTAGAACAACCGGGGAAAGGTACGGGAATAATAAAGAAATCACATGATAGATGATAAAAAAAACAAATGCAAACAATTTAAGAATGCAATGATTTTTTATCGCTTGAGCAATTAGAACCATAACAATGAATTGTAAAGATTCATAACTTCAGTTCACTAACTTTTATTCACAGGGCGTTTCTAAGGGAAAAACTTAAGACCACAATAAGACAATGAGAAAACCAGAAAGGAAACTTTCCATTTATTCCTTTTCTCTTAAAAGTTTGAAAACTACGGTTAAAACATGCTAGGCAAATACTTTATGCTTTGGGAACTTGGTGAACTTGAAGAGAATCCCTAAGAGTTCATAGCATTTCAAAATTACTAACGCAACTATTCATTCATATAAAGTCATTCATGCGATCTAAACCTGTAGGATACGCACCACTGTTCTCCACTAACCTTTAAAAGGAACTCCATAAAAATAGATCAACTTAAATGGCCAACGGACTTCGCACAATTGGCTAGCGTTGCAGAGACCGGAGACGAGTGGGCGGAAGGAACTCAGTTCACGTCTGTTGAGAATAGGGTAAGATAGTTTCCCAAGGAGGAGACTGAAATCTTTCGCTGAGGGACTACGGCGAAGTTTGGAGACGCGAACACACACAAAGGATGCCTCACGCGGAAGTAATGCCCCAGTCGGTGAGGGCTTATGAGTTTGCGACTGAGGTCTATCTTAGTGCTCCGAAGGGCGGGCAGATTACCTCAAGGCGGTTTAACCCTCAATTCTTCCCCAATCAGCTCAGATAGGAGAAAAACAGCTTCCTTCTTGAATTCAGAAAATATACCAGGGGAATTATAAAATCTGCCGCGGTTAAAATCTCTAGATCTCAATGCTCGAATCCCGGTTCTTGCCAGAAAACTAGCGAACAATTAGTTTTCAGTGAGCGTCACTCCCAAATCTATTTAAGTCCCTCGATGTTTCGTTCTGATTTGGAGGATGTAAACACAATACAAATCTGTTTATAGCAGAGCAACGAAGCGAGATACTCCATGAATCGATTAACTCTCCACCACGTAGAGAAGGGGAATTTCCCTCCAATTTCGGATGTTCTCTGGTTGAAATTCAACCATTCCGACCTATTTAATTTTTGAGAATTTTTAAGTATTACGGACGTAGTATTAGTAATAGAATTGGCTTTCAATGACTCTGAGAAAATAACCCTTAAATAAGATAAAACTGGAGGGGAATGAGTGAATCCTAGTATATCACAGTGAAAAAAGATCGTGAACAAGAAATCAATGCAGGTTGAATTTACGTAATTTATGCACACACTTACGTAGAAAATACACGAGAAGGGGTTTTAGTTCTAGTTACAGAAAAAACGATAAATTCTTATGAAAGAAACAAATACTATACAGTAATATAAATAAATTACAAAAACAAATTACAGTATATAAACAAATTACATAAATATTACTATGGAATATAGGATTAAATATAAATTATTCCATTAAATGAAAATAGAAGTGATCATCAAGATCAATCTTTGTAACTATGGGAAGTTGAAAGTTTTTAGAATGATGTAAAGTAACAGAAAAGAAGGTAAGGTTTAAATTTTCAATTAATTCAAAGATTAGTTTAGACGTTCATCGGTGCCCCATTTATTAAACTATTTTCATCACCATTGACCTCGTAGACCCAGAAGATGACCGAGCCTCAGAATCATGCCATCAACGGAAACGTCTAACATCAAGGATTGAGGTAAAGGTGTTAACTTTGCACATTGAATTTGGGCTGAATCCCAAGGAATAACAAGTGTGAAAAATAGTGACATGACTGGGACTCGAACCCAGGTCTCTCACTTTCCGGGCAGGTATTCTAACCACTGAACTACCATGACACGTCTCTTCCACACTGTTTAGGGAATGCTTGTTCACAAAAGCCCGCCCGCCTTGCTCACAAAAGTATTGGCGTGGGAGACGTGGCATGGTAGTTCAGTGGTTAGAATACCTGCCCGGAAAGTGGGAGACATGGGTTCGAGTCCCAGTCATGTCACTATTTTTCACACTTGTCTAACATCAAGGTAGAGTACTATAGGATGATTAGCGAAAGCTTTTCCAATAAGGAAATCCACGAAAAACTACACGGCATAAATTGAATGGGACGAATCTATTATTTCGTAATTTTTAAATGCTGTATTCGACTCCAGGCCGTGTTGAGACACAAAGCTTGGGAAAAGCTGCATCGGGGTGCTCAATAGTGGACCGGAAAATGCTTTCTTTTATTATTGATACTGAAAGATGGAGACGGTAATCGAGTGATTATGCATCGGGCGCATAAGCACCAACTACCTGAAATGACTGCATACCAAGTCCTCATTATAGGTTTCATAGATAGGTACGGTGTAAAAAAGCAAGGTTCTGTGTTACGAAAACCGTTACACAATGAAAACGTAAATGAAGATCCACCGGATATCCTCACCAAAATCCACCTTAGAGAGGCGCATTTGGCCTGAGGTTGCATGTTCCTCGTTTATGACTTAATGAGTTTCACGAATTATTGATGTTTGAATTAATGCTTACAAGATAATCACAGAATAAAGAATAGGATAAAAGGTAGTTATTTTCAAATTATATTTCGTCAAATATCCTTCCTTTTACATAATAATAGACGTGTATTCGCAATACCCCGATCAAGAAATCAACTTAGCAAAACCTTCACTTGTAAGCAAATATAAGATCTTTTCAAATATACCGCATCATTCTCTCGAGGAGACTAAGGATATAAGAAATAACACAGATACTGCAGTATTTCGCAGGATAATACCCAAAACTATTTCGCAGATCATACGTTTGCTATCGAAGAATGTCAGGGCCATCCCAAAACGGAACAAGAAATAACCTTGAAAGGTCCCTGGAGCTCGTAAAAAGGTTCCGACACCACCCACTTTGCAGACATCGCCTTAATTACTTGCTAATCTTTTGGAGGGAAAGCGAGGGAAATAATGAGAAGCCCTCGTTGAGAATACGGCTCTTAAGGGCGAAAGACTGGAAAGGGAGCCCCGCACATAAGACACCATGGCGTCCCTGAATTAAAGAATAAAGAAAGAGCATTAAAGGAAGAGGCTAAAGGAGGATGAGAGCCAGAGGGATGAAAAAAGAAATGTCTCCTGCAAAGGCTAGCTACGGTCACCATTAAGAAAAAGGCAACATCTGGTCGGGGAAGAGGAAGACTCCCTCAGAGTTTTCCCTCTTCCTCTCATCGACACTCTTTCCGAAAGACCGACTCTGAGTCGACTTTTGGAGAGCTTTCACGCGCATAAAGACGATTAAAAGGCGGACATTTCCATTTGTTTGTTTTTAATCTCGAGAAAATGATTTAAAACGGAGCGAGGCTTTTTAACCGAGGGGATCTTGCACGCTGAAGCTGAATAGTCGAGATGCTCACGAGGGCTCCCGTTTTAAGTTCGCCGAGCAATTATGCAGAGATATACGTCGGATAGCGTTTTATGGGGGTTGAAGAACAACATTTTTGGAATTTTCCGAGAATTATAGAGCGGATGAATCACTGAGGACGGAAAATTAAATAGTCTCGTAAATGCATGAATCAGTTGCTCCTTTGCCGGAGAAGAGGGATGTGAATGTTATGATTATGACCAAGTCGTTAGCTTACGCGAGTTACCCGCCTTTGGGAGGTTAGAATTCTCGCAGAAGATCCCAGACTCACACGAGCCATTACGGGAGTTCCAAAAACTTCCGGTTTACAACAGTTTCCGTCGCATCCTAGTCCTAACACCAGTTAACATTAGACTAGTCTGCACACTAGTTCTATGTGCAGACGCTTCGCTGCGCTTGCTCCAGCAAGAGAAGGGAATTTTCCCTTGGAATAGAGAATGAATTTCCGACAGATATTGAATAACTGAAAAACGAAACTAGGGGTATAGGGTAAAATTTCCTCCAACCGTTTCCAAGTCATCCGATAATCTAAAGCACTTCAAAAATAAAGACAGATATAGGCAAAGTTTTAACGTTTCTTTTGACGAAATATTCCATAATGAAAAATAAATTTGAAATACATCCTGATAACATCACGAAATTGGGAATTGTTAGCCGAAAGATTCATTACAGAGAAAGGAAGGCTTCTTCAACAACAGCACTCAATTGACGGGGAGGGTAAAATTTGTTTGCGTGGGGTAGTCGCACTTTTTCCCCGTCTCTGAGGATGGGAAAAGATGAGTTGAGAGCGCGTATGTGTCGAGGGCTTCCTCAGTAATGCAGTGTGAATGAAGGGCGCCATCTTGAGAAGAGATGCTCGTAAAAAGCATCCTTGTCCTCGAGAGAGGAGAGCTTACTTCCCTTTATATTTTGAGACTGAAACAGATGACGAACGCTATCGGATATTGAGAGAGCTCCATTCTCCGTAATTTAATAAGATCTGATGAAAAGAATGAATACACGACGTAGGAAAATACGACAGTAATATTACTTATTGTTAGTATCAAATAATGAAGAACTTGAGCACACAAATGTGAAGGATATTATTTCCAAGAAATATACGGAAAGGGCAGAAATTCGCCGATGGATCTAAAAATTCAGCAGCAACCGGCACATTCATGTCCAGCGTTTTAAAATACAGGATTATTTTCTTGATATGATGGCTATAAATTGATATTGATAATAACTTTAAGGCTACAGAAATGTTTAGAAATATATGTAACTCTTAATATATATAATAAACCATTTGAAATCTGATCAGTTAAATGTTGCAATGCAGTAAAGGACATCATCCGGATTCACTAAATTATAATTAATTAGTATTACGTATGATATTAAACCAAAAAGGGTGTAAAAGTTCATTGCTTATCGCGCATTGATCTGTATATCACAGATGCCATTAATGCCTACAAAATATCATTTAAATAAAATACATTTAATCAAAATTTATGTAATATTGAGTCGGTTACGGAGATTTCCATCTACATAAAATGTCTACTTCTAATACTGTCATCATTGGGCAATTCTTGAAAATAGCAACTTAAAGAGAAGCAAGACACAAGAGGGAGCCTATACTGACAAAATCTAATGGTGCTTTCTTCGGGGTGGAGCCATCTGAAATACAATACCCATCAATCCCTGACTGAAGAGGGTTTTGAAAGATCAATTTTCTAATCGTAACATTTTGGTGCTGAATAAAGATACGAGAAATATATACTACCACAAGTGAATAAATAAAAGCAAAAATAGTTCATATATTTCCTGGACGACAACATCTAACTTCAGCCCAACTTCTAGTCAAAAGGACCACTAACAGAATATGTATAAAAACTGAAATACTTTATCCTTTCGATTTTGTTTTTAATTAAAGGTGATTACGTCACATTCCCTTTGATTTCTCAGGACCATTTGGGTCCAATTTCCTTACCAGTCAATTGATGACACCACTTGAAATTGCAGGAAATAAAGGAGAGCTTGATGAAATGAAATTCCGTGTATCTTAACTGGAAGGACTAAAAAACTGGTGCTACGAAATCGCAACGGATTCCCATCTTGCTTTGAAAATCACTTCCTTTTGTAAGGTGTGATAGGCATTATCCCCCATTAAATCTCGCCTTAAAATAATGAATTACTTTTACTTTACACGTTATAAATTAAATTATGGAAATAGTAATGGAAATCTACTATTCTAATTCCTGCGTTGTGAAAACGAACATCATCCAATAAGAAATACACGGACCAATTGATATAGAAAATACTACGAAACAGGACCTCTAAAGTGGCGCTAGAGCGGTCCTAATTGTATACTGCTCGTATACAATTAGGACCGCTCCTGGCTGTCATAGAAAGACAACATTCGAAAGTCGGGAAATAACTCTTTAAGGATAGTCTATATGGTTTTGAATATTTGGAAAATAATAGAAGCGCTCCCTGAATTGACAAGGAAGGGAAAGGGCAGATCAGGTCTTAATGGAGTCTTCAAGGGAAGAGGGCGGAAATTGCAGGATGACGGTTAGGGGAAGAGTGTCTATAATAATAGAGGAGGTGGCGTGGCCCATTGTTTCAGATGTAAACGTATGACTGGCTTGGGTGGTGCGGGGGGAAATGAGACAAATTGAAGGGGAAATGGAAGACTGGCGATAGAGAGGGAGCAAATGCACTACGCTATGGAAAAGAACTGTCCCATAAATCACGCGTCAGCTTAAAAAAATTATTATCTTTCAACAATTGCATACGGAGGTGAACAGAGTTCAAGAAAGTTACCCCACCCCCAGTTATTGTAAGTGAAAACCGACCAATGGATCAATGTTCTTCGGATGCTCGACAAGTTGACATGGAATGAATGAATTACTAATCGGAGAAAGAGAAAACAAGAACATTTACTTTTCCTTCCCTTCATACTAAGTCTAAATGAAGGAAAATACGGTGAGTGGCTACGCATCTCGACAGCCTGAACGAACTAAAAAATTAATAAACAGGGAGTGGAACTTATGTGAGCTATGCTTATAATCGATAAAGAAGGAAAAGAAGTTTTCAATGGTAGAGAACGGAAAGGTTCCTTCCCATTTTGTAACTGAGGATATTCTTCCGTTTGTGACTTCTTTTCGTAAAATTGGGGACGAGGACGTCTGGGAAGATTCCGCCTCCGGAGACCACTAAAACAAACGTCATGGAACTTGGACGTAAAGTCACAGGTTTTCTAGAATAGAACCATGAAAACTTCGGCAGTAGGCGCTGAAGTTAGTTTTCATGGTTCATGCCTTTTAGCGATAATAAGATAGGGCTCATAACCATAAATCCCATTAACCTAATCTAACTTATACCCGAAGAAATTCGAGAAAAATGAAAGATGAACTTTGGTGATAGTAGACGCGATATTACTAAATTATTTAAAATCATTTATCGCAAATGAGTATCGGGAGAAATCTGAATCTAAAGTATTTCAAGCTATGCATCATTTCCAATTCATATTTTTAAACCGAAAATAATGCTTTTGGAGCTCCAAGCTTGACTCCGTTTAGCACAATAAAGCCAAATATATTAACAAAAGTGGCACTGCTAGTTTAGTACCACAAAGGGGCAAAGACCTAGTACGACCATAAAGTTTAACTGATGCTTTAGGATACAAAATATGCATAGAGAAAGAAATTCTTACTTAACCTTATTTATTCTTAATTATCTTACATTTTATAGAGCTTTTCCATTTGAACATTTTATATTAAAGCACCAAACGTACTCGCTTTGCGCGATTTTGTTTATTTGCACCCTTCAGAGGAAAGGAGGAAAAATAAAAGCTAAAAAGAGATGGAAAGAGAAGAGAGAAACAAGCGCAGAGTATGAGGAAGAAAAACTGCGGCATTAAGATACGATACGGCCCATGAAGAGACTATATAGAGGCGAACCATGAGGATGAGCTTGAAGTTTATAAAGAGATGAGAGGAAATGCGAAGGGGACAGAGATGAGGGGGAAAAGAAGATGGAAAAGAAACGGTCCGAGAGAATCATGTATGCTCCCTCATTTCACTTTCCACAGATGGGTCTGTGTGACATGAGGTGACCCTTCCTATTTCCCTTCCTCTGGCCCTCCGACAGCCGGCGTCTCACTCCGACAAGCCTTTAATCTCTCTGATCGAGGAGTCGACGGCTCGAAACCCGACTATGACTTACTCACGCCGCTAATTAGGAATTCATTCATCACGGCAAGGTCACATCGCGCTCCGCATAACAGCATTTGTTTTTTTCCCGAAAGAAAGCGCGTACTACATACTTGCATGCGAGGCGGAAAAGGATTTCGTCCTCCGGAAAGTGAACTCGTTGATAAGTCGACGACGAAAACGAACCTCCAAGTATTTTACAGGATGACTTGAGATTTTCCACGAAGATGTAGGTGAAATCAAAGGGTTTCAATGTCGAAGAAGACGATTTGCAAAGAGAAAACTTGTTCTGGCCGGGTATATTCGAAAACTACACGGCGGCTCAAGCCCCAATTGTATCGAAATGCTCGCTGTCTCTGAAATTGGACGACGCCGAGCAACGCGTCCCAATGGCTGCCGCCTTTAATTGAGCGAATTATAGGGCAGGGTTGTGCAACAGACCAGAAAACTCCCCTTGCTACGACGATTATTTGAATAAAGAATTGTCTTTTTCATTGCTGGCAAACGAAGTGTAACTTATATGAGAGGAACCTATTTCTGCTGTTTCTTGACTAGAGAGGAGCAAAATGAGAACAGGACACAATAAATCACCAGTCAGACACAAACTATTGGTAGTGACGCGACTTGAAGTTAGATAGGACTAAAAAATTTACATTACTGACGCAGCAACACAGTTACATTGTTCTAAGATAACTCCTTGTTTATAAAGTGACAGGAATGTTTTATAATCGTGGAGGTCATATTAATAAGGCCTGTTTATTTTATACAATTTAAGGACTTTCTGTTTTGAAATACCAAAGCCTAATGTTGAGATCTTTAAGTAATTTTATAAGGTCCTAAATTGTTCTTCTTAATACCTTAAGTTGTTTCCTACTTACTTTTTGAAAGATAATTTGTTCGAGGATTGAAAGCATGGGTTTTTTTCTCAACGTGATACAGAGGTTTATTTAAAGTATTTATGACAAATTAAATATATTATATTTAAATTTATTATTTCCATTGTGCTTACTACTCCACTTGTTTTTACACTGTAATTTGTGTCTATTTCTTCTTTGTGCATTTTCCATAACACTTCTCGTTTATATACCTTTAAATATGCCTGGCGTGTTATAAGTGATTGCAAGGGAATTCATTCTGGGATGCCTACATTTCAATTAATGTAAGATGTTAAATTTCTCAATTCTCTATCCTTTTGTATAAAGTGAAATAAATGCACTGTAACGAAAAAAATAACCAGCGAAAAATGCTATCAGTGCCTTCAAAAGATTGGTCACAATGATCACCATGCGTATATAAGAACGTGTTGGATACGATACATATGCTTACCACTGAATATGGACAAAGAGATTAAAACTTCTCTTTAGATCCTATCATATAGTCGCAATATGTTGAAAGGAAAGGATGCCACTTTAAAGTTATCTCTTTTTTTAATACAGAGAGGAGAACAACATCAAGTACGATTGTAGGGAAGTTCCGATGCACTTAATGCATTCAAATCAAACACCAGTAATGATGAATATACTATGTATGGATCATATTACATTAGTGAATTACAAATTTCATGCATGAAAATTTAATTTCAATTTTTAATTATTTAATTAAATGAAAACTTGATGCTAACATTCGGGTATGAACTTAAAGGACCTCAAGATCACAAATTATTTCAATACACCGACTAACAAGATCGTGCATTATCAGCTTTGGCCACATAAACAAGTCAGTTTGACGTTGCATTAATACACTATGCATTTTTATTGCAATTTTGCAATAGTTCCATGAATTTTGTTCTACGTAGACAGAAAAAAGTTAACATTGGAGTATGTAGTCGCTTTGGCATATTGATTTTCGCAAAGTTGGTATTTCTAAAAGGTTGGAAAACAATGTCGTAGACAGCATTCATAGGTTTACGGACGTTAGTCTTGTAAATTATATTTCATTGGGAATGGAACAAAAAATTTCCTCTGAGCATCAAACTAGGTCAAGGACATCATTTAACCTAGTAGCAAATTGACGTTTACTTAGCCGACATGCGACTGATATCACAGGCAAAGAGTAGCGGATGAAGTTTGCCAAGCGGCTGGCTGGTGGGTCTATTTCTAGACAGTTATGACATAAAGCGGTTTCAAGCTAAAGTACGTGAAATCGACCACGTCATTGGGAGAATCAGATGGGAATAAGGGCGTTATAAATCTAAAGGAGAAGTTACGCACTGAGTAAGAAACGAACATCGCAGGATTTTAGGAATAAAATTGTTCTGTATAAGATTTCTGGATGTAGTAATGAAGAAATATTAACCAAAAAGTCCTCTCAAGGGAAAAATAGCAATTTACTTTCAGAGTACTTTGTAATATCTTTATTTCCTTTTACAACTTCTCAACCAAATATTTAAAGCCCTCTGGATAGAATAAAATTTCACTACGGAAATTTTGTTGAATAAATGACTTATCAAAGTTATATAACGTCTTATATCAATCTGGCTGTTCAGACTGAAATATTTCGATAGAGATTGCTCAATAATTCACGGTTTGGCACGCTGATGTAACGCAATTTGTAATATAAGAGAGAATAGATATAAGAGAGAATCATTTGCTGCTTGCCTGAAGGAAACTTAAATTCTCTTTGGGTGATCCCTGGATACATTATTGTCACCAATGTTTTGACGATGGACTCGTCCTTAAAATGTGAGGCTTATATTAACTCTTTTATGCGAGGATTCGCATATATGTGATATATATCTATGCATCATTTCCAATTCATATTTTTAAACCGAAAATAATGCTTTTGGAGCTCCAAGCTTGACTCCGTTTAGCACAATAAAGCCAAATATATTAACAAAAGTGGCACTGCTAGTTTAGTACCACAAAGGGGCAAAGACCTAGTACGACCATAAAGTTTAACTGATGCTTTAGGATACAAAATATGCATAGAGAAAGAAATTCTTACTTAACCTTATTTATTCTTAATTATCTTACATTTTATAGAGCTTTTCCATTTGAACATTTTATATTAAAGCACCAAACGTACTCGCTTTGCGCGATTTTGTTTATTTGCACCCTTC
Source organism: Ladona fulva (assembly GCA_000376725.2). Classification (NCBI taxonomy): domain Eukaryota; kingdom Metazoa; phylum Arthropoda; class Insecta; order Odonata; family Libellulidae; genus Ladona; species Ladona fulva. The sequence goes on along the minus strand of KZ308327.1, from coordinate 1,706,323 downwards.
AGAGGAAAGGAGGAAAAATAAAAGCTAAAAANCAAATCTCAACTGAATTCTTTTCAACAAATATTATAATTAAATAATATTTATGAGACCGTTTTCTTTCCTTATCAAATAACATTTTCTATGAACTAGAATTAAAATGGTTACACAAAAATATGTAATACAATCTATTATAAGTACAACAAGTAAGCTAATGAGGTCACTCGCAGGAAATGGCGTAAACGGTTTATTTAAGAAAAAAGCAAGCATGGACGCCCACTCTGGTAGAGCCACTCAGCTACGCAGCACCAATCAGCACAAACAGTCCAACCGCTGAGATGGAGCACGCGGCATTTGATGCACAAACAAGCCGTTACTTAGGGTGGACGAGGAAGGTTATTCTTTCTTTTCATACTTTCATTAGCTAATTACGATACACAGTTTACAGGGCAACTAGAAACTAAATGTATTTAGTTAATTATAATTAAGTTACGATGTGTAGTTTATAAATAAACTTGTTTCGATTGTTCAAATTCAATAACCATACTTCACGAAAACACCGAAATCCTAATGAAAGAATGAACGTCGAAAATTGGTTTATAATTGAGCTGCAATTTACAGTATTAGGCAACATGTTTAAACTTTAATTAAAGTCTTCAATTTCATGTATATTTTTATAACTAATGTTTAATCCTTGTTCACTTGAAAAATGTCTCCGATGCTGATTCTTTGAGTTTCGGAGAAGTTATTTCCGAAATATTTTAAGATATCCCTCGAATGGTTTCAAAAAAGGATAGAATGAAGAACTGTACATTCCACCAATTTGCTTTTGGGGACTGGGTTCACAATCGTCAAAGGTTGCAAGCATTCAGGAAAAATTAACCGTAAGACAATATTCGCATTTTCTTTACTTAAGCTATAATGATGCGATATGATCCGAATGGGTAGGAAAACCGTTTGAAACCGAGATTGTGATCAGACCAGTGAAAATTGTAATCTTATTAATCGAAGGCTAAAAACGAATGGATTAGAGTTTACTTAATTATGATTTTACCTATCTTTTGACCAGAAGGCAATATTGCAATTTGATTAAACATGGATTTTAGAGAGATTTGAATGAAAGCATACACTCTCCGGAATTCCAACGAGCGGCAGAATTTCGACAAAGGCTGAAGGAGAAGAGACTTCTTCTCAAACTTCTAACATATAATATATGCTGAGCGCATGCTAGAAGTTGCACATCCGTCTCGCCCACTATCATTCCTGCAACTCCTAAATTCGACCGCAGAGAGCTTCTGGATGAGAGCGAGTCCGACTAAAATTTCGAGCGGAAGACGGAAAGTGGAGACACCAAAAGGCGTGGGAAGAGAAAATGAGAAGAATGATTAGTGGAGAGAAAATAACAAAATGTGCCATAGGTCGTTAAAGAGAGACTATAATTCGTTGGCTGAGGCGGAAATGGCAGTTTGTGGAAGGGGCAAAACGGGGGAACGCAACGGCAGAATGAGCTCTTGCATGGATAAAGGGGAAGTAAGTAATATATAGTGTAACAAAGAAGAAGGGAGGGGTTCATAAAGGACCCACAGAACGCGGCAGGGGGAAATCTCATGGTATGAGGAATCGAGAAGTTACACAGTGCGTTACGGCGCAACGTCACAGTAATATGGTCGCGGGAGGGAGTGGAGGGAATTGAGTGGAGGGAGGTCGATGGTGATACTATGGGAAAAAGAGATGATGGAGAGTTGAGGTTCAGTGACTGACAGAGTGTGGTTGAGAGGGCACCATAAGTTCGAATGTCCGTCCGCGAGACGCCGTACGAGGAGATCGGCAGACCTACTCCCTCCTCTGTTTATTCGGTGGGTGAATCCGTGACGGCCGAAAACGAACGCGTACAGCGGGGCCATCAGGGCGACCGAAAGGAATTTTTGCAGCACAAACTAGTCATTCTTCGAATAGAGGAGATCAAGTAGGTTCTCAAAGATGCCGATTTCTACTGCGCCATTTATCATTCTATTGACGCCAAATCCGAGATAAAATGTGTCAGAGAAGAGAATATTTGGAAATTACTAAACAAGAACTTCTGCCGCCTAAACAAAGTCATTCAACTATTCCGAGAGCATTTTATTTTGCCCGACAGGTGACGTCTGAAGTTTTAAAGAGGATAAAATGCACCTGCGGTTCATGAGTAAAGTACCAACTGCAGTTAACTAATCGCTTGGATAGTGATTAGGGATTCTCGACGAATGACGGATGTAAATAAGTTCGGAAACCAGAACCGGATACACAAACAAGAAAGGACATTTTCTGGATAGAAAAGAGGAAGCAACACCAGGAGGGGGTCATTTTCTGTCAAGATTTCCAGCTGCTGAGGATAGACGCAGCTAAGAGCGCAGTCAGGATTTGTGACGCGGCTTACGGATACGGTGGGATGGGAACTAAAGCCGCTCCCGTTCCAATGAACGGGGAAAAATCGACTGCTGCTTTTCTCTGAACTCACGCAGTTGCCGCCGTAATTGCTTGGAAGTCGATGGAGGATCTTCAGCTTCTGCGGCTCCCTCATCTTCATTGCAGATTGGATATTACCGATTGAGAATCAGCAGTAATTAAAGCTTCCAGCGAAGGATATTGTTTCAATGAGGCATCATTGAAAATTTGGCAACCCATAACTTGCAGTTTTATTATATAAAAATAGTAATTAATCAATTTTTTCGCTGATCTTAAACTTTATAATAGAGGAGAATGAAGAATTCGGGAAGGCGAGAATTCGTATAGGAAATCTGAACTAGGGGAAGAACGTGGGAAATCAGGAACGCAGAAGGGTTACGCCGAGTTATTTGTTGGAATAAACCGTCGACGGAAAAAAATGTAGAATAACAGTCCACCAGCAGAGGTTGAGGAGGAGCGGGTGACCCATTGCGAAGTCCACAGAAGGATGAGACAAGGGGATTGTGGACAGAAAGAGAGCGAGTGTCGGTGGATAGTGTTGAAGAGACTGGAGGGCGAGGGAGAAGATGTGGAAGGTCGAATTGTCTGAGCGGGAAAAGGGGAGGGACGTGCATGACCCATGTGCCGCTGGCTTCTGGCTTTGAGGGGCGACAGCGGAGGACGGCTCTGGTGAATAGGAAAGGGGCAATGGAGAGGGGCAAAAGCGGAAAGCAGGGAATGCGGGCAAGGCACAGAGGGCACGGATGGAATGAGTTGTGGGTAAAGAGGAGGCCTGCGACGGCAGGGTGGAAGATGGAGGGAGTCCCAGTGGAATGGGGAGAGAGAGGAAAGCATCTTGCGAAGGCGAGGCAGGAAACGTGAAGAGTAAATGCTTGAATATGGTTACAACACTGCAACACACTTCGCGATGGACGGCGGCCGATGAGATGAGAATCATCGCTTTTTCTCCCATCTCGGGCGTTGGAGTTTAAGTGCAGCGGGAAGGATTCAACTTCAACGAAAGCCTTCGGGAGGCGCGAAACTTCGGATTCGGTCCATGAACAATTTGAGGACGGAGAGCGAATAATTCTAGCGAATCAAGCAGTTGAGGCTTATGAAATCAGTTCGTCGTATTTGCGACTCCTCTGAGAGACTGTGAAATAGGCGACGGCGCTGGGAGATGATGAGGACCTGATGCTCGGTGGCATTCGCGTTCCACAATCAAAGAAAAATTACCCTTTAAGCGGAAGGAATACTACCGTAAGGACCGATGAAATATGCTCTCACCTAAAAACAACAATATTAGCACTTTGTTATTAATTCATTACCAAATATTACGACAAGAAAATCTGGGCTACCGGAAAGCGCCCATAAAGACACAACTTGGCGTCGCTGGAGAGAGGATCGAAAGGCAAACAACGCTAGCCTTTTGTGTGCGCTTTAGAGATAACCGGAGAGAAGTGATCTGAGGGAATCTGCAAGGAAGTACCAATCGTGGTCGTAAGATCACGGAAGAGAGAAACTGATCGGGAATGGAGAGAAGTGCAGTGAGAAATAAGCTTCAAGGCATACTTTTGCATGGTCCAAAGGAACCCTCCACGCTCTGAAAAGGCGGGAAAATGATTCACAGAGTGAAAGTGTTATGCCGTGAGGAAGTGGGAGAGGAGAGTGGGTGGGTGGGAGGAGAGGGGAGTGATCTTTGGGGCGGCCAACATTTCGAATTGGGATGCTGAGAAGTCAACTTGTCGTAGCAACGGGAGCCGCCTTAAATTGGTGAGAGGGGATTCGACAGTGTGGACGAAGGAATTCTAAACAACCCTTACTCATAAGATCCTCCCTTCCTACACCTATTACCCCGCCCATGCCCCCTTCCTCTCTTCGTTCTCTAACGTGAGTTGATCCTTCTCCGAAAGCACGTGGGAGACGGCTGACGCCCGTATCAAGATGGAGGAACAAGATGGCGCCGGCCTCATTAATTGAGTGAATCCCATTCACTTTAATCTCCGAGATGGAAAAGTGGAAAATCAGTAAGTTTTCTATGTAATCAGAGCTCTTTTCGACTATAAAAAAGGTCAGATTTTCATTTCTGCTGTATTTTAATTACATTAGATTCTCTGCATCGATGACGATATAAAATAAATTACTCCGAATAGTTTAGGTAAACTGTTCAAAACCATAGCGAAATTAATTAACTGCATGCGTAAATTTTCTATCCTGATTTTGATGTTTTGAAGAACGAAGATTTGAATTTAATAAGCAAAAGCACACGTTTAACTAAAGCCTCAAGTATAATGATAATTTAACGTGTTTCTCAGAAGATTTTTAGTTGCATAATCATCAAAGAATATTCCAATACTATCAATTAAGAGTTTAGAGCGATAGAATTAAAATCAGGTACGGAATAAGCGAAATTCTATGAATTTATAGCAAATAAAAGAATTTATTTGCATAAACAGGGTCTTTTAAATGCTACATCTGGCGGAATCTCGGTTTCGCAATTTTCACTTAGTTCATCACTCGAGACAGTGAAACGACTTACTGAGTTTTGAATATTCATGAGTTAATTTTCCTTCAGTTATAAAGGAGTAATGATGGTACGAAGAACAATTTCAGTTGATAATAACAGAGGATGTGATTGGGATTTAAGCGTAAAATGAATAAATACAGATTGAAAACGTCTCAAAGAAAATCAAATTTTCGTTCGGAAAGACAAGAATGTAAGATATATGGATACGTGATCCTTCTTAAGGCCAGGATATTGCATGCATTTATTACTAATCATAAGTTGAACTTTATTCGCTAGAGTTGCTACAGTTCTGAAACTGCGTTCGCTTAGATTTACTTGAATTTTTCGCTTGAAAGCGAAAACTTCACAAAGGTTAAAGTTGGAAAAAGGGATAGTGGAGTTGAGAGGATATGTGGTCATGAGAATGAAGAGAGAATTGGACAAGCATTGGAGGGGAAGAGAGTTGGCACGATGCGAGAGGCGAGTGGAGACATCTCCCTTTAATGAAGACGTAGGTCGAGGAGAAATCATAGGACGCCTTCAGGGAATGATCAGCACAAACAAAGGAGTGAATTGGGACACGAGTGCATTGTGGACGTATTAGTAGCGCGAAATCCTGCGGCGCCTTTGCCTGAGATATCGACCACCCAAGACGAGGAATTAAAACTACCTTAACAAGCGTGCATTTTGATGGATGCATTCCGCGTCTCTATTGCGGAAAATCGTACTCACAAAAGAGAAAGAGACTCCCGAAGGAATGTCGACAAATTGGAGAACAAAGCGATCGGTACCTTGATTTTAGTTTTCAGAATAACTTAAAAAGGTTACGAAAAGCGAAATGTTACCATACATCACGCGAAAAAATACCATAGTTAAGCATCTAACAAATCTACAAGCAACTACGCAGCTTTCAACAGCTAACATGATTTTATATCCAGAGCATATATACTAAAAGTACTAGAGAACATGTACATTAATACCACAAGCTTAGTTTAAGCAGTATTAGTAAGGCCAAGGATATTGCATACCTTAAATAACTAATCACAAATATTACCTCTTTTATGAAAACGTTTAAGATTATCTTGTCAGTGAACTATCTATAAAGGCAACTATGGTGATAAATACTGCTTCTAAGAATCAGATTACCATTAAAAACAGACTACGGTGAATAGACGAATATTGCTCACAATAAATTGACGACGGAAAGAGGGTTATTAAGATCATCATTGAATTATATAGCACTGTGTAACACTTGGTTTATGTAAAGAATTACGTTTTATGAAAAAATCTGAAATTCGTAAGATTTTAATCAGGATGTACAAAGCATTAAGCATCTCTTTTCTTGCCACTTTTACGTTGATTTTTCATTTGAAAACTATATTATAAGCGATTAACTTTACGATGAAAGTGAAACTAAAACTGTTAATAATATGAAAACTTGTGAAGGAAAAATATTTTAACTAATACGAATTTATTTTTATAGTATTGAGACTGAATGCTCCCATCACACTATTAACACCTTGCAGATGAAAGACGAAAAACACTTACAGAAATAAATAATGTATTCTATTGAAAGGAAGATAACAGAGTAGGTCTGGAGATGAAAAAGTGTGCATTTTTCCAAGTTCAATAAGCGGCATGAATCAAAAGATGCATCAGCAATATTAAAATGTCATTTGGCTTCGTAAAATTGAAGAGAAAAGGCAATTTTCTACATTTCTATTTATTTCCCGTATATTTTGCAGGAATAACTCGACTTAAGAACCCACCGAAAGTAAGGATACTGCGTCTTGAGCATCGTTTTCATTTGTTTTGTTAGAGTATCAATGAATACGGCAGCAAATCGCTCATAAAAGAGAACCTTTCGCAAGAAGATAAGATTTTACGTTGTAAGTGAAACTACATCAGAAGAGGTAAAATAGGAAAACATGCAATTTTCTCCCGAGTTAGATTTCTGTGGATGAGAATCATAGGGAGGCACGAAAGCGATAGCAGAGATTGGACGATAAAATTGGAACGAAGGATGAGTGGACGAAAATTTTCATTACATCCCATTATCTCTTTTGTTGAACTTGGCCAAGTATTCGTCATCGAGGGACGTCCGTCAGCCTTGTCATGCTTATTATTAGAAAAACGATAGCGGAAGAAATGGACAGCACGTCCACCAAAGACCGAAGGGAATAAACTGCTATGTTATCCGATATGCATTCGTGATATTTTTAAATACTTTAAAGAAGAAGAGGTAACTATACAGCTGAGACTTAATTTCGAAGGAGCATTTTCTCTTCCACTTATTATCTCCAAAATAGAGGAAGAAAGGTTAAAAGAGAACACTAAGTCAGAGAGAAAGTTTACTGTAATTGAATTTAGGAGCGGTTTTCGGGTGGATGGCTCTCGTTCATTGAGAAATTTCTTAAAATTGCGGATGGTGGCGCGTTTTCTTTTTTTCATTAGAATTCAAATAGCACGAAATAAGTAAGACGATAACTGCAATCCTATTTGAAAAACAAATGTAAAAACCGGATTTATACCAGTCGTTTGGTTGATTTTAAGGCAACAGTTAGACGCGATCGAAAAAAAAACAAAGATTTAACTTACCTTATAATAGTAAGTAAGTGTTGCTTATTTCAGAATGTCACCGGATTAGAAATAATTTTTATGATAATAAAAACTTCTTTATTTGGGCGATTTTGAGGAAAAAGACTTCTCTCCCATCTAACCCATACACGTTATAAATAAAATTCAAAATTTATACAAATTAGCGAAAACGGGTGGACGATCTGCAGAACTATAAAAGCAGTTCTTTGCCTCTAGCACTCTCCTTTTTCAGTTTAACTGACTTCGGCGACGATCTGACAGGGAATGAACAATTAAGTACGCCAAAATCATTCTAACAAGTATCAAAAGTATATCCCACCCACGATATCCTTGCTTTATTTTACCGTAATTATTCAGAGAGCTTAAACCTTTCTTGATTAGATTATACATTTTCTTGCAATATTCTTTAATTTCAGAGACAAGTGATAATGAAATTAATATGAAAACATGTGCACAAAATCATCCGAATAAAATTACGCAATGCTGGGGTGAATGCAAGCAGTCGAAGGTCTAATGTAAAGTCTAGTAAGAAAACTACCAGACAATTATTGAGCTTGAAAGACAAATGCAATGTGAAATTTTTGGACCGCTCTGCGGTGGAATCTCAGGAATAAGACCACGTTGAGTATGTTAGTTAATCCGCCTAATAATTTTCACTTACATAATATTTTCATAAGGACCGCAACGGCGAATTTGTATGGTGATAATGGACACTACCTTGGTGAATGGGACAATCTAAGACCCTTCTGCATTGGATGGTCACGTAAACCCGAAGCTTTTTATTTCGGTATTACAAACATATAATAAAGCGTCTAAAGTTAGACACGAAGAGATCGTCCCGCGTTGAATGAAGGAAGAAGGGTGTCTTCGAAATCGCGTTTTTTTATGAAAACGAAAATAAAAAGTCGCGAAGAGTGAAGGTGAAGGGTGATGTAGTTCGTTTGAGAGCAAGTGTGTGCGAAAGGGAGAAGTTTGAGAAAAAGCGAACTTGTCACAGAGACGGAGAGAGCGAAAGTAGTTAAGTCATAGAGAAGGGAGATGAAGACGATGAAAATGAATACTGAGAAGGGCGGGTGCGATTTTAGGTGTGTAGCGACGTTTACGCAACGAAGAACACACGAGAAAAGACAGGGATTTATGGAAGAGGAGATAAAGCTAAAAGTGTGAATGAACTAATCCTGAAATAGAGAATTTAATCATTAACTGATGAACGTTTCTATAACGGAAAGTAAGATGTGATCCTGCCAACATTTCGGATCAAGTTTTCTAGCAAATGCACACGTATTTAAAAGCGAAACAAAAAGGCGATATCCGAAAACCTTTCATGGTTCCTACAGAGCAGGAAAGAATCCTATTATTATGTAAATATAAACATAATTAGCCTATGGATTACGGTACTTGCCGAAATTGCTGAGAAAAACCGTTGATAGCAAGCCAAAAAAGGGAAAATAAAACTTACATTACAAAAGATATTCGATGAAAATAATACAATAAAAGAAGAAAGCAAATTCTGAACGTAGAGCGCAGAAACTTAGTTACTCCTCAGCATCTGATCGCAGAATTCTCGAATTAAAGAAAGCTTTTAACATTCTACATTCAAAAATCATTCGCAACTAGTATAGAATAAAGTAAAAAAGAAAAAATAACTATGGTACATACGTTAAGATATAAAAAAATTAAAATGATAAATCGCAATGAAATTCTCAGAGGTGACACACAATAGCTGAAGCCAGCGGATGTATCGTTGCCGGAGCGAATTTCCATCTCCAAAATCCTCAGGATGTCGATAATCCTTGGAAAGGAAGTTTGTTTAGTCGCCTACGGCGAAAAGCGGTTACTTCAACATCAGTTTCTAAGTGTGTCCATGTATCGACATAACCTCTCGGGGCGAAACATTCACTTTCATAGAATACGCCACCTTGAGTTACATTTCATCCAAAGAATCCAGATAGCCGCTACCAAGTAGAAACTGAGATATGATGAAAACTGAGACATTTATCCCTCCTCTATGCCTTAGTTGTGAGTTTGATCGAGCTCAAACTACATCGCGAAGAGAATGTTAATTATAGACGCTAAACAAAAACAGACTTTAACAGTAAATAACAGCATATAACACAATATTATTACTACATTAAATTTATCTAGTTCAACATATAAATTTATCTGGTTCAAAATATTGACGAATGGAAAAGTCAGGGATGAAGAAATAAATAAATTAAATTAAAAAAATATATTTAAGGAGATATATTTTTAGTTTAGTTCCAAGAAAACAAAATATGACTCCCTCAGTTTTATTGAACTAAATATAAATTATTTCCACAAATGATAGCCAAAATTAATTCATTATTAAAAATGAGATTTGATTTCACACGTAATTTGCACGAGAAATAATTTTTTTTCAGGTACTTCAATAAAGAATCAGTATCATTCAATCTCTGTCATTCACGGTGAACCATTAAATAAATATTTTAAATATCTGCCATTCTGTAAACTCAACTGCTGAAAGGTTTACCGAGAGGTAATCCATCATAAAAGTATTGGTATTAAATGAATCTTCAGGAACTTCTTAATCTTCCTTACACCTTTTAGTTAAGGAATTCCCTGTGACTTATTTGATGGAAACCCTTAATCTCAAACATCTATCTAGCATATATTGGCATTTTTATCGAACTATTTTCTAATATCAATTGGTTTTTACATTACCTTAGTATGAAAATTACTGTGATATTTTGTCATAAAACAGGATACATCCAAACCATCCTGGATCCTAACTATACTATTAACTTGCATAGCAATTTATCCACAAAACAAAATGTTGCTTGTTATAGTTAGGATGTTAAAGTAGTAGTGGAGTGACTACTCTCGCTAAAAGGCATCATAACCACCAGCACATTCATCACGTCGAAAATATTTCAGATACCTCCAAACATGAATTTCCGTTGAAATCACGAGGCGAGGTACGGAAACCTAGAATGAAAACAAAACCGGGCAGGCAAAAGGAACTCGATCAAAGGAAGCGTACAAAATGTAGAGAAAGGGAGAATCCCTCACTTCTATGCGCGAGGATCATAGCAGCCGGATGTGACGTAAGGGGCGGGGGAGGCAATATGGCTTCCGGGGAGGTCTGGATATGTGGAGGGAGACGCAGGCGGAGCGAAGGAGAAAGGAAAGATGAAGCAGAGGCGCGCTTGCTTCGCACAAGTTGGAAGTGAGAGCGGATGAGGAAAAGTATGGAATAGAAATAAAGATGAGGGAAATGGATGCGAAATAAAGGCCGAGCGTAAAATGAAAGGAAATATTCCAAGAGAGTGATGTATAAATTCTCGCCAATTTCCCACTTCCTGCTTGACAGCGAGAAGAGGAAATTAGTTTTAAAGAAATGATTCGAGAATGGAGATGGAGGGGCAGCAGAGAGGGATCCCGAAAAAGAAGGAAAGAGCAACTTTAAAAGAGACTTGTATTACTAACGTAATCTCGAAGCCCACGCGGCTATGTCGCTTCTATTTTGGGTAACTTTAACAGCTTTCTCCTTTGCCAGCACGGGAAATCTCGCCCAAATATGTGAGGGGAAAAATATGACTCTTCAAAATGAACATCTAGCAAACGCGATAAATAATTTTTGGTGATGGATTGGCTGGTAAAGACTGTCACCGACTGCTGCCGAAAAGTCACCATGGACATGATGGATCATTTAGGAATTGTTAAAAATACGGATACATATTATGAAATCAGAACAAAAAAAAATAGCTCCACGAGACCGAGAAGAGATGATATTATGAAATCCGTGATCTAAGAAGTTCTCCATAACCAGAATACATAGTAAATTTAATTATTGGCAGTTACCTATTTTCCTCTATTTAAGACTTATGAGCAAACTACGAGGGCTTGCGTGAGCAGATATTCCTACATGAAGTACACATTTATTACTAGATATACACACACTTTTTCCTAAGATAAGTGTAAACCTCCATCCATCACCAGTAATCCTATTACATACTGTGAAATATATGGGAACATTTGCTAAGATACTGTAAATCAGCCCTTGGTAGTCATTGTCATAAACATTTAAATAACTCTTCTCAGATCACTTTCCAATATTTTAAGTAAGCGGATGTTAATTTATCCATACATAAAATATTGAAGAAGTAATAAATCTTTAGTTAGAATGTAAAATTAGGAGGAAAATAATATTCTCTTTAGATTCCCTGAGGCATTTGTTTTAGAAGCACCTCCGCCTTTGCAGAATACGTTACTTTATAGAAAATTACACATCCATTTTAAGAGCGCAGATACTTAGATTAATGCCGAAAAATATACCAAGCCATAAGATTGGATTCGATTCAGAGAGAAAAATAAATCTGAGAATTAAACAGGCTCTTGAATTTAAATTACCAATAAGGAAAAAAACGAAAGATATGGAAACGGTCCGAACTTTCCGGAGCGAACTCTTTCAAGGGAAATTACTCTCTCGAGATTTCTGCGACATACTGATTCATTGATTAGCCCAAGCATCTGATTCGTTCCGAAGAGGAAGTTTTACCCTCGTTTCCTGTAAATTATTCATTCGCTACCACACTTCTAATATTTCATCAATCGCAAACAAACTGCTCCTTGGACTTCTGAGCCGATGGCGTCTTCCAGTACAGCTCAGTCCCGCTCTTCGATTTACCCGACCCAAGAGGAGGAATTATTCACCAAGCTCGATAAGCAATTGAGGTGGTCCACCAAACCCGAGCACTGTGTAAAGAGAAGATAAGGAGAGACAGAAAAGCGATGCCTGAGAGGAATGGACGGAAGGAGTAGTAGAACGATAACGTCGAGGGGAAAGGTTAGTCAAAGTTCCAACGGGAGGTGATAGATTAGGGCTGCCACATGTTCGGGTTTCGTCCGCACAATATGGAAATCAAAAAGTTGGCTCGCAAAATATGACAGGTAAATTAAAGAGAAACGAAAATGTTTGTTATGCCCTTAATGCCGATAAGGTAAGGTAAAAATTGAAAGAATCGAGAGCAGGCAACCATTAGGACAACTACTATTATGCAAGGAATGCCGTGGCGTGTGATTGTACCGTGTGATAATCTTCTATCGCGAGAAAATTACAAATACAACGCAAAAGAATTTCTGTGGCAATATGTTGAAAGGTTACGGGAAAAGTATGCCGATACTGATTACAAGGGAGAGAGGAAGTCCTTCGAAAGTGGAATGTGTAACCCTAAAACCTTCTAAGAGTTTCAGACATTTTTTATTTAAAAATAAATTAAAATAATCAATAAATGAAAAATATACTATCTTCTTTGTTGGCATTTCTTCGTCGGCAGATATATTGATTAAGTTAACGAATGGGTTGTAGGTGGAATACACAATATTAAGAATTTGGCTAACAAGATAGAGGCCAGTCATATTCAGGGACGGATTCGTCAGTAACTGCACTAGGCACTACGTGAGCGCCTCGTCCTTAGAAGGGCCCAAAAAGTACAGTTTGATTCTTTTTTTAAGTTGAATAATCTCAAAGTGGTCCTTGCATCAGCGGCCTGAGACAGCTAAAATTCGTCCCTGATCATATCCAACTAAATCAATTTAAATGGATGATAAAAACTACGCATCCTCAAATTTTAAGAATGAAATCCTATGGAGTATTCAATGCAGAATTTTCTCCGCCAAGATTAGACGAATCCTCATCCAATCATCGTTTTCTGCGGAGATGTGCCACCTTTCGCTGCAGAAATTTATCTGAATTCATTTACAGTATTATGCATATACAATGAAGTAATGATACTTAAAGTGTGAAAATTCGAATCGGCTGGAGAGCAAGACAACTTCGTTGACTTCGTAGTAAATATACTTACTTACTCTGGTGAAGTAAATCCTACACCATATGTGGATTTTGATTGGATTGCCGCTTTTTTCATTGGATGGCCGCATGTAACATTCCACCGTTTAAGATACCATTAAGCCGTATACCAAACCATCAGACTGCACGTGAGCGGAGAATTGCCTACAGTCGAATAGTCTAACTCTGAGATTGTAAGTACGAAGGAAAAGAAACTTATTGCATAGTAATCGTAGTAAACGAGATTGGGCAGCGAAATAATTAATTTTTTTAGAAAGTGATGAAAAGGCCGCACGTTCCCAATCCCAGTCCTATACTATGGAATGAGGAGGACAGAAAGCTAACGTGAGGAAATTTCACGGCACAATTATAGATGAGAAATAACTCCACATAGTGCATTAAATGTGAAATGTAAAAGGTATATTAGTATGTAAGGTATACAAAAGTCGAGGGAGAATAAATTGTCTCACAGATTGATCCACCTAGGATCATCATGCGGACCATCAGCATGAAGCTGATGGCAGGTTGAGTCTGCGTTGGGAACTCACTATGGGAAGTGATAACCTTCGCCACCTCTTATCTCTGTCTCCCCATTCGCATCCCACACCACATTAATACATCCATCAGAGGCTATCTTGGGGTCAAGGCTGCGTCCGCCAAAGGACACGACGGCACTCGCACAAAACGCGAGCAGGAAATTAGGCTCCCGAAGCCGGGATTGGAATGGGCGAGAGCTGCGGGCTTTCGATGGAGAATTTTGAGCTCGAGATCATAGATGGGGTTTACTCTTCGGGGAACGATGCTGATTTCTCTTATCGCGAACATAAACACGATTAAATTACGCGCGTAATCAATTCCGATAAGCACGAAGGATCACTACGCGATCAAGGTTTAATCTGGCGTAATTCGAACTTTTTTTTGGACAAGGCCGCAGGGCGAAACGCGGTGCACGCAATCGATCGAGCATAAAACAAAATTTATTTATCTCCGAGTCTGTATATATGACCTTTTTCACTGAAGCGACAGAATTTCAGTCCTAGGCGTAAAGTTTATTTTCCAAACCATTGGGCTAGCAAAAACAGAACAACGGAAACGGAAAGAGATAATCCATTCAAATACGATGATTTTTCTAAAAGCTGCGCCTCGATCAAGGGTTAAGCAATTTGAAAGAGAGAGCTTTCTTCCAATCACGTGGAAAACAGCAGTTGTCATGCAGTGAATGAAGAATTTAATTACAATTTATTTTAGGAACGAGAGCAACCTCCATGCAATACTTTAGACAGAAATTACAATATGTGAGACAACGGTTCGATTTTCCTACTTCTCTACATTTATTTTTCACATTTCATCAAAAATATAAAATTTAATTTCCTATCATGTTGATGCAAAAAGAATCAAGTTTACACAGGAATACAAAAAAATCACTTCTATAGGTGTATAGATGAAAATTGACGGCAAGTCACTCTCAAAGCTTTCGTTTAGGACGCTGATAAAAACAATGAAGCTCCACTAAAAATTAACAGCAGTCCAAGCTACCCCTTAAAATTGTTTATATCTCTGGGATGTTAATGTATTTTTAAGAGAAACTATTCGACCATTTTTATTTAGCTACTTAGGGAAAACAAATTTGAAGGATTTTTCAAAGAACATTCACGGCTAGAAAAGAGGAATTCCTTTCCTGAAAAAGGGGTTATATATCATTAGGTGAAAACTTCAATGGAAATCATACAAGTAGTTTCTTTTTTCTCAACAGTCCATAATACGTAAGTAAAATACACTTATTGAACGCATCTTTATACGAATATAATGTATCGTATGTAAATGTAATAAGCCTAAATGCTGAAGTCAGGTAAATAAAAGATACCTTCATCTAGGGCTTAGGAAGCCATACACTACCACGATATAACCTCTGACCTCTTTTGCATAAACCTTCAACCGGTATGAAATAACAAATGAGATAAACATATATATCGTCTTCACTAATACAGCTATCAGCCCTTTTAAAGAGAGGAACGCGAAATAACAGACTGTGGAGAGCCAGTATACACAAATAATTCCAAAATATAAAAAATAAAGAATAATTATTCTCGTCTTTTGGGAAACTAATGAAGGAAAGAGAGTGAACTGATTTAAGAAGCTTTGCAGGTAATACAGATGAAATATCGCAGAGATTTATCGGCGAAAATAGTATATTTTACAGATAACAGATACAATCTGTGGCTTGCAATAATGGAATTTCGAAACAAAAGAAAACCATGATATCATACCAACGGGACTGAAAGATGGAATTCTGTTAATTACATCTATATTAATAGCCTGCAATCCACCTTTCGGCAAGTAGCAGAGGGTGTAAACACCAAGCGTTTGCGCTACTTCCTGAGTTTATTGTTGTCGCGTATCGTTTACCAAAAGAATGTAACTAAAACTTGTCCTCGCATCTGTTTCTCCTTCTTTATACTCATTGTCGGATCGGCCGAAGTAGCAAGGGAGTCGCATAATACCGATTACGTCTTCCGTAAATGTACTTTCTCTGAATTTATCTGGCAATCACAGCCTAGCTTCTAATCTACTTTCTTCCAAGGATTCCGAACCTGCTTCTTAAAAGCATTTTCGTATCGCTTGCTTTTTATCGTAGCATTTTTTAAGAAATCGTATCACCTTGCACTGCACTTTTTCAAATTCGCCAGTACACGTTTCATCTTTCGGTTCCCATACACTCGCCGTTTATTTATTCTAGATGGGGCCTGACCAAGGTGAAATAACATCGCTCTGTTACTTTCTCATTGTATCTACCTATAGTGCGCTTTATAAAGCCTAGCTCTTTAGTAAAGTTAGAATTTAACTACGGAAATTTGCTTACATATATTTACTAAGTTCTAGTTACAATTTTTCGAACCATATTTGATATAAGAGTCCCAAGTTAAAGAGAATTTGGAAGCACCACTTAGAGAATGACAACTGAAATTAGTTGTCGAATAGTAGATGCGGAAGTTCACGGTACAGTCTTAATACAAGTGGAGATTTAAGTATTCTTGGTTCCAATAATACATCTCCGGTGAAATATTTCACTTATAACTCAACATCAGGTGGCGATGTTAAGATTAAAGGAACTGCAGATACCGTATGAATACTAAGTAACGTGAAGTGTGCAGAGAGAGAAGGATAAAAAAGTGACAGTGAACGCGTGCCACCTCAGGCGCCTCCTAGAGATAAACGCGTGTTACAAGGAAAGAAAAGACTCGGGGGAAGATGGGGTGGGCTTAAAAAGGGGGATTTACCCGTGCACTAGGAGCGGAGAGTACAAAAATGGTATCAAGGGGGGAGAGCGTGGCGTGTTCGGTGCGTGAGAGGGGGAGTCACCCTTCCCATTGGTTGGCCTGCATTTGAGGTTCGTCCAGAGCAGTCCGCGAAAGGAAAGGGGAAATTCGGTCCATCGGAGGGGGCGTGAGGTGAGGAGTGAAATGCTTAGTAGGCGCCGTTAGAGATTATAGTATGCGAGTTACAGGAGTGGAGGAGGGGGCAGAGGCTAAGTTTCCCTTGCGCGAAGGACCGATTTACACGCGGAGCCAACTGAATTGCACGTGAAACAACCACGGAATTGGGAGTATCCGCCACGTACGGCGAGAGTAAATGCACTTGCGCCCGCTAACGCAGCATTTTGGTATCCTGGAGAGAGTGAGTAGGAAATGTAAAGTAGTTTCGCGCTTCGGGGAAAATGCTGGAGAGGGTATCTTACTGAGCCATGAAGTTACGCAAGGGAGACGGGTCGAAGTGGTGCAAAAATTTTTAACTGGGTATCCTACAATTAATTAATATTAATTAATCATTAGATAGTCTTAAGGTATTTAAATATCAGAATGCTTAAATGCCGAAGGCTCTAAAGTAAACTACATTCATTAGCATAATGATCCGTTTATTTCAACATTTTACCAATGAACCTCAGGTGCAGAAGTATTCGCGATTATCTTCTAAATCCGAATCTCCAAAGGTTTTGAAAGACGGAGATAATATGAGCATGAGCTGGGTGGTCCGGATCTAATGGGGTATTGTTTTTTTATTTTTATTTAAATTGTCTATATGATGCTTGAAAAAAGAATAACTGCAAATAAAATAGAAGGGAAATTTGTTTTTGCGGAAGAATACAAAGAATACCCGAATGACGCCAAAGGAATCGCAGGAAATTTTGTTTGCTGTTAGTATGAATGAAAATGACAATGTTTTCGAAAGAAATTGAGTTTCAAAGAGGAAAATGTTGACCTGAAGTACCTACAGTAAATAAGAATTAAAGGGAAAGTTTTAAAGGAATGTTAAAAATATGAGCTAAATTTTTTAAAAGGGTCAGTGCCTCGGTATGAATTGATATGTTAAAGAGCCTATCACAGATGGTATTACCGAAAGTAAAAGATATACCCAAGGTCATTTCCCTTTGCACTCAAATTAGGACGAAATGGACATTTTTTGACTTTTTATTATGACTTGAGCTGTATTTTATCGAGATACTGTAATAGTTAAATAATAACTTAATTAAGGCTCCATATTTGTCACCTTTGTGGAATCCATGAAGCCTTTGCAATGTTTTGCAGGAGAGAAATACTCGGGTACACCTAAAATAAAAACAACTGTGGCTTCACACAGTGAGGAAATCAGACAAAAACAACAATGCAATGCCTCCTTGTCATCTAAATGGAAAAGTAATTTTAAGTTGGGTCACATCCGGTTAGCACATCCATCTCCACTCAGCCTGAACGCCACTGCCAACACGGCTTGGCAACTAATTAGCCAACACTGGAATGAGGTGTGCGACGTAGATTTAATTAAATAATGCCTCTCCCGAAACAATGCACAGTAAAGTAGAGGAATGTACTACCAGCATTAAAGTGACCTTACCGTTGATATTTGAGAGATTTTAAAAACTGTTCTCCGGAAAAATCCTTTAAAACTTAATAATAACACAGAAATACGTAGGAGGAAATGAAACAATAATCGAACAAAAAATTTACTGACTGTAAATTGTATACAGACTGACGTCTGTATACAATTCTGGCTTTTCTTTCTAAAATTCAGCGTATCAGAGGAAACACCGTGTGGCACACTTTAATTTTAATCTTCTTGAAGTTTACGATTTGGATTGTGAAGAACTGCTCTTCAAGTTCTCGCTTGCATTAACACTTTTGTAGTGACATTAATAGACTTCATAGAGAGAAAGAAGGAATGAGGTCTTGGCGATATTCTTACTTTCACAAGTTGCGCATGCCTTTAAAAGTGAAGAGATAAAAATCAGAGAATATTTTAGAAGTACACTTAGTCATCTAGGAAAGGTATAACACTTTATTATTGCATGTTTATGCACAGTTACACCTACTTACGCAACGATTTACTTTACAGTTACTTCGCCCAATTAAAAAAGAATTTTTCGACTCTTTATCGACTTCTTCATCTTCACTTTTAGGTAATTACAACAGAAGAATCAAAAAGGACGCCTACATGATTTTTAGAAACATTGATTTTCTACTCGCGTTTTTTATTCTAGATAAATCTCATGTAATTATTCCAATCTATTACCATTTTCATAATTCCCTTTATGTATAATACCTATAGTAATAAATCATAGATTAATTTTATTATAATTTTGATAATTTTCCAATTATTGCCATTTTCATAATTCCCTTTAAATATAATACCTATACTAATAAATCATAGATTAATTTTATTATAATTTTGATAATTTTTCCAGCTGACCCATAGTCAACTCCTGAGCAGTAATGGACACTTTACAATATAATTTAGACCCTTGGGGAGTCTATAAGAAATTGCTATGTCGACCACTTTTAGAGTCTCTCGTCCTAGATAAAGACACCCGCTAATTAGTGAGAACAATGAAAGTTTTGCTGTTAATGTAAATATCCCGAGCATTGACCCTAATCCTATTTCGAAGTGCAAAACAACGTTTGGGTAAATTGCAAGAAGCAATATGTTTACGGAAATTAAACTATATTTAGCTTCGCGTCTCAGCAGCAACTCATGCTGATGGGGATTGGGAAGGAAGAAGGAGAAAGGGGAATACTTAAGAGATGACGAACTGAATGGTTGCAAGAGGCGTCACGAAAGAGTGACTCTCACACGAAAACTTTGCACCCTTCTTTATTTTTACACCTCACTCCACCATGGTTCGGATCTAAACTAGGGTGAGCGTCGGAGATGATGACCAAGAGCCCAAGTACGCGTCCGATTCCATGGAGACCGTTTTAATTCCCCAACGATATTCACTTCCTGCAAGGAAATTAGCCGTTAGATGGCAAACAAAAATAACTGCTGATATCGACAGGTCGAGCAAAGGCACCGCCCCACACAATCGAGAATCAACTTTGGTTAAATCTGAGGAAACCGACGACAACATTTAGGACAGTTTCTTTCCAGGACTTCTCGAACTTGATTTACTCTTCGCCGTCGATTTACCCAGAAAGATTTCGCCCGTAGAGAATAGAGATACGAGAATGGGAGTAAATGCACGATGCTGAGTAAAGATCATAAATTGAAGAGAAACTGAAGAAAAAACCCTCGACTCAAGTCCGCGGAAAGTTTCAATTGCATGCGATAAAATGATTCCTTTCTTGAGAGAAAACTGAGAAACTGCAGCAGTGATGGAAGGGACGTAATAACAAAAGAGAGTGATGCTTAATGGAGCATATTTTCTTAGCACCATCTTACGACATAATATTCTCAAAAACAAGGAATTTAAACAAATATACGTATAATCGAGGAAGATTTGATGTAGAGGCAGTCCATAATAATGAAGAAATAAATTTGATACCTTTCTTCTTCATGAAATTGTTGTATTAATTACATTACTCACGTTTTTTAGTCAATCCAAATATGGCATTATTTCGAAAAACTAATTAAATTTACATGCATACATACCCTAGGCTAATTTTATATGTCTACGTAGAATTCCGTAGGTGGAAGCGATACATATTTAGTTATATACAGTTCGATTACTTTTTATCGAAAGACAGTTCGGATATTTTAGTTTTCATATACTAATAACGATAAACATATCAAATTTACGGCAAGAAAATTTTCAAATTAACTAAAAAGTAAGCAGCATAATTAACATTTTAAATTGGCACACTAGAATAAACTTTGACCTCAAGCAATGGCTTTGATCTTGGGAGAAAAACATCACATTAACTCACTGTCACTTAAAATTACGGCTTACGACACTTGCTTTTTCGGCTACACTTGGCAACTTGACCAAATGCTGCTTCTACGGTTGAAATCGAAGCATGCGGGCTCCCGAAGGAAACGTGGGGATGTTATTTACAGCGAACGCAACATCTAATCTCGCCTTATTCCGAAATTTATAACTGCGAGTAAAGCGACATTCAAATCCCATTTAATTATCCCACATTAACGATCACCGAGTTGATTTAAGCACAGATAAATCCTGTGAATACGAAGCTACTGGAGAAGGATATCTCCCTAGATCCAGAAAAAGTATACGCTCAGATTCGAAGAACTGAAAACGTCTGCCTTATTAATTTAAATGGTGTCGAGTGAAAACAGCACATATCAAAGTAGTATCCTCATGTAGAAATCCTCAAGAACGGTTTAATCACACCGAGCTATCTCCGTCATGTCCGGAGTGGTTTGAAAGTAACATACAGATAAGGCAAAATTGGGCATCAGATATTCCACGGTTCATCAGAATCTTTGATCTAACAAGAGAATTTTACATCGGGAAACTGCAATAATGCGAAATACACTTCATGCAAAAGAAAGCATTTTTTCGAATAATTTCAACGAGTAGGTCAATATTTTGTATTCCGCGTTTTATACCTCGAGAAATGTAGCGCAAAGGCATAAGCATAGTAACCATAGGCATTAAAAGGCATAAGCATAGTAACCATAAGTCGAATTTTGACGTTCTGAAACAACTCAAGCAAGCATACTTCGGTATTTCACAATTTAATAAATAAGGGTGCGGAATATGTAAGAATCAACTTCAGAGAAATTGGACTGCTGGAAAATGTGGATGAGTTAGAAATGTTCACGAAATGAAAATGGTAGCCATCATGGGAGAATGCCTGCTGGGGAAATACAAGCATGAGCCAAGTGCGAGGAGATAGGGCGCAACACGTAATGGGGAAAGGAGAAATGTAGGCAAGCAGCCGATGTGGGGTGTATTTCAATGGGGGGTGGTTTCTTCGGGAGTGGAGACGACACTGAGCGCTGAGGAGGGGGAGAAGCGGTCCTCCGAAGGCTTCGATGAAATTTCAACGCTGTTTCCCTGTCCTCGGCTGCTACACTTTAACTGATCTTTAACATTTCCAACGTCTGATTTCGGACCTTTTCACCTCTCATTACATCTTATATTCTTTGTTATATGTACATGCCATGACTCCATCCTGATTCATCTACTCCGTTACGCTCCCACCACTCTGTGATTACCACTTCTCATTAAAAACCCGTAACAAAGGTGTTCAATGAAGATAATGTCGATCGAGTACGCTGTTTCTGAGAAATATACTATTTCATGAATCACTACTTCAGCGAGGCCATGGTTCAGTGAGTTATTAAAATCCTTTTACCTAAAACGAGTCAACGGTAGAAAGACAGGCGAAATGCCGAGGTGCCTGAAGTGATAAAGCTTTATCTTAAAGAATGATTTTGTGACCGTTAAACAGTAACATCTAAACAAAAATGTGCTATTACAACATGTGATCACGTTCTAATAGCAGTATCAACAAATACTTAAGGAAGCAGAAAGCTAAGATTGGAGAAAAGCTAAGTCGTACATAGGAAAATCTGTTAGATATTTTCCATTCAATTGTCATTAAACATTTATTTAATTTAAGACATTCTTTTTCTTTTCATTAGGGGGTTATCCCAATGAAGAATGGATTTAAAATGCAATATATCGACGAATCACAACAACGATCTAAGAAACAGGGTCGGGGGAAACTAAAATATTTCAAGGTCAAACTCGGAAGTTGGATAGAACAAAATCGGCAAAGGCATTGATTTGGAGTATCTAGGAGGATTAAAAGAGTATATATTCCTGGGTTTAGGCCTGAGTAATTCAATCAATCTAATTGCCACTTTTTTCATTATACTTTGATAAGCACCAAAAGTCTGAATTATTTGTCAAAAATTCATTTCTTCAACGGAAATCAGCTAAAATGAAATAACAGGAGTAAAATTTGCAAAGATGGAGGTGAAACTACCGTAAATTCTAGCAGGGACATTTTTTTCCATTGAAGAAACCCTGAAGGGGCCGTTCTCTTTAAAAGCTACAGAACTAACTGTTATAATTTACTACCATTTACGAATACGAATTAAAAGTAATGATCCCATCCTATACTCAAATCACTCGATGCCTCCTCTTTATATTCGTCCAAACTTAGAAAAGTTGCAAAAATCGTGTTATATAATCCGGCGGCAGAGTGGAGACAGGGAACCTGGCCAAGAAAGACGGGTAACCCCATTAGAATCAAAATTCTTGACAGTGACTCCCTTGCGTCAATCGACCCTGGTGACGCTAGTTGAACCCACTGGAAAATATGTACGGGAAGAACGGGAGAAGAGATCGACCCCTAGGCTCTGCAACACCCTGCCGGTGGAAGTCGTCGAGGACGCATTGCCAACGGAGCCACACGCCGCGGAGGAGATCCTAACGCCAGCGGGGGAAAAAGTCTCCGTTTCCTTCGCGGACACGTGGGGGCGGTGAGGAGTCTCAGAGGAGGGAAAAAGAGTAAGAAGGCGATAGAGAGGCTGCGAGGACCAATGGGAAGATGGAACCTCCGTGCCTAAGTTTAGTCCTAGGCAGAGCGGGCCACAGGCGGCGGGTAACCCATCCCTGTGGGTCCATTTTTAGAGTCCTTCGCACACTCCCTCTCGCACGCAACCCTCCCACTCTACACATCAACCCCCTCCTTCTAAACTCCCGACACCTCCCACCTCCTCCGCTTCTTCTTCTTCTAGGGCCCCCAGCCTAAAAATCTTCTCTTTCCATCCTGGCACCATAAGTCCCACACGGACCCTTTGCGCGCTCGCCACTACCACCACCGGTGGCCCCCCTTACCTACTCCGAGACACTACCTCACCCCCATACATCCCTCGTGGCCCCCACCACAACCCTACCGGCTGCCGCTCCCTACGTCTTCCGGAGGAGGTGCCGAAACGGAGCTCTGCAGTCAGTCGCTGGCCGTCCTTCGGATTGTGCATCTGTGCCCTACAGCGGCTGTCCTGGTAGTGTGGTTAGTGTTTTGCGAGACTTGCCATGGCCGTTCAACGTGTCCCATATCCCTCGGCTGCATATCCACATCTCGCCTGTGGGTTACACTCCCTCAAAAAAGCCTGCTTGAACGAGAAGAAGCTACGAAAAAACATTACACCCGCGACATTTGGCCTAACAGGAAACAAAAAAATTGCTCGAGTTTTTTCTGCCAAGATTTCTAGAGCTGACGCTGCCTTCCGCAAAGCTTCTCTGTGATGCTTCACATCTGCCATCCCTGCCATATCGTTCCGGTGAGTTAACGGGACATTCCTTCCTCAAAATTTCACGAAAACTGCATTACTCATCTTAGACAGCTCAATCCCTTAAGGGCTTACGTTCGCATAATTCCCACAGTCACTTTCTTAACTCACGATAACGTGGAACATCTTTTTGAAGAGTAAAATGTTGATCAAACATTATATGAAGCAATCGCTAATCACTTTGAAGTCCGACCGGCAGAGGGATACATAGAATCAGTTATAGCTTCGTGTAACTGAACCCTATAGAAATCACCAACCAATCTGTTAAATGAAGTCTCCGCATGTTCCTCAAAGAATTCTTCCGCGTTTGTCCATCCTTTCCGAAATTCTCTTCCATTCCTCACACTAATACATTTTACATTGATGCAGAAACGTTTCAGTTTGGTACAAAAAAACCTTCCTTCGCCTGTACACGGCTCGTAGCTTACGAAAAACACGAACATGGGGAAAGTTTCTTTTCTCAGCAACTACTGAAGATGATCAGTCACGAACGGTAAGTCAGTAAGTTTCCCTATCTCCAAGATTAGTGACTGGGAAGGTGAGAAGAGAGAACACGGAGAGAGAAGAGTCAGCCCGAACGTGATCCGTGCTTCCTTACTTCCCATATTACTTAGAAATTATGGAATGTAAAGAAGTATGGAGCATTTAAGGGCATGTCACCGTAAGAAGCCTTCTGGACGTGATGACGAAGAACGAGCTACTGGAAAATTTGCTACGGCGGGGTAGACGATGCCTCGGGTACTTTTTTTTGCCTTTCATGTGTGTTCGGATACTTCGCTGGTGAGCTTGGAGCAGTTTGCCTTATTTTGGAAGGGCTGTTTGTTTTATCTCTATTCGAGACATTCTGTCGAGTTTACGCAATGAGACGATGATTGACGATTCTGAGGATGTGTTTTCTGTTGGAAGAAGCGCTCAAAAAGTTCAGTTTCATCTGTTTCAAGATGCAGAGACGGTCTACACCCAGTGACTGTGACGTGATTCTATTTGTGTGCCGACGTATAGGAGTTATTTCTGTTGCTCGCTGCAATACTTGGAAATGAGTGTTACCGAGTGACTTTCTTGAAATCAAATATGGACTGGTTATTTATATCGCCTAGCATTCCAATGGTAACTTTGGTTTCAATGCAAAGGTATTCCGCATAATTTTTCCTGTCTTTTGTAAAACTGAATAAATATTGAAAATATACCTAAATATTTATTTAAGATTTTCACTTATTCTGATGCTGACAATCGGAACTGCAAGTCTTCGGCTGCAGACTACGTCGACACCCCCGACTTACGAATGAATTAAACTTACGAATGAATATATTCAAAGTATTTATGGTTAAGTTCAAGAAAGTCAATCTAGTAAAATCAAAAAGATATTTTAATATCTTCGAATAACTTAATACGCTACGACAAACATTAATTGCACTTTGGCAATAATATTCACATATTAACTAAAATTTTGATCGTAATATTAAATGTTTGAATTTTGTAGGGAGAGTAAAATCGTTTATTTAACAAGACCGATTTTCGCGGACTAAAATATAAGGGAATGGAAAACATAATTGGTTCACTAACGTAATGGCTCCCGCTTCGAATTAACAATTATTCATACTTCGTTAAGGAAGATTGAGTATGGTTCATTAAATAATGGGTGTTAGAATGCTAGACAGAAAATCGTGCTGCGAAATTAACTTATCCGTCATATAGTCATCTGTCCGATAGTGCCATAGTGAAAAGAAGACATAGGAATTAGATTCATTCCATCCGCTAAACATATTATTTAAAATAATAACTATTATTATTTTACTTTCTAGGCGAGGTTAGGCCGAAATCGCCTCTCTTCTACCTAACCTCGATATGTAACCGATATATCCACTTTACCCGGTAAATCAACAAACATTTACAGTTCATCCTAACAGAAAACGATTTCTTCGACTTAACAGCGCTTCAAAGATGCGACGATGAATGGCTTAGAGAGGCACTTCCCAACTTTAAGCTTTCCGCTGCACAATTGGACAAAAAATCACTTCGTGGCGCAATAAGTCCTCCGCGTGTCAGATCTAACATTCAAAATCAGAGGTAAAATACAAAAGGAGAAAGGGCAAGGTGTGCAATGAGATATTCTGCAATATCCTCTTGGAATTCCAATCAAACGGCTAAATATCTCTCAACATAATCCACACATATAACAGAAAACTTGAAGAATATGTTACCATCGTGCGCAGAACCAGATACAGATAGTAGGCGGTAAGGAATCCGTCATAAGATTCAGTTGACATTTTGAAAATTGTGGCTGGAATTTCGAAAATTGTGGAAAATATCAACAATAAACAATGAAAACTTGATATTTTGGATTGTAAATAAAAAATTATGAGATACTAGATTAAGTTTCATTAAGTAGCAAAGACTCGATGCAACAATACGTCCATGGTGAAATGTAAGGAGAAACGTAGAGAGGAAACAAACACCCATGTCAACCTAAGGCATTAACACGTTTAAAGTCGGTACAGTCAGAAAATTACTCGGCTTACTAACAGCTTACAGTAAAGCAACTTGCCGCGGCACAACAGTTGGGAAGCATTATCTTAGAACAAGAATCATTCCTATCACATATTACCTTCTTCATCTGCATCGTTCGGCGGGATATATGATATATTCATTGGAATTCGTAATATTGCCAAACAAATTAGGAATTAATAGAATGATAAAAGGTATTTTGCACTTTAATTAACATTAACATGGGATTTAAACTGAAATTTGATTGATATTACTTTCGTACAATATTTTAATCTGCATTTGATGAATGATAACGGAAAATGGTTATCCTTATACAATAAGAAATACTAATTTCAAGAAATCTGATTATCTTCCAATGGATCAATTAAAAGTATTCTAATAGTACTGAGAACGCCTCCTATATTATTTTTATTCCCGCAATTCTTATGTTGTTTAATTAACTGAATATTGAAGAGTTCACAATAACAGACATGAAATATCATTCTTCTCTGTCGTGAGAAGTAAATCAATTTCAAAAGACTATACGCAAATATTTTGGTGCAAGATTTCACAAAGATTATCACAGAAAATAAGTCTTCTTAA
Organism: Ladona fulva; assembly: GCA_000376725.2. Classification (NCBI taxonomy): domain Eukaryota; kingdom Metazoa; phylum Arthropoda; class Insecta; order Odonata; family Libellulidae; genus Ladona; species Ladona fulva. The sequence continues at coordinate 1,679,366 of KZ308327.1, read as the reverse complement.
TGCTCGATTTTAAAATAAAAACTAAGGTTTTTGAGCTCTTTTTTCACGATCAACTAATGAAGCCACGCCCTATTTATTCCGATAATAGGAAAAGAAAGGAAATACTAGAACATAGTCTTCTGACGAAGATATTTGGAGCAAAGATAGAACAGAGGAAAAACTACAAAGGGTAGATCCCGCTTTTATCCGCTCAGAACTTAAAATCAAGAAAAACAAAAATAATCTCTAGAACACCGAATTAAATTAATTTCAAAGAGGGGGAATAAAGGAGTAAAAACGCTTCATTTAAAAACTGTACGGATTTATTTAAATTCTTTGGTTCCACTTTAATTCCCCTTTAAACCACGCATGGAACTGTCCTTTTGGAAGACCAGTGGAACCGCTGACACAACAAAAATTACGAAAAATTTTACGAATGGAAGATCCACCCGTCCAGCCCCGTGGAATTGGCCACCGATATTCCTGTACCGAACAGAATCTCTCCTCGCGTTAAAACGATCCCTAAAGGGGAAACGAGGTGGAAGTGTCTAAAACAACCGTCCTCTCACCTTTCAGGGATAACGCCCATTGCGCCCCTCATACACCGAAACTATTTTCCTCGTTTGTTTTAACCACCGCCATATTGCAGAAGCAGTTCCCGCTTCGAACGTTCATGTGTACAACAGCTAAAAAGCAGAAATAGAAAAATAAAAGCATTTCCTCCTTTGTTTCCTTTTCGCCGTTTTGACCATTAATCCGCTTCACATGCCTGGAAATTAGCGGGTTTATCGTCCTGCAGAGTATTTAAGAGTAGAGACAGAGTAGAGCAAGCAACGATTTTGAGATACGATAAATCGACAGCACAAAAATATGAATGAACATTATGAATTTCATACATGAGGCAATGGATAAAAAGTACATACCGAATGATGGGTACATTATAATCTTATATCAACATACTGTTATAATCAGACCTATTGGAGGGTTGGGCTCTGATGAGCCCATATTTCATCGTGCGCTCCTTTTAAAAAATATAACATTTCTAAAGACTCGAGGAAAATTCTTTTACGCCTTCTAGATGATTTAGGATCTGATCTGAGGATCACTTAAATGTAACACAAAAGCAATATTTACATAAATTTCTAAGTCCAAAAGTCAAAAAAGTTGTATATTGACATTTGCACTAGTATTTCAAATTTCATAAAAACAACTCCGAAATCTAAACGCAGACTATACCCTTCTCTACAGTGTATGGAAGGGATCCTCAACCAATTTAAAATACGAATTGGTTATCTATCAGTTGAAAACTTGATATAAATTACTTTTGTAAGTTCTAGAGAGAATTCTTTGATAATTTCAATAGAGAAACACCAAACGTAAAATTAAATACTTTCATGCCATGATTGAGAAATCCCGACAAACAAGATGGCATGAAACATTTTAGCAAAGACGCAATGAAATATTACAAAAATTTGGAGCTCACGGAAATTAGTCAGCTCAACATAAAGTAACTCTAGGATCTTACTTGGGATCTATGATGAGATATACATGTGCGGTACAGAAAAGCTGTAGGATTGTCTTTGTTTTAAGCTTACGAAGAGGATGCTGAGAGACCAATGGCAAAACCGAGAAATTTACACAGAGAACAAAATATCCGGGAGAGTCGTGATATAACAAGGAAAAGAGACAAATCTCCATAGTGAAACACAAATTCAGCCAAAGTTGTATTTAGAAAACTAAAAATATTTAATGATAATTTTAATAAGCTCATTGATTCTGTTTTATGCTAACAGTTATCACGAAATAGGATTTTATTCTATTGATTGTTTGAATAGCTTATTATTTTCATCTAAGAAGGATCATATTCGTAGTAGGTTATATTCATAAACGTACAGAATTCGAAAACGTCATCATACAAACGTTAAATTCAGCTAAGGCTAAATAGGCTAAAACTGAGCTGAACTACATTAAAAGATCTAAGCAGTGTGACAAAATAAGCGGGATTTGAGGCATACGAGGATATTTCTGGGAACACTGAAAGAAAAGATCAAGCTCCGGGACGGATCCCGGAAACCCATTCGCAGAATCTAATTGCACATAAATAAAGGAGGGTAGCAGTCAGCCTGTCATTCATTCCAGGATTTTCATTACTACAACGAGAGTAGCATGGCGAATTTTCTCTTTAAAATTGATCTATTTCGGGATAGCTTTGACAGGGGATGGGGATGAGAAGATAACAGAGGGAAAGGGATGAGTATTCCCTTTCAAAGATAAAAGAATCATAATAAAACTCAACGACTGGGAATATATTTTCGCGAGCCTTGTTCCCAGGTATTAAGGATTCGGTTGTTGAAGAGGCATTGGTGATCGTCAAAACGGTAGGTGACTATAGGGATCCAGGGACAGGTTAATAATCCCCCGATTATAAACGAGGGTCGGTCCATACCGTCGATGATACTCGAAAATTATTCGGGGAATGATGTATCTCGATACAGAAGAGATGCGTAAAATGGAGAATTGCATATCGAAGGAATAAAAGCGTGGATGTAAATTATGGAAATGATTGCAAAGCCGAAACAAGTTGAATAATTTAAGACTGCAGGTATTTAGATCATCGTTCCCTGATGACTTGGAGACAGATAGGGGTACCAAAACAAAAACAGACAAAACAAAATCCAGTTTCGGCCTCAAAATATACCAGTTTTCTGAGACTGATTCAATATCAAGTGAGAGCTGGAAAAGAAATAGGATATGTTATTCTGCATTTTCAACAATATTTTCCGGAAACTATTTTGATAGAGTAATTAGCCTAGATCAGGGGATGGGAAGGCCGCTACTTTCTCCAACGGAAGGTCGCTACTATTCGACTACATAAGAAACGAATAGGCAGCATATGAAATCAACTGGCCGCTATTAAGTAACGCAATGCACACATTCAAAAGACCTGCAAAGAAATTACACAAAGGAAAACAAATTCAATTGCTGAATAAAACTAAACGGAACATCTCCCATTATTTTACTTGACGTCACGAGTAAGACTGAAAGGAAAAATTCAAGTTTTTCAAGAATGTTCCGGAAAGTGAAGAAGAGGTCGCAAGCTTAATGATTTAGGTAAAGATATAGAATATTCGAATAAGTAAAATATTGCCATTTTCAGATATACTGTAGAGTAAACCCGGGAGAGATGCTCCACCGGGAAACCGGGGAAATGCATCAATTTTTATTACTGCATTGTCTGAGTTAGACATTGCTAAAAGAAAACCCAGCAACAGTGAACGAGGCGACCTAAACTTGGCAACAGTAAGGCATGTCTTACAATTCTCTACCGAACACCGATTAAACTAAATCAATACCTTATAGGAAGTTCATAAGACATGAAATGGTTTTACATCTTAAAAGAAGGAAGATAAGAAAAGCAAATGCCTCAGTCAATGAAATGAAGGAGAAGGCTGTGGATACGAAGACGGAGAGTAAAAGTAAAGAACATAAAAGTGAAAGATTTCGGCGGTAAATAGACGAAGAAAATGTACGCCTCGGGAGTACAGAAAATTATTGCCGCGCAACGGAAATTAGTTATTTAGCCGTTTTCTTAGTAAGTAAATGAGTTTTTTAAGAGACTATAAATATATATTTACCTAAAGATTATTTATTTGCTTTACATATATTTTTATATTATGTATTTTTTTTTCATTGGGGCATCTCCCCCGACCCTCCAGGGTATCTCTCCCAGACAGTCCAGGAGAGATGGCCAAAAAAGCACATTTAGAATTTTACTAGAATGGGTATGAAAAGGTGTCCTTTTCTACGGAATAAAGGTTTTTCCGGAAACTGAACCACGTATTTGTGTTATTGAACTAACGTCACCTTTTCTAGTGATATACTGTTCACGATACAGTGATTTAATTGCTAAGTGGGACATCTCTCCCGGACTTATCCTATACATACTATGATATAAACTATAATTAGTGCGCAAAGCAGAATTGTGAGGATTGTAATCTGTTAACAAACCAATCAATGCGTCACTTTTGGCGGATACGCCATATGTTGGCCATCCGTAGTCTAGACACTATTTATAATACAGATACACTGATATTAATTATGAATATACAACGTATCACATGTTAAGAATTCTAAAATTGTTTATCGAGTTTCCAGACCATATTCTTCAAAGAAATCAGTCTTTTATTTCACTGGTTCCAATGCGAATTTGATTGAGAGTATACAATGAAAAAATTCCGAAATCATTGACAACCTTTTCCCTTTTTTTGCGAGTTACTTCACGAAAAAAATTCTGTAAATAAATCTACCAATTACTTAGTTTAAAGATGCAGCTTCATTTCAGCTATTTGGTTCAGTGAATCATCATACTGACAATTTGTATAAAAAAATCGTTATTCTCTCTATTGCAGCTCAACGGGGTTCTATTTCAATGTATATAAATCAATATTAACTTCAATTTGCTTCATTATTGTTTCGTTCCAGTTGTATTTTAAATTAGTAAAATTAAAGATAAGAAGAACTATCTCTTAGCTCAATTTCCACAAACGGTTTGGAAGAAGGACATATTCCAAAATAGTGACTAATACTCTAGAACACTTTATCTGAGAAAGGTACTTCTAAAGCTAATTTTCAAAGCAGGGGCCCAAACTTTTATATAGTAACTATCAATAGCGAAAAATCACACGACAATGTGAGAGCGTTTTAAAAAAGATGACACTTCAAAAGGCAACCTTTTTCGTAGAAAGACACCCCTTCGCGGGATACCAGATAAATATTTAGCCACATTACTAAGGAAATAACCCAATATTTTATTCGCTTCGAAATTGCGCTTCTAAGGGTGAATAAGACTTTTATAGAGATCTACATACAAGGCGTCTGACACTCGTGGCACGAGCAAAATATGTGAATCTGAGAATATCCAGAGTATTGAAAAGACACGAACACTTGATCTACACTCCAACCTGAAAGCCAATCCATAGTATAGATAACGGAAATAAAACTTCTCGTTCACTTCCATGGCAGATCTAGCGAGCTAGCACAATCTGGCTTAGACCGACCAGAAGAATTGAAAATCGGGTGCTTCAATCTTTCATCCCTTCTTTAAACTCTTTGCACCCTGACCCTTCCAGTAACCCTAATGTCCCCTTCCCTTTTCACTTGTGATTATATATGAATTGAAAATTATCTTCGTCTGAAGATGTTAGCTGGCTAGTGAAACGTGTTGCCGAGTTAAATCTGCTGAGGAAGTGTGTGAGAAGTTTTATTTCCATTATTATGGCTTTCCAAGAGGTAACGCCTTCGCATATTGAGTTTATCATAACTTCAAAAATGTTTTTTCTTCGAATGCACATTTATCACTTGTAAAACGTGAATTAATTGAAAATTAATACCACAAAAAGTTCACCACTACAGTAATTATCAAAGTAATGGCATAGAAATATCGTAGTAACAAATGATGAGAATTTATTCATTAAAAACGGTAATTGGTACATTGGTATTCACCTCCTCTTTATTCACGGACTTGATACAAAACTATAGATAGAATTCGAAGTACTTTATGTGCATTTATTAGATAATCTGCGTAACAAACCATTACTCAGCAAGAAATATCTAACCCCTGTATCACACCGAGAGAGATTTCATGCAATGGGAAACCTTTGATATAAAGAGGTGAAGGATTGTATACGAAAATTTCCTGGACTTAATTACATTTCATTAGAGGAGTATGAAATGATTGCAAAATATAGTATAGATATGTATCATCCCGGATTTGAAGATAAAACGAAAGAGGGAAAGATGCTCCAAATCAAGGCTAAGTAACATATAGTATTATATTGAGAGCCGTGAATAAAACGCAGCTGATAAAGTCACTCTTCCCTTCCTCCAGACGGCGCCATTACGTGCCTCCAATAGATCTACACGTGCGCGCCTTGCAAGATCCCCTTCTCTCCAAAGAAAGCTGATGGTGAAGAGACTCGTCTAGAAATAGACTGCGAGGGGTATTTGGCGGCTCCACTGAAACGTCTTCCAGGGACGCGTGCTGGACGCGAATGGGAAATAGAAAGTCTTCCCAAGGGAAAGGACTATCTAACAAAAGACACAATTTACGCTTCAGGGTTTTTCGCCGCAGCCGCGTATGCTCCAACTAAAGGGTATGAGATTCGGAGTTTCAAGGGTTTAGGATCCATTAAGGCGGCTAGATTTACGATAAGACAAGATGGGATTATTTTTTACGCGCTCAGGAGCTCAAAGAGCGATTCTGTCCTTTAAAAACGGCGTCACCGGATTTATACGGAATGTCTTCCGACTTATTTGGCTCCTCTCTGATTCGGACAAAAAGATCACGTTTCAAATAACGGAGTTTGAGACTAATTTAGCAGGGCCGTGAAAGGAAAGTCACGTAAGGAACTCAGAACTCAGGATTAGAGCAAATCCTCGAAAAGATTTTCGATTCCAAGGCGGAAAAGTGATAATTGGTGAGGAAATAATTTCCTGGAGTAGATCCAAAGAGCTTTCTGAGAAAGTTGCCAGTAAATTTAATTAATTCATAACAAGCTGGAAATACTTGACGCAATTCATAAATGTCCCCTGCTCTTGGATTCCTGGCCTATGGAATCGGAGCATGTTTTTTCCTATTAACAGTGGAACACAAGAGTCAATATTAATATCCAAAGAAATATTTAAAAAAAACTTCTGCAGAAGAAAACAATACACCGAGAAATAAAAATAATATCGGCATAGTTTGCGCTTAATTTTTCCATAATTGAGCGGAAAGAAAATTGCTAAGTGCGCTTACATTACGGAGCTGCGATCGATGATCATAAATTAGAGGATTTATCATTTGAATTTATTAACGGTAAAAATGAACAATGATTACCATTATGGCAATCCCACTGAGCAATATCATAAAGGAATATATAAAATATAGAGCTGAAGTTGGAATGATAAGGACATCTACTTTCGTCCACAAAATGTATTGCTTGCACATCGTCATCATCAGGCGATGAAAGTGATGTATATTAAATTAATGTGAGGAAAACACACAGAATCTTGTGCATTACATACATTGGAGTGCTAAAACATCTCCTTAAGCTGTGACTTTAATAGAACGGAAGGATTTCAAATCATTTAAAAATACTAGCCAATAGAAATTTTGTTGTGTGGCATTGAAAAAGGGCGGCCACCTTATATGGAACACTGAATATTGGAACTTATATTTGGAATTAAGACAAGACAATTCACTCGAGTTAAAATATGATACGCCTTAACAACTTTTCTCGATAGACCTGATAAACGGCAAGTTTCTTTAAGTAAACGCACCATAACTTTGTAACCTGAGCATCACAAGGGAAAGCGTTCAGTCTAAGAAAAAGGATTAGGGTACACATCTTAAATACAGAGAAACAGTTATTCCTGTAGGATAGGTGGGACTTTTATTTCACGAAAGACCCAAACTTCTACGTTTTTGAAGACCATCAAGAGTTACAATCATTCAACCGGTCAAAAAAAAAAATTCTATCAGAAAACTGAGTTTGAAGGTGAGTAGGAGAAGAAAGTGAGCAAGCTTAAGGTTACTTCTCATATTCTAAATGCAATGAAGCAAATGATGAACAGCTACTGTTCAAATATTAATACATTTAAGAAAACTGGAATGAACAGAAAAGGGTGCAGGTCCAACCCTTGCATTACTCATCCCCCTGCCACACGCCGGAAGGCGGCTTGCAGGGTACTTATGTAGATGTACTCATCCTATCCTTCGCTAGTTCTCTACGAAAAGAGGATAAGGATACAAAATGCACATAGTTCAACAGCTATCCGGTAGGTTTAGTTATCGAACGCAGTCATAAATAGAGTTAAACCCAGCTGTTCACCGAACGATCCTCAGTCTATTTTTCAACAGCGTAACACTGCAGATCAGACTCACTGCGTTGTCTCATCCTTATGTTAGTCACTGAGGCTACTGAGAAATTCCGAGAACTCACGAACTCAGTGGGAGGGCATCAGCAGAATTTCTCCAGCGGACCTTAGCAAGTACCGCCCGATCCCTAAGGTCGCAGTACTAATTCATCGCGTACCAAGATTACATACGAACATAGCTGCCTATCATCACTGTGGAAATCCAGATAAACTAACGGTCAAATTTTATACAATTATGTAGCGACTCTCCAAACGAATAATTTATCAATGAATTTTTTTTTTGGACCCGCCAGGATATGTTACAGAGGACATTTCCGCCTGTGTAAGAGGAAAAAAATACAGCCAAACCTTGGATTGCGAGTATAATTCGTTTCGGAAATGTGCTCGTAATCCGAAGTGCTCATATATCAAAGCGGTTTCCTTACATGAAATAATGGAAACAGATGATTTGTTCCAAAACCTAAAATATTAATATACATAATAATGATTATTGTGGTCACGTATCGCTCGGCAGACAAAACAGCGTATACTTCCTGTATTTCCTGTATTGAAAGACCTCGCTCGCTTATCAAGTTAAAATTTATGAAAAAGTTTTGCTCGTCTAGCAAAACAGTTGCAAACCAAGTTATTCGCAGACCGAAGTTTGACTTTAATTAAAAATAAGATAAGCAAAATGCGTGCGTCTTTGGTCTCAAGGGAAAAAAGAAAGTTTTTTTACCGGTGTATAACCCGTATTTTGGGATTTGACAACTTACAGGAGATAGCATTTTGGCTTACGAAGCTTTCGATCGTTTGAAGACTATTCGAACCGAGATATAATTCTGGAAGAAACTACCTTCGTTATCAAAGAAAATTTTCCGTATTTCCGTAAACATAGATCTACTGACGTACGCAAGCATATTGATAGCAATGATTTATTTTGACGTGATAATCTTTGATCTTCAAAAACTCAACGCGATATACTTCAGGTACCGCTATTCATAAAAGAGTGTAAATACTAAATAGAAAATAAGTGCATGCGAGTATGCACGTATAAACATTCTGCTCAATTTTAATGGAATAAGAGAGATGTGATTATTCACAAGATTCCATTATTATTAATTATGATTATAATTCTTTCGTATTTTTTTATATAAGTAACAGTAAAGCTGTAACAAGCAACACTTTTCCCTAAGTCAAGACTCTGAGGGTATTAAAAGAAGCCAAAGTTGCAATCTGGCAATTATTAAGAGATCGACATTATAACATGAAGAGTTCCAGAGGATGTATGCCAAAGAATACTTCTAAAAGGCAGATCAAAAGAAAAGGAGATCCAAATGGAAGGATGACAGTAACTGTCAATGACGCACTGCAGCTTTAATACAGTGATTGTATGCTTCATAAATACTACAAATTCAAGATCTTCCTCTTAAGAAGCTGAAGGAGACACTTTCTTCAAGTAAAAGGCCCAAAAAAGTGTGTCGCTTCCAAAAAGAACTATGTAATCCGTAGTGAATGAGATAATTCCGACGTTGTTTTATTATCTTCAAAAGAATTTAGTATCAGCAACTGAATGGGGAGAGATGGTAACACTACCTAACCTCCCTTTCATTTGGCTTTTAAAATATGCTTTTCCTTAGTCGACTTATAAAAGAGAATTACTCGGTGATTTACTGAGAGATGAGAGACTTACTTATTAACAAGTAGGTTCGAGTATTATCTTAGAAAGAGCCTGATACTCAGAAACAAAAGAAAAGAATACTCATTCAACTCCATGTAAGAAAGAAAGAACAGTAAATATAAAAATAACTTTAGAAACTCCCATGGGGATTCAAGAGCGAACATAATATTCGGCGGCAAGAACTGAACAAAATACGACCAAAGAGATCGGAAATTTCCATTATAAAAGGAAAATGTATGGGAGACGCATTTGAAGGTAAGAGGCCATAGTATAAAAAACGTAGAAAGCTCCGACGTTAAAAAATGTAGAAGAAACCCACCGTAAAAGGGGGAAATGTCGATCGAGATTTTTGCTACAAAGAAAGCAGCTTCTTTCAAAAGATGGAGAAGCTGAGTCTGTCGGCTAATTTGAGAAGGCTTGCATTATCATTAAAGTTTTCCTTTCAAACCTGTCAACGCCATAGGAGCCGCCCAGACAGCCCTAAGAACGACGACGAAATACTTTCTGACAAAGGAATGAGAAAAGGGCGCTCCGGCAAAAAGATATAGGCTGCGGTTTCCGTCCATGCGAAATTGAAGGCTTGCGAGCTTTAAAGACAGGTCTCCGTAGGACTTGGTGGACACATCAAAGAAGGTATGGCAAAGAAATGTTTCTCCAAGGGAAATATTTATCCAAAAGGATATCAAGTTATCTAATACCTTAGAAAATAATAAATTTCGCTTGTTTTCAATTCGACTCTTCCATAGAAATACATTAATAGACTTGTGATATAACGGAATTAATGTTTAGCAGAGGAAGTCCAAAAAGAAAACGTCAAATATATAAGCGATACTCTCCTGTTCTAGATCAAATTCTTGGTGTTGCGGGAAATCTCAGTGGCACTTGAATAATTCCTGTAATTTGACTACAACGTGAATATTACTAAAAATATAACTTTTAGTCAACTAATTTTACCGTTTATATTCTTATAAGAATCTGCATATATTACATGGGAAATTCTCAAACCTTTAAATAGTATGCAATGGGTAAAAAGGAAGATATGACAGCATATGTTAGTTATAATTTTGCGTTTTAATATATTAATAATATTTTTTTACGTAGAAGGGTACTTGTTACGTTCGCACTGATCTTTTACAATCTTAAATTTATAATGATACATATAACTGCATCATTAGGATGTATTTAAAGTCAGCTTGAAGACAAGAGTTTAGAAATAATCTTCCCGACAAGGTTTTCTGTGATTTGTAATGAATTCTTTTAAGCTTATTAAATTTTAATAAATGACAGTGGCTCAGTATCAATGGAAAACTAATTCTGTTTCAGAGTTTGCAGTGACATCCAGTATTGGGGATAGTGGTGATCATTTATAATTACGAAAAGGCAAAAAATAACGGTAATATATATATAGAGTCAATTTAATATAAATGTCCTCAAGAAGAACAGCAAAAAAGGTAAACATAATGAATGACAGCCCTACGTTCATCTTATTACTGAGAAAGACTTCATTTTGCCAGTTTGATCTTCAACGCCAAAGAAAGAATCGCAATTTCAGATACGTGTCATGCATATTTCCATCTCTCTAATGAGAATGATAGTTACCTCTCGTCCTTTTGTGTTGATTGATAAGAACGCTTTTATAAACATCAGGGATCTTCAACCTTTTTCATACACCGCCCCCTTCGATCTATAATTGTGAAAGCTTGACTAGCGGTTCCTTTCCTAGAAAAGAAAACTGAAGCTAAGAAGTATCAAATATATTTGTTAAACAGCATTTATTCTTCATTTTTCACTCCTACAACAGTCTCATTTTAGTAATATAGTATTTCAGCAAATGAGTCAATTTATCTATCTCATGCTCGCCACCGCATGTCTTAATTTTATTTTAACAATTCCCCCAGGGAGGCGGTATCGTCCCCGTTGAAGACCACTGATATACATTATCACACAAGTCTCAAAGATATTCTATTGACTGATTTGAAATTTAATGACAAATTAAAATTTCGATTGATTTATATAAATAATAAATTACGAATATGAAATGTGAACTAAGGCAACGCACGGAAGTATCAAATACTTTCCTATAAAAAGTGACTTAAATTTGATGACGGAAAATATGCGTATATTATAACTGACATTTCCAAAAACGCGCGGACGAAGTAAAATATGCATGTGATGGAATTTTTACACAAATTTTATAAAAACAAAGAACGTACGGTATTTATCTCCTGTTTCCATAAAAATGATAGAAAAACAGAGGATTGAAGCAAACAAATTTATAGATTACAAATAAAATTTCATAGGCGGATATGCAACAAAAAGAGAGAAACTAGTAATTTCCGATCGAACGAGGCGACCGATAAAAAATTTTATTGGAATCCGTAATTCGTTCAATACAACGCTTCACGTCCGTTTCGAGTCGCAGTAGTTTCAGATAAGGATGAGTTATGTAACCGCCTCTATGCTGTAGCAATGCAAAAATGTTGAAGAGCGGAGAAGTCGAAAAATGTTATAAAAAACAGGAGAGGAAAAACAAGCAGAAAATGCCCCATTATACGGAGAAGGCCTTACGTAATAAATTGTCCTCATACGTCACAATCTGAGATTACGATTATCGCTCCCGGGACCGTTGTAACTCCGATCTCTGCCCACAAAGAACCGCCGAATCGAAGCCGAAGAGGAATGGGAAGGATAGATACCGTGCGATATAAGAGATTTTCTTCTAAGACTCGTAGAGTAGAGATGGAGAAGGTCGTGAGATTCCCTTTCCTAGGAGAATAAAGCATTAGGATATCGATAAGAAGCTAAAACTCGAACGGCGGATGATGCGAAAACTTAATTCGGTGTTTTGAACGCGGATCGAAGCGCCGCGGAGGCTATCCCGGACCATAAATGTTGTTACGATGGGATGTTCCAGTCGCCTCCAGTCGATGGAAATTTCATAAAACTGAAAAGAAGGAAACGAAACCGAGGGATTTAAATGAAGCAGCACTGGTAGTATGTAGTATGACGGAGTATGACGAAAAAGTAACAAAAAAAGGTAAAATTGATAACATTTTGTGAATTACGAAATGTCGACCGAATTTCCGTTTAAATTAAATTATAACATTAACTGGAACAGTGCACCGAAATCACGAGGCTTAAAACTGCTGGGAACGTAATGTCAAAGTAAAAATTATAAAAAGACAAAAATAAAATGAGTCTTAAAAGAAAGCATTCAGCTAGGAGTTATTATCACCGAAACAGAAATATTTCTCAAAATGGTTTTTTATTGGTTTGTTGCATCTGCGACGGCATTCTAATAAAATTATATAATTATATATAAAGGCAATTCTTGTCCAAAATTTTTTATTGATTGCTAAGGTTTCATTTCTGTTTTAGTAATTCTTCCGCCGAAAATGATACGAAGATGGGACAAATGATTGGAATAGGGAGATACAAGCTTACCGAAATACCAATGAAAATGGTAATAAAAATCTTCCACTCGTTAAAAAAGAAATGCAAGCAGCTCAAAAAATTACGCGGATAATTAAAGAAGATATCTCACAACCCGAGGGAAACCGCAAACTGCTGCAGATAGGATAAAGCCATTCCGCCTAACCCTTGGTGGAATAACAAAAGTCGCATCGGATTCAGGGGATCAGGCCATGAATGACGACTCCCCAGACATAATAAAACCGTACCTTTTGAATGGCTCCCTCTTCAACTTCGCACCTTACAAAAATAAAAATTTATCTTCGCAAATGAAAGAGAACACAGTACATTTTCGAGCTCCGTGCCTCTTTTTTTTAATAAGAAGAATGAAGCAACTTCGCGTATTTTTTGAATCGTGGACACAAATGGGAAACAGCCGCCTTATCAAGGGAATGCCACTACTACCGTTACAGAAAAAAATTATCTTTTTTTAACATCCTGAGAAGCCTATCCCTGTCGTAAGATCCTTTTCAGTCACATAATCAAAAAGGAAATTTACTCAATTATAGTTCCCCATCGCCTACTGTTGGATTTTAAAAATATGGATTCCCGGGTTTGGAATTAAATAAAATCTATTGTAGAAAAAAGGAAGATGTTGCACCACATTCAGTATGTTTCATTCTGCGTTCAACCATCTGATGCAAAAATATTTGTTTATATTTAATTGGTGTTTCATCACAGGTAGAAAGAAAAAGAGCCCATTTTTTCGCATTGGAGTAATCTGTTGAAATTTTATTTCTTAGACTATACTTATCTAATCGAAAAAATTTTTATACGACATTAGAATATTTATTTTTGGCTGAATTAGACATTTTTAGATTATTCCCGAGACGCGATAGAATGTTGGCAATTGGGGGACCCGGGTTCGATTCCCGGTCCCGTCAGACTTTTTTCAAGTTCATTCTTCCTTGGGAATTCTGAAGTTGTTAATGATACTATGTTCGGTTCGCGATCATAGAAATCAAACAATTTCCAAGGAACAAAAATTAGATCCAAGTAGAGCCTTACCTTGGTCTTACGGTAAGTGTGATCAATTATGTTGCAGTTAGAGGTAAAATAATTTTACATCTATAACTTGCTTCTACGTTATTCTTTAAATAATTATTACACGATGCTTCTTGATAAGGATAAAAGAGGAGGAGATTCCGTAAATATAAAGCACCCGGGCCCCTACTTAAAAATGGCGAATGGGAATAAATTTTTTACACCACAAACAGGAAACAATGAATCCGTAAGAATTTTGTTCTTTCAAATTTCAATTTTATTTATGAATAATTACTTATCACATACGCAGCTGTACAGGAGAAGTTGGCTAAGCGAAAACTTTGCCCCCGGGTCCCCTCTGCTGGAAGGTCGGCCCTGCCTCCTCTCATAACTGGCACTCCAATCATACAGTTAGACAGAAGGCAAAGCGTAAGTGTCGGCCCAAAAAAGTGCTGCCAGGGACGCACCGGCCCCCTGGCTACGTCATCGTGGCCCAATAAAACGTTTTCACTTTTCCATCCATCAATACCTCCGATTGCTACACTGAACGATTCTTAGTAACCGATTAATTAAACAAATATTCCATTTCTATGTCAATAAAGAAAACCCAATCAAGCGCTTCAAAGCGACCTTTTTCGAAATCTTCCATCACAATGAAGCGGATTTAAGTTGCATAATCCCTTTTATCGCGGACCTTTCCTTCCACGACTTACAACGCGGAAACGCGATACAGAGAGAAGTGACGCACAGTGGCTTCCATATAGAGCGGCAGGAGAAAGAGGCGGCTAAAGCGAGAGTAACAATCACTCATCCTCAGAAAACCCTGCATCCATTAATTTGGGCACGGCCTCGCCCCTTCCGAAGATGAGAGAATGGAACAACGATGTAGTTCTGGTCGACGACAGCAGTTAGCAGCACCGAAGAGCCCCGTTCAAACTCCCAATCTCTTCCCTAAGTACTTGTTAGTTCAAGGCTTTGAAAAAGAGTGGCGTGACGATCTCTGGTGGTAGAGGGGAGGATATTTTTCCATGAGAAATCGCTCAACTCCCATTCTTTCGGAATTCAGATCAAACCAAATCGCCGACTTGATAACCCTTATAATTAAGCAAAGGAGAAAGCGGTGGCATATTCGCCCATTCGATTAGAAGGGAAAATGATAGATTTCCGAGAAAGAAATTCGATTCCTGTAACACTTCTCAGCCAGCAAAAGCAATTCATTTACTAATTATTGTCCTAATTATTTAATTCTACGACGCATTGTAAAGCTTAAAATGGGAGAAAATTACCCTCTCGAGTTTCCAAATCTTTCTTCTTAAACTGTTTCTTACAATGGCTAATAAGCAAGGACTTAAGAAGGAAAGAATTTTAAACGAATACTTATAATTTAGGGGAAGACGCGAAGAATATGACTGACCAACGAGAAAAGAACGGGAAGTATAAAATATGGAAGGAAATGCCTATTGCAGAAGTATGGAAGATGAGTTTAAGCTGGTATGATAAACATCGAAGAACCCACCTTGGCCATACATTATAGTAGGTTTAGCCAGACCCTGGCGAGTACCTGCACCTTTTCGATACTATGATCTTACAGTTTGCTGCAAGCAATTACAGACCGCGCGCCAAAGTGATAATAAGATCAAAGACATTCACACCAACTCATTTGTTGATAAGCAACCAAATGATAACTCATGCATTCCAACTTTAAAAGTCGTGGAGTAAAAGTTGTAAGTAACGCTTACACATTAGAACATCACTCTGCTCGGATAACTTTTTTTACAGAGATATTTTACATATTTTGAACAAATTTGAAATACTTCCGATGGATGAAAATCCGAAGGAAGGCATTAAATATACGGAAAGTCGAGCATGTATTTGAAATTCCTGAATCTCCACCTGAATAACAGAGAACTTAGTGGGAAGGGACGAAGCAGTGCGAGGATTTACGAGATATAATCCTCATAAGAAGTAATATTAATTAACAATATAATTATTCTAATAAGAATAATTATGACGCACGGATAACTAATAGAAGAAACACTGTAGAAAATCTTCATTCCTTGCAGCAATATTCGCTGAGTGAATATGAAGAGTGGATATGTTTGATTTGACCCTACATCTTCGAAGCAAATTTTTAAGTTTGACCTCTTCGTCAACGGACGACGGCCACGTGATCGAGGATTTTACAAGGCAGTCTACACGTTCAAACTTGGGATGATGACGTTATCACGATTCATCACCTAGATGACTGAACGGTAACAGCGACGGGCTTCTCGCAATCCTTGGCAAACAGGCAAGGAAAAAAAAACCCGAATAACGACAGACATTACACATGAGTCGAGTCATGTCAAAGTTTAGACAAGCATTAAGAACATGAATAACTCAGGCGGGACCATGAGAGGACGGCTTTGGGAGAGGTTTGTGATACACTTGGCTTTCACTTTAATTCCAAGTTTCGCCTTAAACCGAGGAGGCGACTTAAGTGGGCGCCGTTAAGGGGTGTTTTGCGAAGAAACTGCTAAGGGACAAGTTCGTAATACCCCAAAGTGATCCGGACAAAAGTACGGAGAAGACCTTCAACGTTAACCCGCTCCGAGGTTGGCGTCAGCCGACTAACATGCACCCTGGATTCAACTTTGCACGCGGACGAGTAAAACTATGCCCGGCTAACTTCTTACAGCACAAGTGCCGGCAGATAAAAATACGCGAGCAAGTGCGCTAGATATTCTCAGCCGTCGTTCAAAACTTGCGCGAACGCGGAAATAATCGGGAGGGAGGGGATGTTTTCCAGGCCGTTCCGTGCATCGAGGCGGAAAAAACATTCCACCGAAGCCTCCATTTCGCTGCACGAGCTTCATTTGATCATTGCGCAAAACATCGACTCTGCAGCGGAATGAAGCGGGATAGCGTTGGTGCACGCATTTGCTTGAAAATGTTTTTATCTTATTCCATTTTTGCTGAGACCATTAAAAAGCACTGAAATTAGAAGACTGATTTCCATAAATGAAATTTTTAATTTTAAATAGATATCTCGACGAGTCGTATCAATGTCATACTTCATAGATTAGTAAGTATGTACTAATTAGAAATTGCAGAATGACAATTGTTACCATAAGCAAATGATAGTATACTCAAATACTAGTAAGATCAAATTATTAATGTATGCGGAATTACGTATTATAAACATACTAGTAAACGTCCCCGTCAAGCATGACGGGACTT
Organism: Ladona fulva; assembly: GCA_000376725.2. Lineage (NCBI taxonomy): Eukaryota > Metazoa > Arthropoda > Insecta > Odonata > Libellulidae > Ladona > Ladona fulva. Next base: position 1,662,136 of record KZ308327.1, on the reverse strand, counting down.
AATTTAGTTTTAAAATATATCTATTATCGTATATATCTGGCACTCCTAAGCACAAAAAAATTCTGCCGTAAGATCATAATATATTTCTTATCATATAAATTATATATAATATTTATTCTACTGCTTTCAAGTCATGAAAGCCTACTTTACGTAAATTTCTTATAAAAATTATAAGAACTGATTATCCCCGTGCACTTATATGGGATAATTCATGAAATCAACATTCAACAATGGCCTTAGTCGTCAAAGGGATGGGTTGTTTATTTCCCAAATATTTTACGAAATTTCCGTGTGTTTTATCAAAATCCTCGAAAGTTCGGATCTATATCAATATTTCACGACTAAAATAAGAATCTATGATCATTTTCCTTTCTTTTGACACTTCTCTTGATTTCGTAGGACCATTGTTTCTAATTTAATTTTGTAAAAGAAACAACCTCTGCAGGTAACGAAATCCTATTTTACGTACATTTCTTATGGAAAAGTATACTGACTGATTATCCCCGTTCATGTATATGGGATAGCTCATGAAATCAATGTACAACAATTGCCTTGGTCGTCAAAGGGATGGGTTGTTTATTTCCGAAAAATTTTACGAATTTTACGTCTATTTTATCCAGGTTCTCGCAATTTCGAATTTATATGAATGATTCAAGCCTAAAATAAGATTCTATGATTATTTCCTTTCTTGTGACACTTGTCTTTATTTCGTAGGACCATTGTTTCTAATTTAATTTTGTAAAAGAAACGATATCTGCAAGTCATGAAAACGTAATTTACGTACATCTCTTATGGAAACGTATTTTGTGCTCATGGGTTCGAACCCGGGCCTTTACAGAGATAAAAATAGTTTTCCTGGGGGTTTAAGCATCGTAGAAACACAATGCAGTTTGTTTCAGATCTGTAAGTAAGCCGTTTCTGAGATAAATAGGGGGACGGACAGACATTTGCTTTGATCTCCGCGGAAACCTACGAATGTACGACATTTGCTTTATATATACATATATATGATAATAAGGAATGAAGAAATGAATGAAACTCTTGTATAATATTAATTTTTACTGATCAGTTATGGTATGCTATTTTATATTTAATGATGAATCAGTATTCATAAAACCTTTATATTTTTTGTGTTTTAACTGTTAATATTTTTCTAATCGAATCTTACTGCAAGATGGACAGAAATGTAAACATCAGAATTACACAAATAAAATATTGCTACAACCTGCGCTGAATCCAGGTGTTGTCTATGGGAGCGGTTTGGTGAAATTGAGAGAACTCAAATTTTCCTATCATTTAGGGGCGAGATAAATGTAGAATAATGGAAACATTTACATTTGTTGAATCAGAAATTGCTTTAAAAATATGTATATTAATTATATGAACTGATTATCCCCGTGCACTTATATGGAATAATTCATGAAATCAACATTCAACAATGGCCTTAGTCGTCAAAGGGATCGGCTGTTACTTGGGTTCTAATATTTTACATGAGGCTCTCAAGGGAGGCAAGACTCTCTTTTGTATTGTGTAACTCTTAGTTTCTTAGTCTCCGCAGGAATCCCATAAACCCATATTGGCTACGGCCCTGATCATTCCCAGCTGTGTAACACAACTGGCACCAGCTGACAGGTCAAAGTATTTTGGATAAGCGGATAACAGCTGGAAATCAATCCATTATAGAATGCAGGTGTAAAAATAATAAAATTATCAAAACTTCAATCAATAGTAAACAAATTAAATTTTTTCGATAACTATTTCAATAAAAATGAATGGAAATCATATCCGATTTTATAGGGTGGAAAGAACTTCACGTTGATTACATAATTAAGTGATATCTTTGTAGTTATATTAGAAGGCGTTCACCAATAAGCTTCGAATATAATGAAGCTATATATGAATGAGTTTGTGTATATTCATACATTATAATTAACGAAGTATGAATATATTACCGATCGTATAGCTTTATATAAAGGTTTCTGTCCTCAAACATGAATATATTAACAATACGCCCAAAAATTTAACATGAAATAGATAATACAATCAATCGATCACTAATGCATAGCTTCATAGACGCACCGTCATTCAATGGGATAGACACTTTACAGGTCGGCATGAGACTATATATTTTCGAAATAAATATGTAATTTCTGTCTAATTTATTAATACATCCTTGCTTTATCTTGATGAAAATTTTAAATAAGGGATTATTCAGATTCCTACGGAAAATTTAAAGAAATACATCCATAACTTAATCTCAGCATTTCAACTACCATCACGGAACCATTAAAAAGTGCTGGTGTCACGATACATACATTTAATTCGAAAACATTCGTTCCTACTCAATCAGGAATGAAAGATAAAATCATTTCAACGGAATTCTTTTTCAACATCATGATACCGAAGGTCTTTCCCAAAATATCCATGCTAGGAAACGGTTATTTTTTTACAGGAACGAAAAGAAATTAGTAGCACACAAAGAAATGGATGATCTTATGCTCAATTAAATTTATCTTCACAGCTGAGGAGGGAGAGCAAGAAAAATTACTTCTTTCAGGGAGAGTGGAAGGAGACCAATCAAAAACGAGCATAAAAAGCTACTCATCTTTGACTGGTACCGATGCCACTGGACTTAGTATACAGAAAACAGTACGGAGGATTAAAATTGATGACTGCGGAATTAAGGCTTGAAATGAAGTAGATTAAGTGGATTACTTCTGATAAGATTGACTCTTTTTCGAATGAAAACAGTCTAAATCTAAATTTTAACATTTCTCTATCACCACGAGTAAAAATTTGCAATAACTGCTATTTTCATGTAAAATGCTCATATTATATTTCAAGTTCCATTCGGATGTTTAAGCTAAATTAGATAAATATTGCAAGTACGATATTTAGATTCAAATCCTTTGAAAGAAAAATAAATCGCAATATTTACTTCATGAATGAATTGGAGTGCTTGTCCGGAATTAGAATCGAAAATTAATCTCCGTAAAGGCAGCACTGCCCTTATTTAAGCCCTCAAGGACGGCGTTGGTGCGTAGTACCGACCCAGATTTCTTTCCGTACGTTTTACCCTTCACTGATCTCTCCCCGCACTGACCGCGCTCGGTAAAATTCGAGCTATTGTGCAGGTTTGAATGTTTTAATATAGGGTACATATTGAAGGATGGTTTAGTCTAATATAATAGCATTAAATTCGCATCGAGAAAGAGCAATGAATATTTACCCGGAAAATCTTAAGCATAGTCTTTTTTCGCTAAATAACTGCCGGCATTCGGAAAAAGATATACATTGAGCCGTATTCGAGGGGTTTAAGTTTCATTTCTCTTAACATCTTGTTCTTTACTGAGTAAGGAAAAATAACGTAGAACTCGAGGTAACATAGGGGCGAAAGAAAACCAGGGATTAAGTAAAGCAAGATCAAGAAAGAAAGAGCTCGTAAACGAAGGAATTCAATAAAAGCGGCGTCAATGCATTGAAAAACATCAACAGAGGCGAAAAAGATTTTAAACAGGCGAACATTCCGCGACTTCCGCGCTGCGAAAATGAAGAAAAGGCTTGAATAATTATTCCGAAATGCAGCATCATGGACCCTTATTAAATCACATCTCCTCTAATGGAGCCGAGTGTCAACTCACTTCACGAATCTTAATCCTAATGCGCCTAATAAACTGAAATCTTTCTTCGAGTCTGAGTAATGCGAAACGTGGGGCGAATTAAATTCACGAACGAAAACGGCGGCGCCTCGAAATGCTGCCTTTGCTCAAATCGTTTCATTTCAACCCAAGTAGCACAGGCAAAGAGAGATGAGGGGATCAAATTCGCAGAGCGTCCATTATCTCGCTCTTAGTGAATGCAGCGCGTGTCCTAAAAGGTTGCTATGCTCCAGTAAGCCTCACGGGGTGAGATTTGCTATTCTCAGACCAGTTGCAACCAGAAAGCATTACGAATCCGCGTGAATACTGAATACCCACTACGTACATTAAATGCTTGAGTTTACGCAACTAAACCACTTAAGAGACCTTTTCCCATCGGCATGACACTTAAAGAACAGTAAGGAAATTATGTATAAGCAATAGGGGCGTATGCTTTATCCATATTTAAACTTCCTGATCAGCGGTTTATATTACGAAACTTGGCAACTATAAATTAAATACATAAGATTTCCGTCTCGGTCTCCGAAATGATTGGGACACACAGAACAATCGCCATGTTAAGGGTTATAAATTCCTTAATATATTTTAAGGAAGTAAAACAGCGTAACCTTACGTAAAATTAGTTGATAAGAGGCAGGAATAATAAATACATACACTTAATTTTTTGGGCGAAATTGGGACTAATTAATCTCGTCTTACATTTAGCCCATTGATAATAGAAAGGATAAAAAGGATTTATCGACATACACTGATATAAACTGAAGTTTTTCCTACATATTAAAAAATTCATATACTTTACTTCAACACTACTTGACCAATACCGAGTTATATAAATTAAGATTTCTGTTGCCTAAAAGAATACCAGACGTAATGTGCAAGGAAATTACAACAAAATGAGCCAATTAGGTATCAAATGAGAAGGTTGTATTTCTCTAATTTCAGAACTCAGTGAAGTGAAGAGGAAACTGATAAATAATCATTAAGGAGAAACGGACGTGAAAAATATCAGGCAGTACCGAAACTCGATCCAGGATCTCTAAATTGGTCGTCGGTGGCTTTAGCCATTAAGCTTTCTTGCCAGAACATTCAGACAAGCCGAATTATCCGGGTTCCAGTCCCGGTCCTGTCAGACTTTATTTATGTTAGGTTTTCTTTGGGAATTTTCTCGCGGCACGCCTTAACGTGCAGAGTCACCTTAATCCTTTTTCATATAATAAGCATAAATCAAGTGAGTATCTTTTAATACTCTCTAGAGTATCGTGTCCAAGAAGTATCAACTGAATAAGCATAAGCTAAAAGCCAAATCTTACCTTTGCTGTAGCGGTAAAGTGAAATAATCTGAAATCTGAAGCACTTTCCTGTTTTCGGGATACGATAAAGCTTACTGAAATCTAGTAAATGTCTTCACATTAAACCCTAGTAGGTAGTAAGTAATCCATTGAATTATAAAGGATAGGAAAAAATAACTTTAAAAATAAAATTAAACAAATTTTGTAATGAAATATATTAAAATTTAACTTTCCAAAGTTATTTTGTTCCAATTCCTGTGACGGAGTTTCACAGAGTTACAGCTTCCACACTTGGCTACAGGAATTAAGACGAATTAAAACCATGCAAATCATATTTCTAGAACATTTCCAAGGATTCATACTGATTTAACCAAGTTCGATTCATTCAATTAGACTGATAAAAGAGGTAGAGGAACAATTATGTCATGGTGTGTCAACCGCTACTTCCCACCAAATACCCATTATCTTCCGAACGACATCCTTTCCACGGATACAGATTCTTGTATCGAAGCAGCGTAAAAAGCGAACCCGAATTCCGAAACTCCGAACAGAAAGACCAGATTTGCGAGGCCATTCGGAGAGAAAATATCAGATATTTTAAAGAAGGGGAATAGTGAAAGGAAAAAAATATCATTTCCAAATTCCGTCCATGAAATTCCGCTTCGATTCTGCAGATAAGTTGTTGGGTAACGAGGGAGGAGAAGAGGAGAATGAGCAAAGCGGCTAAATATTCCACGCATCGAAATTGGAAGGACCACGCATCCGTACACAATCCATCTGAATAACGGGAAATGATTATGGGTTTAGGAAGGGAAAGAGGGAGAGAAAGGGATTGGCAGGCAGGATGAGGAGAAAGGAGGGAAGGGAGACTCGCAACGCTTTGGTGGGATTCTCCCCCGCCACCCACCTCTGATTGCAGACGGAGAAGGAGCGTGGAAATCGAGATAGAAATGCCTCTCAAACAAGGATTTCCCTGAAGAGATACTGAATGTATATATATTCAAAATCCTTGCTCGACTCGAGCAACTGAGGCCTGCGAATCTGGGACGAGGAATGTTTTTGATGTTAATGCTCGTGTTAGTACGAGATTAAAATGTTTAAAGGAAACGTACTCCGCGGAAGAACGACGCATTAAATTTATTCGAAGGATTACATGAAGATTTCTCTTGATACAAAACGGCGGTGCCGATCTTCCCTAAATAAACTTAAATTTTACAGATGAGGAGAAACTGCTATTTTAAACAACCGTTTCTAACCAAGACTGGTTTTATGTGTGGGCGATTCCAAACAATTATCAAGTAGCACTGAAACCTGTGTCACGGATCTTACAATATAGGTTTAGCAAACACGTAGAAAAAGTAAACAACTTACAACACAAATATTAAGACTTAATTTCCTCATAGAGGCGTGAAGAAGTCAAAACAGACATTTCTTATTCTCCGCAAACTAACAACACAAACTAAAAGATGCTTAATAGATTCTTGGCAACAGACGTCGCTGAGTAATATAATTTTTGCTGATTTACGGAAATTCGCAAGATCAATCAAGAGTCACTTATCCTTTGAAATTGTTCACTATATGTGATCTATAGGATTGATCCGTACGGAATCTGTTCCAGAATATCCTCGATGTATTGATTCTCAAACAAAAGAATGAATTTTTATATAAACTCTCTCTTAAAGTTATATAGGAAACATGAAAAAGGACAAGGGAAAATTTAAAACTTTTCTAGTTCGAAATTAGATAAAAATTTCAAATCTAAAATATTATTAAATGTTAAGCAAATCTATTTATTTACATCTAAAACACATATTCGTAGGAAAAGTTATCAAATTAATGAGGAGAATAGTTCAAGTGACACATGCAAGAGAAAATATACTCATCTACTCCAAACAACCTGCGATGGGTTTCGCGTAGTACTTTTAGAGTTGCATAACAACAATTACAAAGAGACGGAAAGGAGGAATTTTATTTTCCGAATGGAGCGTACTTTACCGCTATACCGTTAAAATAGCTCAGGGTCACTTTATCCTTTTTAAAATTAAGAATACATCCCTTAGTCAGGGCAGTGACTCAGTGAAAAGGGTTTCGCTAATGGAACATCGTAATACGAGATATCCATAAATCACTCTAAGAACGAGATCTGAGTTGGTACGCATTTTGTAGTATATTTATTTACGTGGACTTATTCAGGAGGGAAGCTTAATGGATTTCATCTGTATGACACCTCATGAATTATTACTTTTAGGTTATCTTCGTTACTTTTATTTTCCAGAGAATGAACCAGCATTTGCTCAACAAAGTGTAAATGTAGGTGTCTGAATTCACCTGTACAATTGCACACCATCGCAAGTGAACCAAAATTTATGAATAGAATTTCATTCTTAAAATAGAGAGACAGGTTTCTGAGCTTACATCATGAAATTTAACGAGAAAGGAATTCTTCTGGAAGAGAGGTTATCGTAACAATTTGTTCCAGCGAAATTAAAACACCGCTGATGAATCAGGCAAACATTTCAGCAAATAAAATATTGCTAAAGTTGATAGTTCACAAAAATATTTGCCAAATAGTCGTTAAATTGAAAAATTTCATTAAAAGATGTAAATTCGCGAGAACTGCCTCACTTGAGTTGCGTGTGGAACTGAAATTCACATTTTGTCTGAGAATGTTTTTTCAGCAAAAGAGTGGAAAAGTACGAGAGTAACGTTTCATTGATTCTTTTATCAATAAGAGTTACGATTCAGAAATAAAATTTTATTTCCCCTAAGCCAAGATACGCCAGACTTAAACAGCAGAAGATTGCGTAATCGAATCGAAAAACAAGAAGGAAAATACGATACGTCACACTGAGTGAAAGTAGAAATTGGCATCTGAAGACATATTCCCGATATTGACGGAAATAAAAGACTACTCTGTTTAGAGTGGCGAAAAACACCTTTAAACGCATAAATAACACCGACACTTTTAGCCTTTTGAAAATATTCTGGGTGATTCTGAATAGAAAGAGAATTTGAAGGTGAAATGAAATTGGAAGCTTGTGGAAGCGGAAGTTTAAAAGCATCACCCGTGTAATCAAAACGGCCCACGCTATACACGATTCCTTTGCTGAGAGTTGACACTCGAATATTTTTAATCAGGAACATAAGCTCGGTAATTACTTTCGATCGATATCCGGATGTAAGGTTGATTAAGTAAGTTACGAGAAAAGCCGAAAGGGATATGGAAAAACATAGTAAAGGAAGAAAACGGAGAAGGAATTAGTCTAATGGTGACTGGAAGTCGTGGGTGTGACGTGGAGGTGTGGGTGAAAGGGGTTTTCTCGGAATCTCTATTTTAAGGCCGGGAAGCGATGCCAAGGATGTGACTACACCCTCCTGCATGCATATGCGAGGGATGGATCATCACACTCATTTCTCACACCCCTCAACTGAAACTCTTTTAACATCTTCGAAGCGTTAAGCTGAAGGCTGCAACCCGACTTGAGTGACCTGCGAAGTTTTATTGAATTCAGCGAGAACTTTCAGCATACGCAACTGCAGCTAGAGCGAGATATAACTTTGTTATTCCTGGAACTGAAATTTAAAGAAAGGACTAGTACTTATGTGAGGAAACAAGTTTTTTTTGTAGATGGATGATCCGAAGCAAATGTTCGAAAATGTGTTGGTATCTAAACTGTAAAGGCCATTAAAGACGTTCAATGAAACGCTTGAGCATATATTCACTATGTGAGACGTTTCTTTCGCGAGAAAATACGGGAAATTTAAAAAATTCTACCAATTTCAAAGTATAGTACTAACGCACGAGGGACCATAATTCGAAGATTTGCCCACTAGTGCTATTAACTTGCTAAAAAGTATCTGCTGTACCAGTCAGTTTCATGATTTCAGATGCAAATTGCATAAAACATCAGTCATATCAATCATCATCATAAATATCATAAAATCTTGATGTGAGTTCCGATATTCAGCTAGGGTTGAACTGAGTCGAAGAGGTTAATGGATTTAAGAAATTAAGGAGATATGCTGTTTTCCAACTTTTGCTCCGTTTCCCGAAAAGGCTCAAAGGAATTTTTTCACGACAGAGGATTATTATTTCAAAGCGAGAATTTCATCCAACTGCAATTAACTACATGTGCCCATTCCTAAAATTTCGGAGATAAATGATTTTGAACAAAAGTAAGATAATTTATTCCTGAGCTATTCTCATAATTTAGAAGTTACTCTACCCAAAATCTGTTTTCTCTCATTAAGTGCTTCTATTTCAAAACTTGCAACCCCATTCACAGCAACACAAGAGCTTCGCCAAGAATTAAAAATAATGATTTACTAAGATAGTCACTTATTTAATACAATTCCAGGTCTAAGAAGAATAGTAGAAATTTCGGCCTTCGTAGCGATCAATCAGTTAACAAATGTAAAATCTGGGTTATAGAAATAATGCGAAATGTAAGAATACATTCCGGGACGTACTCATTGTCAGATCTCCTTCGTCGGCACTTTCTATTTTACGGGAAAGATCCAGGAGCAGAGATGCTGGTAAAACTTCTCTCACATTTACGCGTTTTCTCCGAAATTTCCTCCGCCATTGTGAGCCTTCTTAAGAAGATGGGCACATGGAGGAACCAGACCACCAGATTGCGCATTTGATCTTCTCGCCGCTTGGCGTCGCATGAAAAATGGAATCCCGTCTGGATCTATGGGAGCCTCGATGTATTTTATTTCTCTTCGCCACCGCCCTTTCTTATCTTAGAAAGGGATCCAGTTCAATATCGAGACGGAATTTTTGTCTGAATTAATTTTGCGCACCAAAGGGTGAGTCACAATTACTTGGGAACGATATTATTATACAGGAGGTGTCAGAAGTGGAATAAAGGTCGTTCCTTGTATTTCTGGAGGGAATTCCGACGGATAGCGTTCATGGGCCCAGAAAAACGTCAGCTCGCTTGAGAAAAAAATGTCGCATAGAATTCATTACAGAAATTTCCTTTTATTTCGAGTGGTTCTTCTGAAGAAGCGGTCGACACGGAGGGTACACGTGAAACTGAATTTCCCGTGACGATAACTTGTAAAAATAAAACTAGGTCAAATGCGTATGCTTTACGGAACATTTACAACGTTGCGATGAGTTATGCAGAAGGAAAATATGACCTTCGCGCTATGAAGAAAATCATTCGAACACGTAATATGAGGAATATCACATTTTTAGCAGGTTGCCTTTCCTCCACATAAACTGAATCAAGTTTCCTAAGTAATAGAGATCTTACAAAAATTGAATATGTATTAATGGTTTAATTAATTAATTAATGGGTTTCCTAATTTAAGACTATTCCCAAGTAACCATTGTCAAACTATTCCTAACCTTTATAAACTTGAATGCATTAAGGATGTAATACGCTTCTCATAAGCGGAAATAACTTAGTGAAATCAAACAAGAAGAGACTGATACACAGCACCAAAATGATAACATAATACAGATAGAAATGAATCAAAATTTTGAATGATACATTCAGCTCATAATAATAAATCGGAAATCGACTTTTCATTAACGAGAATTTAATCAAATTATAGTTAGTGCACGAAGAAAGCCGAACTCAAGAAAACTTCAGCTTTCAGCTTTTTCAACTTCGTGATTATCCATTTAACCGTCCATGGTTGTATAGAGTAGCTAAAAGTTAATGCCGATAACTCTGATGTAATGAATGGCATCCATATATATTCTTTCAAAATGTTTAAGTACATGTAATGTTAAATATTGACTGATACATGATTCTTTTTCGATACAGTCTAACTAAAAATATAAATTTTCGTTCTGTTTTCGATTCCAAATCGGCTTCAAACGCTAAAAGTTTAATTAATTTAAATTTGATTCGACAACAATAAAAAAATGTTAGTAAATGATATTTTAATGAATAACTCTTTAAACATCGAAACATTTATAACAGTAAGGCTTGGAGTTTATTCGATGCAAAGGTCATGCATGAGTTTCATTGAATTTTCTTCAGTACCCTTTCGGAAAAAATATCTGACGGCTTCATTCACACATAAAGCGTTCATTTTGGGGTCACCATAAAGAAAAGCGCGCCTTTCCGTTGAATTCTCTTTATGGAAAGATAGAAACATGAAGGAGGCGAACCGGCATTGGGTATAAAAGAGGAAACGCAAACTATGATGCAACGTCCAGCCATAAGACATCAAGAGGCTCTCTTTCCATCATTTCCTCTGCGTCACTTGCCAGACGGAAGAAACGGTGGTGGTCATCCACACGGCCAATACGGTATTTCTCCTCCTCTCATACGAAAAAAAGTAGAATCTCAAGATATTCTAAGAATAATAGGCCAGAAACGGAAAGCTAAAGATGGGTTTGAGGGGGGGTTTGTTATGAGAGAGAGGATGCGGTTGAAGGAGGAAGAGGCGCGGCTGGTATTTAATGCCGCGGGGATAGAAAATAGGCGCAGCTCCCTTTTTGGTCAGCAAAGGGAAAGTCCACAGCCGGCTGAGACGGAGTATATGTATGACGGTCGTTACGGCGGGAACTAATTCGAGTGGCATCACCAACGAAATGTGCCTTTCGGAGAACAGGTCGAAAGAAAAGTGGCGTGGCCGATTGGAAATGAGAGAGACAGGTGAGACGCTTTAAATGCGAAACTGAAGAGCCTGCGTTCTGAGCTATCTCTCCTTAGAGTTTTTAATTTTCGTCATGAGGGAGTTTTTAAGTTTAATTAACACGACACCTTGAGAAATTTCGAAAGAAAAGAACTCTTATCCGACTCTTTGAAGTAGTTTCAAATTCCCGACAACCTGTCCATTTCGATTATGTTTGGTTCGCGTAGCCGCATTGAATTAACGACTGTGAACGTGCGTGATACTCGGACGACATCAAGTTATTCGTGGGACGCGGCGAAAGAATGAAATAAACGAGAGGATGGCCACGTGCCAATTCATGTTGAAAATCATGCACTGGAATTCAATTTGTAATCCATGGAAGACCATCCCTTCTGCAGATTATCAGTTGATTGAATTCCCAACATCAACAATGAAGAATGGTTATTGGAATAAAATTGAAACTGGAGAGGAACATCATAGGAGCTCATGCCGAACAATATTCTCATGCATGTAATCTATTAACTAGCTAGCTAATCTAAAACTAGCTGCGCGTGATCATACTGAGAGCGAATGAATGGAAAATTAAAAATAATAAATAAGTAAGCTAGGCAAACCAGTTTTCACTAAACCAAAGATTACGTAAATGAGAAAACTTGATGATTTTATGTGTAAATTCAATACACGACCTACGCAAGTGTGATTGCATCTTTAAAAGCAGAGATGAAGCAGGTTTCAGAGGACATCATTTTTATACTAAATAAATTACCAATGATTGTTTCTTAACTATAACCACAAAATTGAAATCATTTAGCATACTGATACTCAAAAAAACTGATTATTGTTAAAACCCAATCAATTAACAGTTATTCGAAGGTTATCGTGATATTCAAGAGGAAGACTATTTTCAAATATCTGAACATCGAATTCAAATTAACTAGTCAATCGTCATCTCCGTGAAGGGCGAATTAATTTCCAATATTATTTCAATGCTACTTAATTAATTGCCGCCTAATCATGTCTCAGAGGGCTCACTATTTATTAAAAAATATGAAAGCTTTGGTTTTCATAAAATTATTGGTGGATTTGCATATTATGAACTGTATAGCGGGGTTACTCGGTTCATTTCGTCATGTAAATGATAATCAGAAAATTTAAAACTCTTCCTTAGGCTGTGGCACAGTTCCATAAACTAAACGACCGCTGTAATTTTCTTGCCTCACAAAGATGGAAAAAATAGAGAGAACTATGCAAAATGACTAGGCGGACTATGGGAAATAATCGAAGTCGTTGAATATTTAATTTGCCCTTCCTTATTGCTTTTCATAATTTGCTCTTCCTTAACCTGCCAATTGCGGATTCAAGTTTGTCCACGAAATTTGACCGATGTTCGTTAACGTGAAATAATAGCGATAATTCAATAACAGGTCGACTCGACAAACTTATTTCATTTCAAGGATATATTCGATAAAGGGAGACCGAGTGTAAATAATTGCGAACAGGGAGAATCCATCTTCCGGAAGAGCGAGTTACATCCAAAATCATTCCCAAAACTTACGTAACTTTGGAAATCAAAATTCCTTTTCTTCCGCATCCCAATAAAAGCAATTTCGAAATCGTCCCGAAACTATGGAAATTTATTCTGAATTGTTATTTTTAACAAAGTCGCGCGGAATAATGTTCGGAGTCCAAGTTTTGTTCCCAATGGCGTCAATGAAGGAGACAACAGAAATAAGCGGACCCGAATTATAACAAGATTCAGCAACACACCTATGGAGACGCGATAATTAATACAAAACGAAATATAAACAAATAAAAAGTTATCGAGCGGAATTAAAAAAAAAATCAAGAGCTATAGTGACTAACAACGAAACTAGACGGGAATAGGGCCTGGAATTTGTTAAGAAATTTTCGGATAAAATTGGTCAATGAGGAGAGGTAATTGCTTCATGGTTGAAAAGGCAGGACGCTAGTTAAAAGGTCGCGTAATTATTTAACGAGGGTGACGCATTGCTCTGACGAAGGGGTGATCGGTTCGACGAGCGAATTTTAATCGCGCGCAAATAACAATCACTGGAGAGTGTTAATTGGCAGTTACTGATTGCGAGTAGTAGAAAAATAAGCGGATAGTAATGGAGAAAAAAGGCCGCCGGAGAGAGATTATTACCTGAAAAACCGAATTCTCCGATGCAATTCAAGCGTCCTATCCCTCCGTTAGGGGGAAATTTGGATCTATTTTTCTCTAGGGAAAGACACGATCCTTAATTGAATGATTAATAACTCGGCAGGCGTTTATTTTGCACGTGTTATTTCTGCGGTGAATTCCCTGATGGAAAGCCCTCCCCTTAGGTCACGAAACTTCCTCCGGCTTCTAATGAACCGTTCATTATTTTAAGGTACAGACGGAAACTCGTCGGGAAAAAAATATTAATCCAAAGTCAAGCACCGCTGAAAACTCCTACGAAGGGCATAATTTGAGAAAGAAAACGGAAACCTCTTTAAATATCTCCAAAAATAATATAAAAACCCGAAATTTCCTTCCTTAACCTTTCGCGATAAAATTATGTTCGGTGCCGGCGGTCTAGCATCTTTTAATTTGCTAAAATACAAATAAGTAAGGGCGAACATATCTTAGATCTTAATGAAGATACAGAAGATCAAAGCAAATAATGAAACTCAAGGAGAAAATTAATATTCGTGAGACATCCTTTAACCAATCGTTTAATTTTAATCAAAAACAGATCTTCGATTTGTCAAGAGAAAAACTTTCCTACTTATATTTAATTATTATACTATGATAATTATTTTCCTACTTTAAAAAACTTCCTACTTATTCTCATAAATATAAAAAATAACTATGTAAACTCCACGTTTGCTTAATTTCATTAAACTAAAAAGTAGTGCTGAAACGCTTATCAACAATCGAAGAGACCACAACAAAGACAGCAAAAAATACGGAAATCATAGTGAATTTACATGAAAAAGTTTAATGGGGAAAATTTTCTAAAGAGATGTTTATATTTAAGGCGCAACCGAAGAAAATGCAGTATTTTATCTAGGTATAAAACGCAACATAATTTCACGAAGGAAAGTTTGGCAAAGAAATTAATCATTCAGTTACGTTTAAATAGAAAAGCAATCCACGCGTACAACATGTAAGTAGAATTTCAGACATGAATTTTAGGAAAAAAGAGTTATACGCCGATGAAAACGGTAATTAAATCGAACCAGAAGTTTTATGTAATAATATGGAAAGAGTTGCCGATTCAGAACTACAAATATCAAGATGATTCATCCTATATTAAGGAATTTTTATACTTCCATTTATCGTTAAAATTTAGCTGAAAGTTTCGTTGCTTTCTTACGAGAAGTCTGATAATTTAAAGGAATTACACGGTGAAATTTGTTGCGTTAATTTCACAGCTTTGCCGCACCCGAGATGGGCAATCCTCTTTAGGGGCAAGAATACGAGAGAGAGGACTGATGGATGCCCGTAAGTGAAGGAAGGTTTCAATTCTTGAAAAAACCTGCATTGAACGGGAGAGTTGGAACTTCTCGAGCCTATTGGAGAAGAGGTAAGAATGAGAGAACCGAACGGAGAAAGAGGAATTGTGGGATACCCTTCGGAAATCTTTAGGTCCCAGAGGATGTAGAGGAGGGAGAAAGGCCATGTGGGCTCATGAAAAGACCTCATAAGAATGTTGAGGCGGAGGACGTGTTATGTGAGCGGAAGAAAAAGTCGAAGAAAACGAACGAGAAAGATAAAAATGAAGCACGACAGGGATGAGAGATGAACATAGGGAAGGAAGAGATAGAAGAATGACGAAAATTGAAACAGAGGATAGGAGAATGGGATTGGGGAATTACCTGATAAGGTAAACGTAGAGGTTAAAAATAAACAGAAACAACAATTATAAAGAAAATCGTTGAAAATAAAATCAGAAGATAGTCTAAATGAAGGATATATTAAAACGGAAACAGTAAGTAAAATAAAATATACTTGAGATAGGAAAAAAAACTTCGAGCGATATCCAGATATAAAAATAAACGAGAAATGAGCAATAACGGAACAAGAATGCATCAAGGGGAGATTGAGAAAGATAGAAGTAGAGAATCGGGAAAGAGAAATAAGAGACAACGGGGTCCGTCAAGATGGAATATGCGAAGAATAGCTGGAGGGATGACATTCATATGATAGGAAAGGAATAGAGATGAATATCAATGAAGAAGTGCGTAGACACGGAAAAAAATGGGAAAGGAGAAGAGAGACAGAAAGCATAAAACACGCAGAGAAAAGTGGAATTGGAATAAGGTATGAAGCGATGTAATAATCAAGAAGAAAATCCAATAATTATTATATAAAAAGGAATCAAACAGAAATAAAACGGAAAAGAAAACAGCGGAGCAATGGCAAGGAACTGGATAAAAAATCGGTTGTCGAGAGAGATAAAAGAAAAGATAAGAGAAAAGGAGGAAAATGGACAGATGAAGTGATGCAAATGAAACGCTAAGGAAGACGTAAAAAACGGGAAAGAGAAAACAGAAGGATCAACGGGGGAAGATAAATCGAAGAGATAGTAGAGGCGTCAAGGGAAGAAGTCGGGATGAAAGAAAGGAGATGGAATGAAGACAGCGGCGAGGGAGGATATAGAATGAGGAGGTAAGTATGGATGGATGCGAAGACGGAGAGCAAGGGAGGGAGAGGCCTTTCCAATTGGCTCCGCAGGAACAAGCGGCGGCGGGCGTACGTGACGCAAATAAATATGCGGACGAAGCTACTGGGTTAGGGTGAATGGGGGTCAAAATGAGGAGGGCGGGGGGAGTTAAAACGGTGAGAGGACAAGGCGGATGGGTCAGCCGGAGGGGGATGCGGAATCGTAGACGAAGCACGGAACGGAGAAAAGCTATGCCGTAAAAGAAGGCCCAGAAAGTGGAGACTGGGAGGTTGATTTAGCCTCAAGTTCCGTCCGGATGTCTGATTAGGACCCGTATTGGAATATTGCTGCGGATGGCGATAAATCCATAACGCACTTATTTACACAAAGGCAAAATTTGTGAGCTCCATCCTTCGGGGATGTGTATGAAAGGATTGTAGCTGACTGTACAGTTTCCTGAAGTCTTACTCAAAACGTCCATGTTTTCTATGTTATGCAAAGAATTAGGTTTTCGTACATGTCGTTCTCTTATTGCACTACTTCTTGAAACCATACAACAGAAATTGATTTCTCAATCATAGCAATGAAAAATATTTTATCAACGAACTATAAGAAGAGATCAATTCACTTATGAGTTACTTATAAATACATCGTAAATAAAGTTATGCAAAACTTTACAGATAATGAATAATATTTACATTTTTCATAAATATTTTATGGAAAAATGTTATCTATAACTACTTTTCTTCAATTTACTTACAATTCCAAGTATTTTAATTCGAATGCAGAGAAAGATTCACCCGGAATTGAATCTCCCAGGTTAGAAAGCCAAGCAATTACATTCTTCCGCTTAATGAAGACGCGCTCGACAGTTTAATTAAAACAAAAAGGAGCAAAACGATGCATCAGGCATGAGGAAAATACGAAATTAGTTCTTTACAAACAAAGTGTTCATCTTACGAAGAGTCTTACATAAACAAGGTGAGTGACACTTCTCCATTTCAAAGAAATTTCTCTCGTCCAATCGAAAACACCACATTTTCAGAAGAGTTTCAGGGATGATATTGTCGAAAGGACTTGGAGAAAGACATAAAACTGCTAGAAGTAATTCCAGAAGGAAAGAATAACAATCGATTCAGCACAGACGGGACTTAGGAAAACGGACTCAAAAGAGCGATGGACGAGTGCTATTGCGTCTGGCCATCTTCCTCAGAGCCGTTTTGCGTCCGCGATTTCAATATGACTTCCCCACAAAGGAAAAAACAAGCAAACACAAAGCCTAAAATGAAAGGTCTTTAAGGGTACACAGTCGAATGACCTCAACGAAGCAATATAACGCCCTCGATTTCCCAAAGACCATCTTCATGAATACTGCATGCCTTCCCCTGCTTGTTTCCAGGCAACAGGACTTTCGATCCTGCGAGAAAATGGCAAGGAAACCATTCCTAAGGACAGATGATATGAGGAATTTCAACCTATCCTCCCCATTTGATGAAATACCTCATAAAAGTGTCGGTGGACACCCAGTCTTACTCTTACCTGTCGATTGAATATTCAACTTCTTTATACTTCCATTGTGTAAATTTCGTGCAACTAAATAAATTTCAATCCATTTGTAAACAAATTATACAGATTTATAAACGATGGTTTACGAGAACATTCATCGTTTAGGGTAACTTAGGTGGAAATAAAATAGGAGCGACTGTTTTGCACTATATTTGATTATGTCACATTTTCAAGCAATGTTTAAGGCATAAAACATAAGTGTAAACGAACAATTGAGAACTTCCTATAGAAATCATGCGACGGAATGCCGGAGATATGGAGGAAAATGAAATAAGCGATGAGGTAGATGATTTATTTGAAAGAAGAATCTCCTAAAGAAAATTAAACTGAGGCGATCAAAAGAACCACAATTTGAAAACGGATTGCAAGAACAAAAAAGGCATGAATTGTGATAGTTAACTAACAAATAAGCCCACGGATAATGAGATTTGACAATTTAATTAAAAGTCGACTCCTAATTTTGTCGTACATAACTGTATCCCAAGGTTAGAATCTGACGGAATAAGAAATGACTACTTTAAAGTTAAAAATAATAATCATACCCTAAAAATGAAATACTGGATGACGAAAGAAGAAATAGACAAATACCCTTCAGATTAAGGCCAACGAATAAAATGAATGAACGGCTTTCCGTCTTAACAAATAAAGAAGAATAAACTCCTTTTCGAATTCCTTTGTGACAATATTGGAGACGAAAGAAATCTTAAATTCGAATTTCTTTCGAAAAGAATACTTTGACGACAAGGAAGAGTCATCTCGAAAGCGTAGCGGCTACTTTTTCGCCGGTATTTTTCCTGGCGCATTCCCAAGAATGCAATCACGGTTTATACAGTATGCCGATTTCCAATATGGCCATACGGTAAAACTCGAAGTAGCGAGAATCCCATCGCATCCCTCATCCTTCATTTTTTCGTGGAAGAAACTCACAGCGAACGGCAAAGCATCTGAAACCATAGCGAATAAGGAATACAGCAACGGAAAATTTTCAAGAAGATTCTAGCGATTCGATTACCAATTCTATTGGAAAAACATCGAAACCTCAAAACTGAATGTAAGGACGGTTCCGTGAATATTGAATTCATAAACGAACATCGATTTTCTGGTTTTGTCGTCGCACTGTAACTGAATGAGTTCTTAAGTTTTCTTGCTTTAACGTGTGATAAACGTATCAGTGACCGAAATCTAAAAAGAACTGTTTCAAGTTTCCGAGAAGTTGATTGCAATACGTGGCATCCAATACAGACATGATGTATGATAGGAAAATTAATAATGAAGAAAGATATGACAAATGTTTACCGTACTTTAATGGCTTGGTTACTAAATTATAGATCTTACCTTCCTCAGGATTAGTAAATCATTTATCTTTAGGTTATAAAATTTCCTTCTCATCTAACAAGGCACTTGGAGATTATGGAAACTCACCTGAAACAAATAAAACGGTAATTCGTTAGACATAAGAGAGCGGTGTCGCAAACAGTGTTGTCGTACAATTAAGAAAATTCAATGAAATTGTATTAATACGTAAAAAATTAACAAAATAAGTTTTTTTCGTGACGTTTGATTTATTCGAGAAAGAATAAGAAATTCTTTACTGCCATAAATTTCAATACATTAGGAGAAACGACAATTAATGACCTAGATTTCGTCAGTTAGATTACAGCGTTAAGCTATCTAATAAGTAGAAAGTAAGATTGTCATCAATAGGAAAGGACCGAATACATTTTTTTAATTGAGAAACTGAATTAAATCAAATTGCGTATAAAGGCCATAAATACGTTAAAAAATCATTACAAGCATAGGTGATGATATGAGCTAGAATGCACGAAAAATGTTTTGGAATATCTGTTTTATGAATCATCAAGTACAATATAACAATACTACCAATAAGAAAAAGTAATTATTTATCATAAATGAAGAGGAGAATTTTAAAAATCCTACATATATAATATGAGGAATATTTGGATGAAATAGATCAATCTCTAATCAATCAATAGCCAAATATTATTCAATAACTCCAAGAATATGAATGAAAAGTACATTTTGAAGCTGATAATTTATTGCGTAGAATACCTTTTAGGAAGGAAGGGTATTAATAACAGATGAAAAGGTAATTTTTGCAAAGTTAAAATGATACACGCAGAAAACACTATGTCACGTCTGTTGTATTCATATGACATTGAGAACTAGAGTACATATATTGACCCTGCAATGAACCTTTAAATCATCCGCCTAAAACCCGCCAAAATTATTATGGGAATATTATAAACCAAATTTCCCTCATTCAATGCACCATCAATACTGATGATTGTCCTAATACCAAATATATACTGCAATTTCAACCACAAATAACATACTCTTCTAGTCAGAAGTTCCCATTCTACTCTAGAAGAAAAGCAAAAGATAAACTAAATCGATCGCAATCGTCCATTCTGGAGCTAAAAGCACTCTGAGGCCGAAAATGAGGGCAAATGATTCAGAAACACATTGAGGAAATTCCAAAAAATACGAACATTGCTACTTTTGGAATACGATTCAAACTATCCCTAATGATCCCTTAATATAAAAATGGAAATATTCCGTGGATCGATCGGCGAAAAAGAAGCTCCACGGCTTCTTCATTCCACTGAAGTCTGCCATGTCCGGAAGAACCGCATCGTTCCTTATCTCTAACGCAAGAAGTTTACTTAGCAGACAGTTGACAGATAAACGAGACGAATAACGAGGGTCATCCGCCAGGTAATGAATCTCGAAATATTCCGAGCCACCCGAGACAACAGCTAACTTCCACGAGGGATACGCGGGTAGCCATTAATTAAGGCATGTAAACACGTTGGATCACCTCGAAGAGATGAACGAGGGAAAAGACACAAAGAGAAAAAACAGAAGGCTGAAGAATGGACTCGGTAGACTAAAGTGAGAAGATGACGCGAAGTTTGAAAGAGGGACGGTGAGCGAACGTCACGGTTTCATGAGGAAACGGGCAAAGAGCACCAGAGAGGGGTTCCGAGGGATACGTCCTACGTTGGGGAGGAAGCACGGAGGAAGTGGAAGCTGAGGGAGACGAATTGAGAGAGAGGGAAGACTGATGGAGTACGAGATGACATGGGAGAGGTGCGGGAGAAGATTGGAAGAGGGGAAAAGAAGTGGTATGGGATAAGAATGAGCTATTGGTGCAGGATGAGAATGTCGGGGAAGGGCACGGAGCAGAGTAAGACAGATAATGGGGGTTAGGTGAGGAACTTAGTGCAGGAGAGATGGTGTTTCGAGGAGCACAGGTAGCAGAAAAAATGGGCCCCAATGGTAAAAATACAAGATTAAAAGAAATTAATAAATTGATATCTAGCGCAGTGCGTTCCAACCGGTGTGCCGTGGCTAAGCTCTTGGTGAGTCGTTTCATACGAGATATATATATATATATATATGTGATAGTTAACTAACAAATAAGCCCACGGATAATGAGATTTGACAATTTAATNATATCTATTTCTGCATTAAAAACGCGCTGTATTTTATAATTCGTTTTTCATTTATTAGATAATCGTAATGTTAATTATAAAATATCTTATTCCGCAGCCAGTGTTTTCTTCTATTTTGGTTTCAACTTGCAATGAAACTCACAAAGTAGTACTTCTTGTAGTAGTGTGCCGCAAAATTTAACTTGGAACATACTCGTAAGTCAATTTGCAGCGTTATAAATAATAGTACCTATTGGCTTCTCCGTTTTATTTTAATCCATTAACATTTAAACATTAACATTTTAATAAATTAAAATTAATATTTTGATACATTCTATATGTTCTATTATATTTTAATAGCAATCTAGTAATTCCCTTTTCTATTGTATAGTAGTATACGAGTGGTGGGAAGTAAATAAATATAAATAAAATACTCGTAAGTGGGAAGTTCATCTGAAACTATACTGATTAAATTATTAAATTTACTTACACTACGAAAGTGGTGAACGTAGCAAAGAGTAGAAGAGTATAAAGAAGGAAAGAAAAATCGAAGGCAAGAGTGAGAAATTTTTCCCGCTTTTGCCTTTGATTTTAAGCAGTTCGCATAAAAAAGCGAAGAATATGGAAAGTCGACAGAAAAAGTCTAGAGAACCTCAAATAAAGGATAGAAAGGGGATAATTACTTCGCACGAGAAAGAGAGAGAGAGAGAAGACGATAAAAAAGAAAAGAGGAAGAAGGTGACGCGGAGAAAGGGGGTAAGACGGATGGAGGAGAGTGTCTCTGCTCAAGATGGTTTAAGGTCCCCTTCGTGTGACAGCTTTGAGCCAATATGAGCGATGATCCGGCGATAACGAGTGATGACGAATAAATTCCCACTACACAGACGTCTAAATCCGACCGCTAAGGAATAAAGATTCTCAAGGAACGCATGGCCATCTTGCACGTCTGCTAGGAAAGCCAGATGACGTGGGTGGCCTCTTTCTTTTGTGAAGAATTACGTTCTCTTCCAGACTTCTTTATTCCAGACCCTCATCTATATCGAGAAATCCAAAGATATTAATCATTTCAACGAGGAAGTCGGTATAAATGATTTCCATAAAGAAGATCAATTTCCTACTATCTCTTTAGTCGGAAACAGCCAATAACGATGCATCAGCAATCCTTGAGCGGTAACTGGAAATGAATCAGCTTTTTTCAAGACTTTTTGTTCTCCTAAGAATGATTATCTAAACGTTGGTGGAGCGAGCCTTTTCGCCGGAGTATGAAATGGTTGGCTCACGAAGGGCAGTAAGATTCCTTGATACTTACACAATCAGAACTGCGTTTTTGTCTTTGACTATTTTTACGTAGAATGCGTAAGACGACAGAAATAAACACAAACAACACCTCAATCAATATTATAGAAAAATGTGCAAGCAGACTAACAAGGTGTCCAGAGCTAAAAGAATAAAACTTCAGTCAATTAAGTATGATCTTTAGTTAGCCTTAAAAGGTACTACGGAAACGAAAATAAATCTAGTAAGCTAAATCAATCAAGTTAATTTGATGAAACGCTAACACAACTTACCATTAAATTATTTAATTCCTAAATTAGCTAAGTAGTATTTATGAAAAAGCTTCCAAGTATAAAAAAAATTACACTTCGTCATAAAATAAAACAAAATAAAAGAATTAACAAGCATAACCTATTTGAGGAGGATTTTACATACTCTCTTTTGATAACGTAATGTAAAAAGGATATCCTAACTACAAATATTTCCAATATGAAAAGAAAATTAAAACATAAATAAAGATTACTAGCGGACATGATGACGAATAGGGGCACACATATTGGGGTAGAAAAGATACCTCTAGAATTAGGTCGAGAGAACGAAGGATATTCTCATAAAAGAAGAAAGAAAAGCGTCGATATCTTGAGGTAGGCCAAAGAAAGAGTAATGTAACGGAAGAAAGAAACAGATAAGGGAGTGGTGATTAGCCCAAAGGAATGGGTAGAGAGGGATGAGAGGTCGCTTGCCTCGGGAGTAGAATTTGCTCGATACGGTGAACAGAAGGCGTTAAAAAGAATGGCTGGAAAGATGGATAGCATTAGGCGCCTATACTTTCCAATCGCCGCTAAGAGATGGAGAGAGAGTAGGAAGGAATACAGGGGAAGATCGAAGGAGAACAAGGAAATGACCCGAAAAGATGGATGCGAAGGATATGATCCACACTAATCACAACGTCTACAGCACGGTAGGACGTATCAACGTTTCAGGGCCGGATTCAGACAGTGAGCGAGCGAGGCAACAGCCTCGGTCTCCCTAATCAATAGATTGTCGGTACTTAAAAGTACCAAAGATGTGTGAACCCTTAAATATAAAAAAAGTAGAATTGTCACAGTCCACAACAATAGCAAGGTGCCAATCAAATTTGTAATTATTGAAATAATTTAGATATTAAAAAATTAATGTGTACTAAATATTTATAAATTAACGAATAAAACATTCTTTTACCGACCAATATAGCGTCCCGTAACAATATGTGATGTGATTAAAATAGGCTGAAAGGGCAAGAATCAGTAATTAGGACAGCGAGTGCGGCTGAATGACTGGGACTCGGACCCAGGTCTCCCACTTTCCGGTCACGTATTCATAATACCTACCCGGTAAGTGGGAGACCTGGGTTCGAGTTCCTGTCATGTCGCTATTGTTCACACTTGTTATTCCTTCATCTTTATACAGTTTTCCTACATATTACTCATGACGCACTACCTGCCGGAATAATTTATGCAAGCATTTGTCTCTCTCTACATGACTTAATGCTATAGGAGGTACGAACGTTTGCTCCTTCACGCCACTAAATCTGTCTTCTAAGAGAGCTGAGAAAGTAAATACGAGAAAAAAATTAGAGGCGCATCATTTTTATGCCGTAAGAATGTGAGAAAATATTATTTAAAAATAAACTGGACCCTATATTAGATAAAGATAGTTTCTACCGATATTATTACACGATACACGACATTTCACGATATAACTTTGAGGTAACAACTTCCTCACCGCTTTATATTTGAAAGCTATTTCATCGGTTGGTTCTGCATCCACAAATATATGTGCACTGATGTACACAGCCACTTCCAAAGAAAGCTTAAAAATAAATTAATTTCAAACCCGCATCCCCAGTACCAATAGATTGAAGATATATATCATCACGTGTCGAATGAAATTTTAGGGAAGAATTCCAGCGAAACTATTCAGGAAATGTAATCAAACGATTCGCACGTTTTGCGAGACCGGTATTTTTTCGCACCTTTTTCCAATGACTGTATCCGATCAAAAAATATGCCGCCAACGTTCCTTATAACCAAGGTAGAATCGTGTTCATTTACTCTTTAACAATTACCAAGCGACGTAGTTAAAAAATAAACAAGATCGAATTCTCTGAAGAGAAAAAATATTTGCAATAAAATACATCGAGATGAAGCAAGTTAGGTCCAAATCGAATAAATATTGCGAGGTGCGCGTTTCACACTGCTCTGCCCGACAAAATTGAAAGTCGGAACGCCATCAATCTCGACGCCCCCTGCGACCACCGCCCCCCGTCGGAGATTCTTCCGCGAAGGCAATAACTGTCAAACGTTGCCGTTTCGAAGGGAAACGTACAGCGGCGAAGTAAGAGGAGCGGAATATGAAAGCGGCACCTTGGGGGAATCGAACCGAAAAAAGATAGGCGTCGCATCGCTTTATCGATTCTATTGTTTTTATCGCCTGAAATCGCAGCGAGCGGACGTGTGAGATCGCAGAGCGGCAATAAATGTCGAGAATTCTCTGGAGCATCGTCCCGGGAAGATGGGAATTTGATCCACTCTCTCCACCTCTAGAATCGCCCATTTGCGATGGAGTTTAAAGGCAGGAATAACGTGTAAAACTTATAGAACTATGGAATGAAGGATCCCTGCTAATGATTTATTGTTAGTTTACTGCTGAGAAGAAAAAATGTGATTTAAAAAAAATTTGGAATGGAAAATAATATGATTCGACTTCTATCAAAATTTACTGATCCGAATGATATAATTCCTGTAAATTTAGCTACCATGCATGGCTGAGTGTGAAAAATTAAGATCAGATTATTTATTTATTGATACATTGGCGCAGTTATACTGGCAGCAGATGGTATCATCAATCGACGATAAATAAGCCTTATAATACAAACATATTTAAACTATGAATTCTTTTCGGCAGGTGTCCACAGTGCAAAACATACTTAACATACAAATCCTTTTTCCTTGAGCATTTTCATACATGGGTGTTTAACTTAATATTTCTTTATAAACCAACAAACATAAAATTCATAAAATATGGAAATATACTATGTTTAATGTTTTAATAAATACGATATCCTTCAGGTACCTATTCTTTTATATTTCCTTTTACAAACATAAATCATTTATTACGTTACGTCTTTTTTATGACGTATCATAATTATACCCACAAATTTACACAATTTACTTTTCTATTTACCACTAAACAAATATAGCACATCTTTTCCTAAGCTACTTTTTAGACTAGGTGATGGTATGAAGACCTCATCAGGCAACATATTCCACTCTTTAATACTTCTTTTAATAGACGAATACTTCGCAATTAGACGAAATAAGGACTTTATTTACGGCGTATGTAGCCTTCTACAGAACACTAAAACTGCTTTAACTAAAGGATTCCACTATCTGAAAATCAAATAGTTAACACTGGAAGAGGAAAAAATATATAACAATATTTATTTATACTTGTGTCACACAGTAAACATCAGGTTTTTATCTCCAGAAATAAACCAATGTGGAATAACTACTATATCAGTGATTCGTGGTACGAAAGAACGATACGACTATAATAACTCTAAAAGAAATAACTTTTCTTTGAAAATGTATCCTCTAGAAAGAAAATTTTTGAGATTACGTCAAAAAAATTGGGACTCAAATCTGGGTCTCCAACTTGAAGTTTAGAGCAATCGCTTGGAAAGTGTTAGACTCGGGTTCGAGTCCCGGCAGACTTTTTTCCCTCATTCCTTCATTCATTAAGTATATTGGTAACACGATAAAACCCATATTCTTGGCATAAATCAATAATAAACTTAGAAGATTAGAAAGCGGAAGATGGAGCTTTACGGAAGATTCAGAAGAAATATTTCGCCTTTCTGTGATATCGAAATGCTCACGTATGCATGCACATGAATAAATGGATTCAGACGGTGGTCCGTGGTGCGAACTCAGGGCACGTGCATCACAGCAGAGAGAAGCGAAATTGGTGCACGAGGCTCTCTCGAGGAAAGATCGAGTGAAATTCCATTCCGTGCCTCTAATCCGTGCGCGTACTCCGGCTCCAGACGTACAGCCACAAGCAAACATCCACACGCACGCAGATGCATGTAAAGATTAAGGTACGTGAACCATTACATTACAATTCCACATGGCTTACGAATGCAAACTGGAAGAGGATAGCAAATTTGGCGCAGCTATCTCGTTGTTCATCTTGTCGAGCTCATTAGTTCTTATGTTTTAAGATTTGCCGTAATAGTAGTGAAATGAGACTTTCCTACATAGTACATACATAAAACAACTAAGAGCAGCAATAAAATTGCGTTCCGTTGAAAAGCAGGCAGTGCTTTCCATTTTGTTAATTGTGACACTGCAATTCTGATAACATACCTTTCTCTGCATTGGCATTCGCCTAATCTTCCCTTATTAATAGAGACCATCAAAGCATTTATTTCTATTAAAACTAGAAGTAATGGTCCACTTTAACGCATAGGTTAAACATTTTAGTAACCTAATATGACCTGTTATATTCTTACAGAGCCTCTTCCTTATGCTCCTTAATTAATATTCTAGTTGCAGAAAAAATAAGGAAAATGTTCCAATCTTAGTAAGTAAATGTTCCTAAACGTTATGAAGTTCTTCAAATACTATCCTGAATCATCCATCGCAGTAAAATGCGTTAATTTATTTTTGATAATGTAAAGCTTTTCATTTTTTCCGTCAGGGACCTTCAACTACCTGGGTGATTAAAAGGTGGAATAAATACTATAATTATCCTCACCAGTTTTCCCTCCGCAATCGTACTTACGATTGGCTTATAACGTAAGGTAATCTACAGACAATAAATGCAATGAAAATAAATAAAAAGAGTTCAGTAAATGCATGAACAAAAAATTGAATTCATTCACTATAGATATATATTGAGCGGTTCGGTTATTACGAAAACCGGTAATAACCGGGAAGTTGCAAGACATGAAAATATTCCTAAAGAAATTAATATTAAACGCTTAATTTGAGGAGCTATTTTTAAAACCGAACAAAAATAACTAAGCAAAATACCAAAGGTGAGCTCTTTGTTAACTTAATGTTTCCTTAACGTATCGGTCTGGTACTCTTTTCAGCTCAATTTAATAAAAATCTGGGCGCTTTTCCTTTAGACAGTTTACTTTTCAACCATTTTGTTTTCCTTTATGCCACTACTACCGCTGAAAAAAATCCCAATATCGCCGAGACGGTCTCGCATTTCGCTGCGGTTAGAGCGTAACGGTGCATTTGCCATCGAAAACGAGGCTCTGCGAATAGTGCGCAGTACGTGATTGCCAATAAATAATGCGTAAATGGAGACTCCAAGGAGGGGAGTGCATGTTATTGCGATGCATCCGAAACACCAGTTAGAGCAGCATCAGGGACACTGTAAATAGCCATTAGAGAAGAAATAGATTTAGAAGAGGTAATGTACACGAAACTCCAAGTATTTAAACTACAGCGAAAAGATTGATTTATGAGTACCCAGGCCTTATTGGAATGGTAATTTAATCAAAATTCGCGGAGCATCTGAAACCGAGCAATTGGGCAGTTTTACATGAAAAACATTGTAATCCAACTAAAAATTAATTCTACTGGATACAAAATATCACCCAAATTATATTTTTTAATTAGGAGACATCCTTTATTAACTAATGATATTTTCAGTGAACTGACATATTCTAAGCTAATCCATAACGTTCCGTTCCGATTTACAAGCGCTCGATTATTTATAACAAAAACGTATTCGAAGAAAAACGAAATTTCTGAAACCAATCACATTACTAATCTTAAGAACTAAAATTGCAACATTAATTTCACACGATAAATTGAACAGATACCCCAAAACTGATAAAAAATGAATAATAGATAAACTATCATCGTCGTCTTAGACTACCCCATCGAAAAATGAAAATTGCGATGCAAGAATATTTTACAAGTTCTACAAATGGAATCACAAAATTTTATTAGTAAAAAAATTTGTCTAAATATTATCGAAGATAAGTAAAATTCGATATTTACTAA
>KZ308327.1:1533832-1633360 GCA_000376725.2 Ladona fulva | reverse complement strand
AATGCACGAAAATACCTCCGAAGTAGAAAATAAATCCAAAAGAATAAAAATCGACAACATTTTTTGCCATTGCTATTTTATGGACAGGAGAATATTAAAAAATGTTAAAACGAGCAATTATCACAAGAAAAACGAGCACAAGCAAAGTAACAAGATTACTACATGTTGAATCTCTCGAATGAAAGGAATCGGAACGTCGACTAATTTCACACAGCTGTTTAAACGAGACTGAGACTAGTAGACGTATAGGGAGCGTTTTCTTGTCATACTTCAGACTAAGTTGATCATTCGGGAGTTGGGTATCATTCGATACCCAACTCCCGAGGCAAAGCACATACACGAGACCTGATTGAGACCCAGTCAGTGAAGGAACGTGAATTCCTCGCTGAATTCCCATCTGGAAATGTAGGCGATGAGACAAAATTTGAACTCAAAGAGTGACGGTAAACATCGTTCCGATCCAAAATAAATGGAGACGAACAAAAGATGAGAAGTGACGAGCGTGAGAAAATTATTCTCGACACCAATAGGCGAAACTGGAAAGACTGGAGGACTATAGTACCGAAATTGCGGAAGGAAATATATATAAAAAGTATATGAAAAATTGGTGAGGAGATTGGAAGGAGAAAATAAAGGGGTGTAGGCACGGGGGAAGTGAGAGATTTGGCGTACACCATCATACATTCCTTACCCTACCTTTCCGATTCCCCTTCCGAAGAATACACGTTCACACGCGCCGATTCCCAGCGATTCGATTTCGCCCCTTAGGCGTTCGATTCCTAAGAGCAAGGTCCGTTAGATATTCAAATATTTGAGCACGACTTTGCAGAAAGGGGGGGTATCGGTAGGGGGCGAAGACATTTTTACCCTTTTAAACGTGACCTTTCTTCCCATTTTCCGCTTCTCCATCATTCTCCTCGCACCCCAACAGAATCGTTCCTTTTTTTGCCGCAAGAAGGATAAGGAAATTTCGATTATTTTCCTTTCCCGTCGAGGAAGTACAGATTTCAGAGTATTTACCTAAATTC
Source organism: Ladona fulva (assembly GCA_000376725.2). Taxonomy (NCBI): domain Eukaryota; kingdom Metazoa; phylum Arthropoda; class Insecta; order Odonata; family Libellulidae; genus Ladona; species Ladona fulva. The sequence continues at coordinate 1,632,332 of KZ308327.1, read as the reverse complement.
CTTTCGAGAAAAAACATAAATTTCCCGCGTCTCATGTCATAATCTTTCTGCTTAAACTGCCTGCGAAAATCTTCCGATTACTTTGCCTGTGCGGCGTAAGCTGCTACGAGAAGGGAATTTTCGACGGAGATAGCTCTCCGCCAAGTGGAATATTGTTTTGGAGCATGAACACATTTCTCATGATGGAAATCCCGAGGTGATGCTCAGATTCCATGCGCATAGGGGGACGGAATCGGAATGCGCGAGTGAGGTGTTACGTATGTGAAATGTAAACGCATATTCATCACTGCCGCTATTAAGAAATGGCATTGCGTAGTTAAGCAGTTGGCGACGTTCGCCGTATCCATGAGACGAGGATGATAAATATTGGAGTTACATTGCAAGGAACGTTAAACATGGCATATTTCATGTCTCCACAGGTGAAAAATACTGGATTCTTATTCGGGTTATTATTACAAAACCGTTAATATAAGATTTTAAATGAAAAAATACACCGCCACCTTCAATGGTTTTCCAAAATGCAGCAAAATATGCACAAAATAACTAAATAGAGCATCAGGGAAAATTAATTAAAATTTCTATTTTTGGATGATTAATTCAAAACCAGCAATAGCAGATCTATAGAAAATTTCTTTTAACTCGCAATGTCTTTATTTTGAACATACTTGCAGCATTATGCGAAACCTCTCAATGTGGTGTGATAGTTCTTCATTTAAAATATTTTGTTGAATAGGCGGACGGTGCACGGAAACAATCTTAAATATATTGAAGTGAACCATCACAACATACGGCAGCAAACTAACATTTAACGAGTGATGAATAAAGCTCCAATAAATACGAGTATATTAAAAATTATTAGAAAAACAGAAGTTCATACCACTTACTACCATGAATTTCTACGCAGTGAAGCATTCCTGAATGGATCTTGCTTTGGAGATCGAGATTCAAATTGGACCAGATATTCTTCATTTATAAAGATCCTGGGATCAGAAACTTGACGTAGCTAAGTGCCACATTATCGATTTAACGAGAACGCAAGGAAACTATAAAGACAGGTCCTTTTAACTTCACAATTAATCAATCCACTTAAGATCATAATGAAATAAAACGATCCGCATCTTCGACCCTTCCTTTTATAAGCAAGGAAGCGCCTCATCGATCACATGGTGGGAGGGATAAACATTCTATTCCGCGTAACCGCATTACCCAAAGCGCTGGCAATCACATTAAACCTCAGGAAACGAAATTACCGCCACCATCAAAAGCACTTCGCATCACCTTCCCCAAATGAAAAGATCCCATCCCCAGAAGCTATTACTAAAAAATGAGAAAAGATAAAAGACGAAGGGGCGGAATACTCCGCGCGGGTAACGCCGACAGGAATTTTTCCGTTAAACAAGAGCACGGAAGGGCGATGAGACAGACCGCGACGTCATGGCTGCATTGCAAAAAATATGGCGCACCAAAACGTAAAAATGGAGGAAGAGGTTTTCGGAGTAACAAAACAATAACGCTGTCCGCATCGGACAGAATTCCGGCAAGCCTACAATGGGAGGGAGGCGAAAGAGGGGACAGGGAAGCATATCCACCACCTTTATCATCTGTTCTCAAAAAAATTCCCGCCGAACTTCTCCGACTGGCAGCGACCTTCCCTCCATCCTTCCTCCTACCCTTTTATGCTTCCCTTCCTCTTCAAATGCCTCCCCTAACACCTCTTTCTCCTCCATTCGAGTCCACAATGACCCGGGCAGTATCCCCTCGAATTTGCATAACACTTGACCCCAAACGGTGGCGGCATCCACTTCCATCCTCGCTGTTAAACTCTCTCCCCCAGCCTTCTTTCTGCCTAACGTACGAGGGAACGAAAGAGCCGGCAAAGACGAAATGCTAAGAGGATGGAGTAAAAGGGGGAAATTGGATAACGAGAGGAGTCATGCGAGTAATGAGGGTAGAAAAAGTGAAAGGGGATTCGCGAGGAAGAATTCGCGCGAGAACACGGGTCGAGAGCGGGCGAAGTGCACATGAGCGACGAATGAATGGAAAAGGAGAGCGAGTGCTTTCCTTAAAGAGAAGAGAATTTGTTTCGAGGGAATAAGATATTGAGTTTAAATATGACGAGTGAAATTTTCAAGAATATTAAAAAACAGTGTCAATCCGGAAGATACCTATTACGTAATATTTAACACGTGACTACTTCCTAAACATTCCAACCCATGCCAGAGTTCCAGTAAGCTCACATATCGGTGGGAGGAAAATACGAAAAATCAGTAACAATCAAAACCGTAACATATAAAGCAAATCATTTTACGCAAAAGTCGAAAGCTCTTAAAAATATGCTTGAAAATGATAGTGAAAAATATAAAAGAGAAGTAGCTAGCATAATATCCTAATTGCAGATCGTAATTCAGATGAATAATTTCATCGCCAAAAATAAAGTTGGGGTTGAGAAGATTCAGCATTAGTATTAATAAAGGATGAAAATGGAATAAGAATAGTTGGATTTCAAATTTCCTTTCCTCCAAACCGTCCAATACAATGACGTAAGATGGGAATCTTCTTGATGGGAAGATACACAAATGATCACTCCTATTCGTAATTTTTCAGATTTTTAATCAGTATCTTAACCTTAACAATAAATTATCCCAGGACTTATACGCGCATTTACGACATAAATAATTTCAATCAATCCTAATTTTTGGTAACTTATAAAATACCTTGATAAAGAGGAAACCAGCAGATACAATGCAGAAATTGAAATGTGCGTAATAAAGACGGTTACTAAAGCGTCTATCAGTTTCCTTAGGAAAATAGCATTCCTGAGTCGCTAACTTTACTGAAGACACAACTGAAACATGAAAGCCATGATTAAACTGATCACTTCCGATATCAAATGTCCAAAGCTTTCCTTAACGCATATTAGGATAAAGTGATCGAGATGTACATTCTCTACTTGCAAAGATTAGCAAAAGGTCTCTTTTCCGCGTACCAAATTTTTTTTTAGTTCTTTCAAAAACCAGTACCTGACCAGTTAAGAGTTTTCCCAAGAGATCATTTGGAGTAATAAACTATCTTAGGTCATCTAAACTCATGAATTTACAAGTATAATTTGTTTATTCCTACCTAAATACATTTGGTGCATTCCTTTTCTTTTGTTCTACGGAGGTCGCGATAGGATTCAAGTTATATCATTGTTTAAGACATGTGATCAATTATAGATCTTTATAAATTATTAGTCTACCTAAAGATCTTTATTTAAAGAAGTTAAGTAAACTTTATTGGGTAAAAAAGATAAAGTGTATATCATGTTTTGGAAAACATTCTAGTAGACAGTGGTTCAGAAATCTCTGAAATAGACCTGGTAAACCAATCTTGACGGCATTTGCCACTACTTGTGCAGATAACGATAAAATGAATAAAGCTATGAAAGCAAATAGTCAATTAATTAAGAATTCTAAATATAAAACTAAAGTAAGCGAGTTCGATATTCGAAAGTGAATTCGATGAAAATGAAAAACCTATATGTGCACCAAAAACTTCCAAACAACACAAGAAATACTTGGTAGGTTTAGTATGGAGAGAGAATGTAGCTGTGAGAGATTGGATTACCTCGGAAAGGCATTGTATCAATTTTTGTAACTGTTTATCTGTATGAGGGCGGTGCGTGACAGGTCCATGCTCCCTACTTCACAATTGCATAGAAAATGGGATGAACTTCCACACCCTGTGCACCCTTCCTCTCACTTCTTCATCGCTTCCATAAAGCTCTACAATACCCATTCCGCCGTATGAGGGGTTTAGATTTAGATGGAGCCAAAGCAATCCCTTGAGGCATACGCCGGCTAAATTTTTGAGGAGGACGCATGGTAATCCGAACTTTCGTGCCCACTAAAACGGGAGAGGGCACTTGCACGAAAGAGGACCTTTGGGTTCGTATGGGGTCGAATCCTTCGAAAAGCTTTTTCTATTACCTTTTACAGACGGAGGAAAAGCCAAGCAGCTGATTTGGTTCTCTTTTGAATAGATCGGACCATTTCGTTTCTCACTTTGCGCGATCCATCTATGGGATTTTACATTAAGAAAAGAAGTGCTTAAAGATAAAGCATTCAAGAGGTATTACGAAGAGTCGATTGAAGGAAAATGCCGAGAAGGTACTCAATTCCTTACATAGGATTTGTTCAGGTAATGGAGTTACCTTTCAATTTTAGCCTAAGTACCAAAGAAAACAACACTTTCCATAGGAGATAATACAGGACAACAATATAAATCAAGAAAGTATAACTGTCAGAACAGTTAAAAAAATAAAGAAATTAGTTTAAATAGAAAAGTAGAAAATACGGTATAGTGATATGGAAAATAAATCATGTATACAAGAAAAGTGTTGAAGGTTATTTATGGATTTTTCTATAGCAAAATATGATTATAAATTAATATTCTAATGAAACATTTTGATTTACAGAGATATAGCAATTTCTTTACATATAATTAAAAGTTTTCTGTCCTTCCAACTGGAACAAGAAAAAGAAATTGAAACTAACACTCCCGTTTTGCGTTACATTCCCCACCTGTATTGCAGATAATATTCACAATAAAACGCTATGGCGCTACAAAAAAGCTCACTGTTCACAATTATTTTATTTAAATCCTCAAGTCACAAGGTTTCTCCACACCAAAAGGCGGGAAAGAAAAAGCGAAAGCTTTCGGGCAAATTGTGCTCTGGAAGAAGAGGAAGCGGCAAAGGAAGGAAAGCACCAAAAATAAGAAAACGTAGAGAGGGGTTAGCTTAGGGAGAATGTGTAGATTTGGAGCTTACATGTGAAGTTAGCGAGTTACGCTCAAGCGAACACGGAGGTGTCTCCCATTTGTAGATGAGAAAGGAGCAATGAAAGTAAAATGAAAGATTCAGAAGTGGTAGCGGATGTTCAAAGGAAAGTTAGAATGAAGTGGGAAACGGAAAGAAAATTGAGTGAGAATTGGATACAGGTTTAAAGCCGTTGATTTTTTTTACGGTGCAAGATACAGATCGAAAAAGAAAACCTTAAATACTGAATGTTCCACCCGAAAGAAGAAAGAGGAATGGAGACACGAGAAAAAAAATTAATAAAACCTTAGCAAGTCAGAAATGGAGGGGAAAAAAGGAATTTCGAAATTCAGTTAACGATATCTAAAGAACAGATAGTGTTAAAAGAATCCATGGATACAATTGGACCACAGGGATATTGATATATGGATAAATAAGCTTCGCAATTTTATTTAAATATAGCGAAAATACAAAAAAATTACTCCGCGATTCAGTAAATATAATAATTAAAACACTTATGTGATAAAGAAAGTTTCTCAATAAGAGATGGATTGTTTGGGGGTACAGCGGAACCCAAACATTAATAATATTTTGTTTTTATCTTGGAAGAGGTAGAATTATAGAATCGAAGGATGTTCGATTTTCTAAAATTAATTTACAACTTCAGCGAATAATTATACTCTAAAAACAAAATGATATCCGCTCAAACGCAATATAAATAATGTAGCGAATAACAAACATTGCAAAGCCAGCTCTATACATTTAAGGTGATGTAAATATTAATTAATCCATGGAAACCAATGAGCGATGATTAAAATCAAATATAATTCATTACCTTCGGAAATCTGATGTCACTGCATCTCGGTAATGGAATTTTCTCTTTAATGAACTTGTTATTTCCGGAGAATCGATAATGAAAATATCGAATCGCCATTTCTCTGAATTTATTAGGCCTTCCAGGTAAACATAACTGAATATTACATTGGAATTATCAACTCTATTGAATTATCTTCATTCAATGCCGCATATATCATAATGGGGAGAGGTGAATAATTTTGTACACTGAAATTTCCTTAGGATAGTCGCTAACAAATAATAACGTAGGTAATAGAACTCGAAATGATAGAAACAGACCAGCTTAGGAATGATGATTGAGAAAGGTATTAAAAAAGTTATTTTAATCTTGATGGAAGTATTGACAGCGGTATTTGTTGGATTTGAAAAAGCTAAAGGTTTACAGAGTATCAAAGGAAAACTATCGCCAGATCCCAATGAAGATGTATGAATTTTTAAGTTGCTCAGAAAACCACTACCAATTAGGCAGTTCCATTATATGAGGAGGATGATGCTAAGTATGCTATCCGTAAATTCAATGAAGAATGATGCACACGGGATTTAAACAAGTAAAAATAATAATTAAATAAAAGGAAGGAAAAGCGGCAAAAAACCTCTCTTAGGTTTTCTTCCGAGTAAATATTGCCGAAATAACTTAAAAACTAAGAGGTAAAACCCAAGCCAAAACGGAATGGTTTTTTCTCGACGCAATTCGCGGTAAAATCGAATCTCACCCGTTAATTGGGATTTCCCTTCTTAGTTTACGGTGGTAAGTTTTCGGAAGTGCTTACGCCCTCAGAATTATAGCTCCGGATTCCAACGTTAAACTAGCGCTGACTGAAGTTAATCGTCCGCAAACTTTAATTAAGAATCGTGACCGTACTTCATATCAAAACATTCTAGCGGCAATAGCGGAACAAATTTTTCCAATAGTTAACGCTCAAGTTGACTCAAAATAGCTTAGAGGAAAATCGGCTTAGTTGAAAAACAGCTTAATTGATATAAGATGATCTTAATTCAAATACTGTTTTCGTTTATAATTAATAATAATTATTCAAAGAAGATTATACTTTAGTTCAATCCAAGATCATATGTCTACGTAAATAAATCGTAATAAGCAGCCGATCAAATTTCATTCAGAAGATAATAATTTTATAGAGATTAATAAAATGAGCATGAGAATTGAGCATTATAAAAATAATCAACAGAATTACTTCTGGAACAGGTTACGTATTATGTGTACAGCTCTTCAGTTTGCATCATTCCTCCAATTTCTTTCGATTAGAGGTATTATTACGGCCGATGATACGCCAAGTTTAAAAGACATTAAGGGAAAGCGTTTTATTGACACTTTTTTCGCAGGAAATTCCTTTGAAAATGAGATTTCCGGCCCAGAGAATGAAAAGTTGCGAGTATAAAATGCCTTTGGGGTATGGAAAAAGGGAGGGTCGGGTTAGTGGTGAAGGAGGGAAAGAGACTTAGAGAGCAACGAGGAAAGAACGGTGGAGGACTTTAGGAAGAGATAGATGATCTAGGAAGATTTGTAATGGAGTTCTGCGGAAATGGCGGGGAAAAAGAACTGAAACCAGAAGATATGAGACAGGGAAGAAAGGAATGAGATGCGAAATAGCTGTAAAAGGCCTCGAGATAAAGAGAGGGGATATGGACAGAGAAGGAAAGGGACTATGAGAATGGGGTGGAGATACGGGCTTGAGGGATGGTGAAGGTTGAGCGGGTGGAAGACATGAGAAAGTGAGAGAGAAAGGACAAGTTTAAAGTTATTTCAGCTTGATCTTACTGGAAGATAGAGAAAGAGAGATATGGAGGAAAGGACCTTTATAAAAGAAGGGACAGTAGAATGGACGGTGGCGGAAGGGAAATGTTAAAGGTAGGGAAATGGGTTGGGAGGATAGAGAGGACCGTGAGGGTGAGGGAAATTTCACAGGTACAGAGCTGTGTGTAGTCATAGGCACGTGATGAATCAATCCTCGAAGGCAAGAGCGGAAGAAAGCGACAGGCTCGACGTCGGGGTAGGGCTGCCAAAGCGTATTTTAAAACTTTGTTAAGTAAGCCGGCGGAATCACTTCAAGCCATACATATTAGTTCTGCGACGAAAAATATAAGTTAAAAACGGAATCAATTTGTATCCAATTCCTAACAAATTGAGGTAAGCAACTCAGCTAAGATGGGAATTTTAATGCTATGGAAAACACCTACAAATACATCTTAATATATTAAAAATTAGAATTTGTGAAATTTCTCAAAGTAGTAGTAGTATTGTTAAAGGTGCTTCGACAGCTTAAGACATTCGCACGTAGGTCCCCACCGGGAATCGAACCCAGGACCGCTTTCGTTGCAATAGAACGCGTTGCCCACTTGGCTATCGGGGAGCCCTATATCGAAAAGATATAGGAAGATTCATGAGCGTCAGTTATGACTATCATCATTACAATCATGACTTTCGGCTTAGCAATGATTAGTGGAGAAGAGAAGAGGTTCGATGTGGGGATCATTAAACCAATTTATAGGGAAATATTCCATAATATTTTATTTGAGGTTACACAAAATATTTCAGTGAAAAAGACGACATTGGTATTTCCGAAATCCACAACTACGTATACAACATATAGAATACTAAATCGGTTTTTCATACTATGAAACTACAAAACATCGTAAAAATAACTTGAGAATGGCGATATTCCGAAAGAGATTTCGTATTTTATTGAAGTACTCGCGAGATTTATATATTTTAAAATTAAATTCTATCGGTAGTAAGTTTTACCGAATCAACGCAAAGAAATTCATTTTATTAGGTTATTTCGTCCGAATTTTGTTCTTTAACTCAGGCTTTCCTATAGCTAACCACGAATCCTAAGCCATGATGACAATAAAAAATGCTTCATTAACTAATCATACATTCTAATAAGAGCTGTCAGAAATCAGAAATCTCTACACTGTTTCACACTCTACCACACTCTTTTCATTCTATATTTCGACCTATGTTATGGTAGAAATTCGAAGTAAAAATTTTTTCACGCAGGATAATGAATCAACGTAACTATTCGACAGAATATACAAGAGTAGTAGCACCGTCCAGCGACGCAAATGAGGTGGCATAAGGAAAAAATGAAGTGACGTGTAGAAATGAAGCGGAAAGGAACAATATTTATTGGACATGAGATTACTCTCGCGATATTTGAAGGACGGCGTAGACGTATCGTCTCCCAAACAAAAATAAAAGGATCGCAACACGTGCGAGAATATGGAGCGAATAGAACTTCACGATTTATTTATTTTTAAGTGAAATACGCTTCGCTCGAGGAATGAAAAGAATGTGATCACTAACTGCTCCACAATTTCACGATAAGAATTTGCTCCTCTACATAAACGGGGGTCATCCTTTCACTCCGCCAGAGAATTTTCCGAAACATAAAATGCGAATGTGATGGAATAAAATATACCGAAGAGGGATGCTGTACTTCTCATTGTTTTCGAAGGGAGAGCAACCGCAATTCTAAACTCGACATTTTCGAATCGAATAGTTTGTCGAAAAAAGCACAATAGCTGATAAATATGAAATTCTGCAGTGAACTCTTAAAAACTTTTTCCTGAGGTACACAAGATGACGTGCTACTCTATGGACTGTTCTCGAAAAGGAAAACATCTCCCTTCGAGTTTTTCAACTCAAACAATTTCTTAAGAGAAGCAGTACTGAAAAAAAAACGATTTTTCTCTTTGGATACAGTAAGTAAAAGCTATTCTCAGAAATAGGTATCCAAAATGCCATGTTACTATTTCGACTGTTCTCAAATAGAGAAATACCATCGTCCTCCTAAACATTTTCACCCAGTAAAATCTCCCAAAAATTGCATGATAGAAGAGAAAATGCGAAACCGTTTTCCTACATAAGAGGCATTAAATGTCTCCGTTTCCTAAGTCTACAAACGCATAAGACCAAAAATAAGCGAAGCAAAACTTCGATCCTCGGAATTGGGAATGACATGGCGCGTCAGACTTAATTCGAGATATTTCGAGATTTAGGATGTATAAATAGCGATCCAAAAATTCGGAAGTAAAGATGTCACACAAGACAAAGTTGAAGAATAACGCTCGAGTATCGATCTTGTCACATTTCTCTACTTCTGTTTTCGATAAGGGTTTTGCCAAGCGCTTGCCTTCCTGCAATAGAAGGCATTTTCTTTCGTATTTATTACGCAATAACCATATTTACACAGGCAAGTGACTCTACTATTATAAAAAAGATGGTGTGAAAACTAGAAAAATAAACATCTCAATGAAGTAGCAGAAATTGGAACTCGGCATACAAGAATAAAAATTCAGTTTGCAAACAGATAGTACTTGAACCTCGAAAAGAGAGCAAGCAAGGTCATTAACCTTCTTCCGTAAACCCCCTCAATTCCTCCTAATGCGATTTTACCGGCAAATACAGGAGAACCTTTCTCCCTCATAGCTTAACAAACCGGGGCAAGAAAGAGACGACCAAATAGAAAAATAAGGGATAACGAAGGAATGGAGAAAGGGTCTGTAAGTCCTCCCGAAAGGGTATACAAACTGCAAAGCTATAAGATTATCTTCTGAAGTATACGAGAGGGAAAGAAGTCTAGTGGATAAGAGAGCCGTATTACCACACTGGGAGTAAATTATTTTTTCATAATTCTGTTTTAAAAGAGGGGTTGGGGAAATGACGAATCAAATAGTTGGAGGAAAAAAAACATGAAAGAGAGGTTTTGTGACGTTTAGGAGGAATAGAGAAGGACAAGACGTCGAGATGGATGCAGATTAGAAAGGTTTGAAAAGAGAAAGAGAAAAGAGTCTCCATGAATTCAGCATAGGAACTCCTACAATAATATTAAGAGATAGGTTTCTTGAATTTGAAGTTTGGGAAAATACTGAGGGCTGTGAGGTGTAGAAATAAGGAGAAACAAATTCTACCTTTCCAATGACAGGGAATACAGTATTAACGAAAAGAGTAAACCTTAGACTAAGAATCGAGACGCAAGACTTCAGCTATCAAAATCACATTAAATTGAAACCTTTCAAGTTTATTCGGGAAGGATCAACCTTAAACACTAGAAGTTTAAATAATAAAAATTCAATGATCAATATAAAATATAATCAAGATAAAGTTGAAAGTAATGTTATGTTTAAAAAGATAGCACAGTAACCATAAAGGTATGAAAGTAAAAGTGAGCTTTTAATTTGAAATTCGAAAATTAAGCAACAATTATGGATGCACGATACTAAGATAGAGCACTTATCCAGAGTCTGAATAACACTAGCATTATTTGCAACCAGACGTCATCGTTACCTGTGCCAACAAAAATCGCGCAGCGCCGATTTTAAGCGAAACAAATGGTTACGTAGAGGAATTATGAGTTGCAGCTCTTAAATTAAGAACCGTATTTTCCGATGAATAAAACTCACTTCGTTCATAAAATTGTGGGCTAAACACAGGGTTAGTCTCATACAATGGTAGGGGAATTTCTTGATAGTATTTTCCGCTATTACCTATTAAAGATGCCTACGCAACTCACCACCAAGTAGGTCACTGGGTTTGCTATTGTTGTGCTTGTCTCCGCGCTCCTTGTTTCACACCTTTAATTTAATTTTACGACGAAAAAAACCTGAGTAAAGTAAATTTATGCAATGAATTATTTTCTTCCGATTGCTGGAACTTAGAATCGAAAAACCATGAATCTATTTAAATGCAAGCGTTACTTTAATTACGATTTATAAGATAAATAATCACATCAGATTAAGAATTATAGATAACAAGAAGAAGTCTTCAATTGTCAGTTGAAATACTTACATCATTGATCAAATAGATTAACTTATAAAAGAATTTTCGAAATACTCTGCTACAGAGAGAATACATACATGAAAATCATTGAGAAAATTACTACAATATAAACTCTATCGTTATAAATGAGCTAATGCATAATCATAAAATCGCGCTCTTCAGAGGCAAGGAATCAAATTGACATAAAGAATTAATAATATCCATAGAATTAGGTAATTAACAAACGAACACGAAGCCTATAGGAAAAATTTCCCGTAAGAGAGGAAAGGAGATAATACGAGTCACTGTGAAAGCAAACACTTGAGAGGATAGAAATGAAACGCTCCAAGAAAATGAAATTTATAGGAATCGAGAAAGCTTCTTATATACGACAGAATACGGTAAATGCAATCTTTGCGATTAGAGATAACTTACATTCAGGCAGCTATAAATGGTAAACGCTTAAACCCGATATGTTATACTTACTTTAACATGTTCAATAATTATCAGAGCGCGCAAGCTTAAAGACAAACACGTAGATGGAGAAGAAACGGATGTCATCGCGAAACAACAATGCTAATCTTCATCCATGAAAACAAGAGCAGAAAAGGGAATGGAGGAGTGAGATAAGACAAGTATTTTCCAGAGATAAGCGTGGAAGAAAAGGGAAAATACGGAATGAGAGAAAAAAGAACCAACGTAGTAGCAAGAATGATTGCGATATGACCGCATGCATATACCACGCTCGTTCCCTTATATTTAATGTAAAACACAAATTCTCTCGTGATTTTTTATACCTCTCGTACCCTTTTGTTCTGCGCATATGAAAAGCCTTGACGCCCTTCATATTCTTCTTTTTATTTCGAGACTCCACATTTGTCAAGGAAAAAAATGTCGGTTTTTAAAAAGATAAGCCATCAATTAAGTGCGTAAAAGCGTTAATAAAGCCTTTGGATGATAAGGACTTAACCTTACTAAGGTATAGCTCCTAAAAAGAAAAGAATAGTGCGTTTGAAAAAATAGATTTTTCAACACATCCACGAAAATGTAGAAATAAGGTTTGAGAAACTCATGAAAAGAATTATCTCAAATAGTCCCATCTACAGTTACATTTTTAAGTTCAAAGCTACTAAGGATTTTAAGAGAGAGATATCCTGTCGATAAAGTTGAATGGCTAGCATCATTTCAAAGCGGTTGTGGTAAATTTAAAACTACGAGTCCAACAACGCAAAAAATAAAGGAATTTTTGTTCGACGATATTGTGACGATTTGCAAACCTACCATATTCGGGCGTGAAATACTGTTTATAATGACAATAAAGGGGTTACCTGAAAAACTTTCAGTGCAAACAAAACTAAAATAGACCTAAATGATCGATAGACTTAACCTCCGTAACATACCCTAAGTTTTTTTTCAGCCTCTCATCGTCTCTTTCTTTAAATTTCAAGAGAAGGAATCTTAATCCTTCTTTGACCCAGTATGCGGCTCTAGCGAGTACTAGCGATACATCTCCATTGCCCGACTTAATTCCCTGGATAACCGTGGTCGATATCCATTAAAAAGACTCCGAATAACCCCGGGAGGAGTTCAAGAATACGAGTAAAACCCACCAAATTAATTAAGCAAGGCTTAACTGCGGATGCAACCTGCCCATTTAGTCCTGTGGGACATGAAAACGACTGCGACCTTTAGTTCCGTCACACGACCAAATAGGAAGGGCAAGAATAAAGGTTGTTATTTAGAGAACACTGAGTGCACAAAGGTAAATGCAGTAAGGAAGGTATATAAATGAAGAAGTCGAGGATGGAACTTATTCTTACGCAGGAAAGCATTAAGATTGAGATGGAGAAGGTAGAGAGATAATTACAAGAGAATAGGAAAATAGCATATCCTTTGCATATCATACAAAGGTGAGGAATTACTGGTAAATAGGATTGGATCGTATATGCTCTAACTAGATAAATGCTCATACACAAAAATAGATTCACCTTAAATCGGCAAGAGTGAAGTTAATAATGCATACTTAGCGGAATAAAAATCCTCCTCCATCACTCAACGTCTAGGATAATTTCATTCGCACATACTCTTCTCCTTACTCAATTTCTTTACTGATTACTCGGAAGACTACGCAAAAGAATTAGGATAAAACCTGACAATTTAAACTTGATACCCGAACCTTTTTAAAGAAGCAATCGGTGCATGAGAAAAATATTTACGCGAAAATCGACTTCTTTTTCTGAAATTAACCGTAAATTTCCAAGAGGAAAAGAATACAGATTTCCCTGAGATCTTTGTAAAAATTGCTTTTTTTAGAGATAGAATCAACCTAAAATATGAAGAAACCAATTTTTAATACCTGCTGGAAACTTTTTTCTAAAGATCTGGTCCTTTTTAACAGCATATTGGAATTTTCACACAGCTAAGTCTGAACATCAAAGAGAATACGTCTGATTTCAATATTTAAGTACACCTGCGAGAGAATGCTCGAGTTGAAAGCAATATACGAGAGAAAGTTAGATTGGGTCAGAGCAGAAGGGTTGAGATGACGAAAGAAGAGAAACTCAAAGAATAAGATAAGAGATGTGAAGCCACCTAAATAGAATAGGAGAGGACGAGAGGATATTCCCGATGTCCAAACTTCGTTTCTGGCAATGGGAGAACTCTCCAAGATGGAGAGTATACGAAGCAGAAAGACAAACCCTCCTCCCTTTTTTCGTATTCTTTTTTTCTTTATTTAGGCGAAGGTAAGACCCCCGAGAAAAGGAAGAGCAAATTAATGCTCCTCAGTCAAAAAGAGACGCTGAGCGGCCCAAGGCAGAGTAGGGCATGGAATTTAGAATTAATAAGGCCAATGTACGTCAAAGGCGGAAGGTAACTTGGGCTGCGCTGGATAGTTTCATCCGGTTATCGAGGAGAGTATAAAAAGGGTTGCGCCGCAAGATTTTCTTCGCGAAATCCAGTAACTCGGTAAAGTCAGATTACGGAGACTGGCGAAGTTCTTGGTAAACAGGTTAAGACCACAGTTCTTATTTTTAGGATGGTCGGATCAAACGATTTGACTGAGGTTCGCGTTCTACTTAACTGCATAGCACGATTCCAGGGAATAGTACTTTGTGCAGACATTTTCTTTGTTTTTTACCTTCTATTCTGAGAAAAACGCTGATTATCGCCATCGCTGATAAAACATTAATCCTAACTTATCTAAATCTTAAACATTGATTCGGTAAGTAATTCACAGCCTAGCCATTACCATGTGATTATACTTCAAAGAATAAACCTCTCTAGGGTTATTAATTTACTAATAATAGTACGGGAAAATAAATCGTGCAAAAGTCTGCACAATATAAAATTCATATAATTATTGAGATTTTCCGATATTAATACACGTATTCATAATAGAGAGCTAGCAGGTGGTGATTATATTCCGCAAAAAAGTGTCAACCATCACAGTCTGAGAAATTTAACTAATATGCGTATACATTTGTCATGGAAACAAGCTTGAATATTTAACGCTACATTCCTAAAAGGGATACTACATTTTACGCAAGAGTTCATGGAAAAACCTTAATGACATCGAGAATTTCGACACCGAACATAGGTCTACAGATAGACAGACTGCCACGAAAGTCAAATTAAAAAAAAATTTTAAAACACTTAAGCAATGTTTGCGTGCTTTCGAGACGAAAGGGAAATAACATGCCGAGGGAAAACATCTGCTTGTGGTGGGAATAAGAGGACCAGACTAGAAACTTTTTAATATCAAAAGCAAATACTACAATCTGGAAGAAAATTTTAGCTACAGTGTCTCCGTTGATCGAAGTAGCAATAACACGCCTAGGTGGAAAAAGAGAGGATAAAAATCTTTCGGGGTGTCACCTTACACATGAAACCACTTCGAAGTACCAGCGAACATTTCATCAAGTTTAATACTGCACAAGCAGCAAGTCCGTAAAGCCAGAAGCCATATGAGGCAAAATGAACATTACAAAGTATTTATAACAAAAGAATTCTGTAATCGCCACGCTCTTGAATTCCGCCTCAAAAGAGACTAATTGCAAAGATTTTGAATTACAACTCTGAAACAACAAACCATCGATGTAGATATAGCCATATAGATACATTCATTGCTTTTAATTCCGTAAACAAAATAATAACAAATTCTTGCTTTCATTATAACATTTTTATGCGGTAAATCTTGCGGTAGTATTAAATGTGAAACTTATTAATTCGTACATTTTTAATAATTAACATATCCTATTTTTAGAATATAAGCATCTTATATCATAATCAAAAAGCCACAATACTACATAAATATTTAATAAAAATAACCACAATAAGGCCCACAACGTATTCTGGAAAAAAATCGTTTTCTGGTCTAATAAGTAATTTAGGGGCAATATGGGAAAAATGTCATCGGTCAAACCCACCGTTTTCGTCCCGCAGTTTACCGAATAGAAATCAAGATGTGCCTCTGTTCATCTTATATTTATATTAAGGATGGATAGATTCCGATTACAATGGTTATAACGCATTATAATTACCAAACCGTCTCCTTTGAATTTGTGTCTAAGCCGAAATCAAATCCACAAGGCAGAAAACGGCGTTTATTCGAAGAGCACATTAAGGAACTTAGGCGTCATCAACGGCGAAAATGAGAGGACGATGTAAAAGAAGAGAAGAAGTAACATCCAGCCACAGCCAGGAAGACGAAAAAGAGCGCCGCAACAGACTGGACCAACTTACGAGACCGAGCCCTGAATTCCACAAAACGAAACACTTCATAAACACGGGATAAATCGAGGTTTAAACGGAAATTATAGTATTATCCTATTTGATTAACTAACCTTTCGAGATCAGAGTTGTTAAGAATGACACATCGAGGTTTTGTTACACGCAACGGCTACGAAACATTTTTCACGCCACATCAGCAGGGTAATACGATGCGCTCTGTGAGAAATTATGAGGGGGAAAAGAAGAGGACCACAATCCGTCCAAGTCAGGAGGGCCTCTTCAATCCCTTCCACGCTTCCTCATCACCGAAAAAATTCCGAGAATTCCGTCTACCGACGTGAAGAACGCGGAAACAAAACCTCTTGTATTATCGAGGGAGGAACGCCATTAAAAACGATAAGTCCTAAATCGTCGATCGGCAGTGAGGAAAAAACAGCGGAAGAAGGATACGTTGAATTCCCCTCATCAGGCAGAGTTAGGAAAGAGGGAAGGAAGAAAATGCGAACGAGCAAAAAATATTTTAAGATCAAGTACAGAAAATGAACTTGGGTCAAGAGGCAATGAATTTAAGGAATCATATCAGAACTTCGCTGAAACAACAGAATCGAATTTTCCAAAATGGAAACAATATAGGATTCTTAAAGTTCATAATTAATAAATTCACAAATTCATATTCCTACTTCCGGTTCACGCACCCGATCCAATTTCTGAATTAATTCCCCGTACTGAGTAAATATGCTTTATCCTTTATCTTTTCGGGTGATTCTACTCTCCATCCTTCTCTCTTGGTATAAGTGGAATGCTTCCTAGTACTCAAACGGTCACGTACATACGCGGAAATTTGGAAATTATAGGGGTGGTAAAGAAACAAAACTTTGTATGTTCGCGTTTCTTTACCATCTTGGTATGGAGTATGAATAAAAAATAAACCTTAATGAATGAAATTTTATCGCCTTTAAATATAACTTCAAGCTCATTATACACGTCCTCTTTGGTAAATAAGCGCATTTAAAATATTAGGAGCGATGAAAAAGAATGAAGGAAACCTCTAATTTTATCACTCAGCCAGAAAATGCGTAGCTGTTGGAAACGCTCCTGAAAGAAAAAAAACCGTTGTGGAATAGTAAAAATATTATCAGTTTGGGTTATTGTAAAGATGGAATTCCACCAAATATCGCTTACCAAGATTAACCTTATCTCATAATAAAATCTCATACAAGAAAGATAAAGCGATAATTTCATCATTAACTCGAAATTACAAAATAAGGACGGAAATCATAAATTATTTAAGAAAAGAAATATTATCATGGGCTCTTAGTCACAAATTTATATTTCAATCAGCATTCGTAAGATATTTCTTCCGAATGATTAAAACTAAAAAATAATGGAATATTACAGCAAGTAACATCAAGAATATATTAAACTGACTTTTGGCAAAATTCAGTTATTGAGATCAAATTGCATTTTGATGATCGATAATAGCTGATTTATGAGCAGTTTTTCTTGGAAAGTCTAACGGAAAGATTTTATTTGATACACGAAGAATTACTTTCTATCAAGGGTTCAGATTTCAGTCGATTTCAACCTCTTCAGAGACGATGATTCTAGCATGGATTTTAATATCATATGCAACGTAAGAAATTCTTTTGTTTATAAAAAGATTTTGTTCATAAAAAAGATATAAAGAAAATTACTCCTTAGGTGAAGATAGTAGTAAGTGCGTCTAATAGCTCAGTCCCAGCTAATGGGCACCTACTCAGGAGACAAATGAATAGAAGATGAATATTGTAATCGTCCACTCGACCAATCACTTTCCTTACACTTGTCCAATTCCAAAGACATTCGAGTCTTCTATTGACAAGGGAATGAGTACTAACACTGAGTGTGCGTTTTCATAGTTTGAAAGAAGATGACATGATTACTTCTAAAGGAAGCTTTCATAATTACTTCCAAATTACGTTTTTTATTTCCAACAGCTCATTTGAAACATTTTCTACACTTCGAGTACGGTATGATTATGATCCACCGGCGTAAATATACGGAGCCCCTGGTAAGGTAATTTTTATCAGCTGAAGAGTTTTACACATACATATGTTTATTGGTACATTTTCTTAATCTAAAATATCTCTGTCACTTACCATCTCCCTTTTATAAACAATCATAAATCATACGATTAATATTTGAAAATAAGCATACACTACATATAGGATTTTCAATTTTCATTCAATTTTTAATATATGAAATTTAATTAGCCATAATGCCGTTTAAAAAGGGGTTCCATGAATATTATGGAAGACTTTAATAAATACAAGCACTCTAACAAACTAAGAGAGATAATAGAGGAATAAAACACTCCCTTTAACCACGCACCAACACTTAGATTTGGGTTAAATGAAAGAGGTAATTTTAAGCCTCAATTTCGGTCTAAATAAATACGTTATTTATTTATTTTAATTCCTCGTTTAATGTTGTGACATTAGTTTTTGGATATGGGAGCCACACCTCCCCAGTTAATACCAAACTCGGCGGAAACGAGGAATATGAGGGATGTGGCCATAGGAATCGCCCAAAAAGACCCATCGTGAAGAAAAAACGAAGGGATAGGACAAGAAAATGAAACGAAAGCAGGGAACGAATGGAACGGAAAACGGAGAAAGCAAGGCGAGTGGAAAAGAATGGTCGTTTTTGGAGAATTTCCCTTTTCCACCAATTCTTCCGTGTCATTTGCGACGCGAGGGAGGGCCTCGCCTCCCCTTCGAAAATCTCCCTCAAACCCAACCCTTCCTTGCGATTCCATTCCCACCTGTCTCCTTCCTATTGAGCTCACCCGGATGACGGTACTTCCCATCTCTGCAGAATCCATTGTTCCACTGTTCGGGGGTGGAGATGCCAGTCACGCACCATCGCAAGGAAGCTCGATTGTTCTGCGGAATGTCAGGCAAGGAGGAGGTTACCTACAGTGCACGAGCCGTGAATCGAATGACGCCGAATACGTGATGTGCTCGAGAGAGGCTGAAGAAGGAATGGATTTGGTGGCGAGAAGAAGAGACGAGGGAGAAAAGAGGGCGAGAGAAGGAGATGGTCTTTCGAAAATGTCTCGAGGGATAGACAAAGAAAAGGTGCAAAAAATATTCATTCCACTCAGTCTGTGCGATTTTTTTTAATTCTCGCCGTCTCGGGGAGGTAAGCTGATGCAGCGGAAACGGACTTTTTCTTCCGAATAAAATTACTCTCGTAGAAAAACTATCTCGAAGTTGTCGCGAGTTCGAGGGGAAAAGGTTTGAAATTTAAATTCGGTTCGGGGTCGTGAAACAGCCTTCCAATATCCGGGCTCCTCGAGCGGTCCGTGATTGGAGACACTGGGCAACTATTTTTTTCTATTTTGCGGTTGATTTTCTTTCGGGCAGGGAAAACTCGGGAAAGAGGCTGAAGATCGAACATTACAATATCTTTTCTTGATGGTTAATTTTAACTCAAAAACAGGCTCTATTTGGTACGGTAATAACAAATTCAAATCAAGAGGTTTCAGAACTCTCACTTCTTGAATCGACTAGTACCTTCAATCGACTACTTCGAAAAGAATTCTCCAAGATCTACTTATAACAATTGCAATACAATTCAGCAAATGATTCTCGAAATCTTCCGGCACAAGTAAATTCACAAGATGAGTAATAGAAATTAGAGACATCCATTTCAATGCTGGTTAATCTTTTTATTCTAAAGTATTTTGCAGTTATCAAAGTTATGACACTACGGTTCCGGTGAGCAAAATCAATCTTCCGATTTAATAATTGAATAACTAAGATACTGAGCTAATACTCAGTTCTGCTGAAAGGAGACGATTTTTTTATCGAAGCAAAGTTGGAGGAATGGTTAGCGCGCTAGCGTTCCAACCAAAAGGTCCTGGGTTCAATTCCCGATAAATTGGATTTTTGTTGTTAGAGAATATTTGTCCTTTCCTGGCCGTCAATAATAATAATTATTATTAATATGGATGTAATTTGGATTATCTTCTTCTTGCTATTAAGGAAATTATTATTATCATAATTTTTAAAAGTAAATCAATCACTTAGTAGCGGATAGATTCATGAAATGTATTCCAACCGAAAACATGAACTCAAAAGAACATCAAAAATAGATTAGGAAATAACCGTCTCCTGATTAGCTATAGTAATCTGTCAGATGCAACCATCGACACTACGGAGCAGTGGGAGAGTTTAGGCAGCATGGCAAACTACACATAATTTTCTCTATCAGCGAACTAATTAACCGAAGTCTCCGAAGATGACATTTCCTTGAGACGCTCTGCTACGTCACGATTCGAGAAATTAATACGATCCCCTGCCGCCGAATCCGGCGGGACCGTTTCCTCGTAAGAGATTACTGCCGATCTTAAGGCAGAGGTAAAAACCATAACTAATTTCCAATTCTGGTGAGAGGAAGAGGAAGAAACAAAGACACTTAAGTCGGTATAACAGAGAGAAATTCGAACGACGGATACGAAAAAATGGAGAAAGAGACAAAAAGCCGAGGGAGGAGATCCTGGGATATTTAAGTTTTTCTTTCTTCCCCATTTCCGTTTCGGCTATGGATCAACGAGCTCGCTGAATACTTGAATATGTATGTTTTTCTGAGGAGGAAAGAGAGGGAATATGTTGATGGGGAAACTCGCTGGGAGAATGGAAAATCACATTGGGAAGGGCGGTCGACGCTGGAAACCAAATTTCCTATCTGAATTCAGTCCCAAGCTAGAACGATGAAAGTAAAAGGAAGAAAATATCGCGGTGAGTTTTCATTCGAAAAATGTGGAATAAAACGAGATTTTCGGAAAATGCTTAAAATGGGACTTTACGTGTGGATTCGAATCAATTTCGAAAGAGAGTAGGGGATATTGGGAGAAATGAACAGCGGATGAGCGGGAAATCGGAAAGGCGAAAGCGAAACAGGTATGAATTGCGAACTTTTCTGTCATCAATCGTCGGACGTAATACATCCCGATAAACAGGGATAGGTATGGAAAATAAATTTAATCGATGATATAGGAGCGGATACGTATTTCCGTGTATGTTAACTTATGTAGGATATATTGCTAAAAATAAAAAATGATGAGGGATACAAACGTGGTTACAACATCTCCGAGTGTTAGGGCGAAAAAAAAGGAAAAGGACTTTGTCCGGGCCTAGAGTAACAAAATTCTTTCCTATGAATAAAATGAGATATTAACAATAGATGATGCTGGAAAACTAAATTTAGGTACATGAAAAGATCTTATTCATGAGTTAGAAAGGTAATGAATGAGATTTAAAAGTTTGGTGTAGCATATTTATTCATCTATGCAATATAATAGCAGCCTAATAAGGATAAAATATACATGGTAAGATGTATTAGCGATTTTGTGCGGGAAATCTGACTGTAAGAGTAGAAACGTCACATAATCAAAATTGAATACTACAATCTGGAAGAAAGTTTAAGATATAATATGTCTCTTTAAAGAACACACGCCGGGGTGTCAAAAGAGGGAACACATTTATGCGATATTCCATTACAATAATTTTTTTATTAAAGAAAGGTTAAATATTTCACCGAAAATATAAATCAAATTGAAAAAAACTATTACCAACCTTTAGAAGATATTCCAAATGCAACGGAAAAACTAGTTCTTACCTGAAATAATAAAAGAAACACAGTATTAGTTACATGTGAAACTTAATTCTACATTAATTAAGCAAGCTAACAGAGTTTTCCAGGATAAGATTTTTAGGCAGTTATTTTCGAAACAAGCATTTGCTCAGCGGTAATAATTTCCAAAACGTGGGAAACAGACAGAAATCGGTGACCGGCGAAGACAAAAATTATCAATCCGAAACAGGGGAACGGTAAACGCAATTTTAATATGTGCTTCCGCAAAAATAGTACCGCCTTTGATAAGCGCCGGTTATGATGAATAAAAGGACTAAAGAAATGGCTCGAAATTCCATACCCTGAGTATACACTCGTTAATTTTTCTGCCGGAGTCCGCAAAATAACGGTGAAGGTATCCATCCGTAAATAATCACCGCCTTCGAAACACAAAGACATAATTCTCTTGGTGCAGTAAAACAACAATGTGAACGGAACAAAGAAAACATAAGCAATCAGCAAAACTCTCACACAAAAAGAGGCGGATTTTTAGGAAGCAATGACGAGTCTGAGATATACTTTTCCTACTCTCGCATTTTTCTTAGTCTCATCGCACGCCCGTCCAAACACGAGATAGTGCGGAAACGCCCCTGCCGGTATTTATCTTTGATCAATGGACTGGAAATGGATGTGGATTTCCCACGCTTCTACGACGTAAGTGCCGACGAACCCCTGCTTCTCTCCCACACGCAATCGGAGGTGTGCGTGACCGTGATGGGGGTGAGGGCATTTCAATAGCTTGGCGGCAAATATTGACCGCTCGTTCCGACTGAATCAGAGATGGGGAAGAATTGGTTATTTGCGAGGCCGTCGCAGATTCGAAAGTGGGTATATCGAAACAGAAGAGGCGAGGGTGAACGACAATTAAGGCCTTATTTCCGTCCTGAGTAAGGAAAGGTGATTTTGAAGTAAGCCTATTAATTCAAATTATGTGGCAAATGATTCTTTGAATAGATGGCGAAAGAAGGTATTCTACACAGATTGACCGTTTGTAGTTTATTGCCATTCGTAAAGGATATGGATTTAAACGAAAATGTTTCTCAGCAATAATTCAAATATATAGTCTTCCTTTTTTTCATTTAAAAATGTTAAGTAAACATTATCTATTAAGTGAATAGAACTTAACTCCCAAGCTACACACGTCCATTATAAGACAAGGAAAGCATCTGCGCCTGGAGGTTATGTTACAACTTACACTACAGAGTAGAGATGGTAGTAAACCTTTAAGGATACATCGATGTAAGTGAATCGTACTGACAGAATCAATCGGAAGTCGTGGTGTAGTGGTTATCGAGTGGGGAGGCAAATTGTAGAATCGCGAGTTTGAGTCCAATATTGTGCATTTTTAGCCAGTCTGGAGCCCGATGTCTCAATATCACGAGTCTCATCGTTAACTACGCTTGACTGAGCTTCAATTGAAAGTAGTAAATCAGTAGATACAACAGCTTGGCAGCATTCTGAAGTATCAGCGTTCGGAAGAAAGATAATCTAAATACTTTCTTCGAAGTATTACAATACCTATCCTTGATATAAAAACCATAACCATGAATGCTCGGCTAGTAAAAGTCAACAAAAAAGAGACAAAATGCGTACTAAGTGGCCTTTCCTATTCGACGCGTAAGATTAAATCGATAAGAGACGAATCTTTTCTTCGCCACGAAGATGAAAAAAATTTCCTTCGCCCTGATTACAAATGGACTAATATTTAAATATTTTAACATATACATAAGGTTTTGAAACTATTTTCGAAAAAAATACTTCTGTAAATTCCTTTCAGGTAATTCGATCGTTACAAATCGTCCTTTAAGTTCCTTTTAAGTCGATTAAAAAAAGGTTTGTTTAATATATCTCCTAGTAAACAAAATAAGTTTGTGGCTGTTACGGAGTCCGCGACTGCGAGGAAACACGGGACTACCCCTATTACTTTATGGGACGGGTCAAATGACCTCGCATTGGAATGTGCGAATATTCCAGAAGTTTCCCTTTTTGTATATATATAAGCAGGCTGTCCTTTAAGGGGGAAGTCGTCGATTTGTCAATAAAGAAGTGACATCGGAGACCTCGTAAAGTTATTCTTCTTCTTCTGTGGGAGAACACAACAGTGACTATGACTTTACCCAAAATGAGTTGACGACCCATCTTTCCTAGAACATTTGCTGCTATAAAATTGCTACTTAATCCTGATGGAAAACTCAAGACTTATAGATTCATGCACGAGCGTCGAAAATGAGGTAGTCTAAAGGATCCGTGACCTAATGTCGGTAATAACAGGAAAAGGGAGACAAATCGGTGGGTCGAATGGTAACTACATTGGACGATAGGATTTAAGCCTCCTTCGTTCATCACAAGACTTATCGAAGGAATCATCGTTCAGGGAATGTGACATGATGGTTTGGAGGCTTGCAGATAACGTTCCCGGCCACCATGTCCACGATCACACAGTCGTAACTCTTCGCAGGCAACATTTACGATTTCGCCGCGTTATCATCCAAGAATCCCCATGCTGCTCTGAGGAACTAGAGTTACGGTTCATTTTACACTGCGATCATTAGAGAAGCTGGATACGTGCAATCAAGATTTCAGGGAAACTCCAAAAATAAGTGCCATTTCGGTCTCCCAAGGAGTAATAGTTTACCCAAAATCACGGATAAAGCCACTGATAAGGAAACATTTCTTCTCGCCGAAAACTTAACTAAAAAAGTCAACATATTCGACGATGTGGAACTATGATAAAGCAAACTGGATAGGGTTCACATTCAACCAGCGATTTACTATAAAAGGAACGATTATAAATTTAACATGGAGTCCGATAAGATAAAATAATTCTTAAGTAATAATGAAATTAACGAATTATAATGTAAACAGTTATCGACCTGGAGAGAATCTAAATGGCAATTTTTCATAAAATTCCTTAAAGGCCTTAATATAAAAAAGGGTTGACAAAGAAATGAAACTCCGTAACCTAAAACAAGTTATTAGAATATTAATTAACTAATGCGTACTGTATTTTGACTTTTCAGAAGTCCTAAATACAGTGAAAATTCTCTATATCGGAACATGTACGGTATATAGCGGAAACTTGTCCATTGCGGAAAAATTCTTAGTCCCAACCTGCAGGATATAACCTAAACCTAGAAGGGCTTCACTATATAAAGAAGGGAATAGAACGCATGATACAGTTTTTTTTACGAATTCGTCATCCGCAAGAATCTGATGGGAAAATTATCATACATTGGATACCGCCGTAGGGTGCACAATAGTCAAATTCCAAGTATTCGTGTATTTTTCATCTTCTTCTGTGAAGCCATCCATCTTCTACTAAAAGAAGACAGATATATGTCTGACGATCTGAAATGGTGAAATAGAAAAGCTTGTTTACATGTCTGATAGCTTATGAGGGGAGATAAGAATTCAAAATCGTTCATCAATATTTTCTGGCACGCTGACATCATGAATCGCCGACTTCAGTTCTTCGTCGACAAAGAAACGAAGAGATGTTTTCCGAATCCATTCTGCTCTTGAAGCTACAAAATATAAACACAATTTTTGACGCAATGAAAATTATTGATATCGAGGAATTATTCATTTCTAACTTCCTAATCAATTTTCCTTGAAGATAGATTCATCACTTACGATATTTAAATATATTCGTCAGTGTTCATCTTTCTATCGCAGATACAATCCTCCCGTGATTCCAATCTGATTTAAAAAAGTAACTTTCCAATACTTTTATTCTCTAAAATCTTACTGCACAGAATTTTTATCGACTGATAAATGTTTGACCTTAGAAAAAATTATCCTGAAACACAGTTGTGCCAGTATTTAAGCCTTAAATTTTCTAGACTGACGAAATTATCAAAAACCTATTCCAGTTTGTTATTTTGTGGTGCTTTAGAGGGAAAATCTTCAGAACAAGGACGGTTGTTGAGAAAACAGATGTCGACATGTTTGCCAGAATAAAGTAACTCGGCAAACATGCTTCTGTAAAGCAAATCTCCGAGACAAATTGGTAAGCAAACTAAAAGGGAGTTTCGTGAGCCATCAAACCTGTCACTCTTATATAACACCATCGATAGAAATAAATTACACTGTACTGATTAGCAGGGATTTATCACATCTATGGATTGGAACCAAATAAAATAAAGCTTCGATGTGACATGCTTGCAGACTGACCAAATCTTCGGAAATGTTGACTTCAAGAGCATTTTCTGAATCGAAAGACATGTCAAAGTTAATTTAATTTCTTTAACTCCCATATAGAATCATTTTCGTACTTCTGAATTCGTTTAAGGATATTAAGATGGAAATTATCTTTAACGTTAATGGAGATCCGGCTACTAATAAACAGTTAACAAGCATTTAAACCCGGTAAAAAGGATAAAATTCGAGGATGCTATACAGTGGAATGAAAATATGAATCTCAACGACAGACAATTATATTACTAACTAACTATAACTAACCTTCAATGGTTGTTTATTGTACAGCTGTGTTGTCGTCAACAGATGAGTATAGATTGGGAACAAATAGAGGTATATGCATACGCATAATTTGGACAAACAGTTTTTCGAGCTGTCGAAGCACTTAAAAATTACTACTCCTCAATTCCAATAAGAGATTCTTTCCTTTACAAATTAAAACTATGGTCAAACTAAAAATAGGCCGTAAATATCATATCCAATACTTAATTTGAAAAATTCAACAAAGGTTGAAATTATTAAATTCAGCAAAAGCTGAAATTGAAAAGTGCTACAAAACAATAAGGCTCATACCAATAGACCCATCTGGTTCGTACAAGAGGAAGTTGAGGGAGGCGAGTTGAACGAAATGGACAAATCAGGATGACGTTGACAGCAATAAAAATAGTGAGTGGTCCCAAATAAACGGAAAGTTATCGGAAGGATCTTCCAGACCTCACTTTTCCCGAATTAAAATTACGTCACCTCGATTTCTTTAGTCATTTTATTTTCAAGTGGCCAATTCTTCCCTCGGGCGTAAACACTGTAAATCGCGATCCGCGTGGCTGTTCCTCATTTGTGCCCCCTCCCACTCGTTTGCCCTCCACTCTTCATTTACATCCACACCACTCTCCCATTCAGATTTCCGGAAGCGACCGAAGCGAAGCGATGGAGAGGGGAAAGGAAGGAAAAAAGGACGAAGAAATAAACATGTACAAAGAGTCCGGGAAGGATTGAGTGGGAAGAATGGAATGGGTGAGGAGAGAGCATGAAAGATATAACTTCTGGGAAGTCTCTTCGGTCAGTACCAATTAAAAACGCTGGGGTATGATGTAGGGCCTCAAGGGCATTGAAGACAGAACCCAAGGGGATTAACTCCTCCCCCCCTCGTTTACCACTCATACATCGACCCTTCTTACTCGATCCCTTTTCCTTTAAAATCCTTCCTTGGAGTTTCTCTCTCATTCCATCGTCATTATCCCATATATCTAGTTCTGCCTTCCACTTCTAATGCCCATTATTTATCTTCCCCTTCCTTGCGATTTCTTCCTATGAAATAATCTCTACTTATGGCATTTCTTAACCTTCTCTTTGCCACTCTCCGCTAAATTATTGAAACCTGCTTACATTAAACAGCTTATAGAGCATTTCAAATTTTAAAATTTTCTGTATTTCCAGTTTGTAAATTATCTCATAAAACCTCACTTATCGAGAGTAAAAATATTTCTTGGTAAATAACTATCATTAAATTATTGATTAAATGATACTACATCAATTTTTGAACCCTAGAATTACACCATAATCTTTAGTCTATTGTTAGAAACTACTTTCTACCTATTTCTACCTCCAAAGCGGAAGCCATTGCGGAGTTTCTCCTGCATTTTGTTTTCGATAAAAGGTAAACAAAAACGAAAGTAAGGAAGAAAATAGAAAAAGAACTGACGAATAAGCACAATGAGTGCTTATTGTAAATGAGTGCCAAATAAGATTCCTTTTGAAGTGTTTAGGAAGTTAACATTCCATGCACTCAAAGCCACAAGTACGACCAAAATGTTTACATATTCTGCAATTTTATTATTTCAACGATATTCATATTCCGACCTGTTTCTGCTAACTATTTTCACAATCTTTCCTTATTCAATAACAGGGTCTACGGTATTTTATGATGTTCTATTCCTTACGAAAATATCATTGGGTAAAAGTAGAATGGAGTTTCCAGTTATAGGCAACAATATACTTTCAAAAGAAGAATATTTAAGCTGAATGAATACGAAAGTGTCAACCAAGTGATTTCTCCATTAACAGGGCAGCCTTGAAGACTCGCACTATGGTAAGACTCGTAAAAGACAAATGCTACGGACGGTTCCGGGGCAGTTGGTCGAAGGACAACTGGGCGATGGGACAACCCGTCGCTGGACATTTCGTCGCTGAGACATTTGGTGGAAGGACAATTTGAAAGCGTATGAAGGAGCTTCATTTCACGATATGCCCGAAAAAATCACCGTTATGATGATGAGAGTATATTTTTAATTTTCATACTAATTTTATGGATCCGACGAATTTGTGAAGGATATTCACTGTTTTTACATGCTTTGATGCGTTGTGAGTCTTGGTGACATCTCATTAAATGTCCGTAGCGGTTCGGTGTCACTTGGTCGAAGGAAAACTGGTCGATGGGACAACCCGTCGCTGGACATTTCGTCGCTGAGACATTTGGTGGAAGGAAAATTCGTCGCTGAGACATTGGTTGAAGGACAATTCGTCGCTGAGACAACTCGTCGCTGAGACATTTGGTGGAAGGACAATTCGTCGCTGAGACAACTCGTCGACGGAAGGGAATGTTGTTATTTATGATAGTTTTCGGTGCGTTAGTATCGTTATGGTGTAATAATCATTGTAATAACTCGGAGTATTGATACGTGCAGTTTTTGCGATTATCGTAATTATTTCATCGTAATTATACGCATCAATTTTTCTCAAATATTTGTAACCAATTCTGTTTTTGGCAATTTGTAATGCATCAATGGAAAGTGTACGAAACGAAGCAAATTTTAACATAAAAAACTATCCTGTAGCTTAGTTTAAAGAAGCTAAAACAATTTCAAAGGAAACCCAAAATTTTCTTTAAAATGTGGCATTTTCATTATTTCTATGTCTATGATGGCTTGTAACACAAATTAAATCTCACTATAGTATAGAAAATCACTGTAACCTTACAGGGAATGTTTTTAAAAATAGTTTTGGCAACTTTCATTTTGCCATGAATTGTAACAATGAGCGCGGACTTTCCATAAGCAAAGCTTTCATTTCATGAGAGTGAACGTAGTGTAGTTAAGACGCCTTTCTGTAGTTAGTAACGAGACATTTGTGCAAAGGTTTTATCACATCATATTTCGGTTTCTATGGTATAGATTTCAGTTATATTTTTCGCCCCAGAGCTTTCAGTATTTATACCGATGATAGGAACTTTGCACAGCAATCTTATCTATTTTGAATAAATCCATAGCAAACATTTTAGAACCTGTTTTTGTTGGACAAACACTGCAAATAAATTTTTAAAGAAATTTGAATCTTTAAATGTAACTGTCTTCGGATATTTTGCTGCAATTGTTTTCGAGAAAGGAGATTACATACAAGGTATGACTTTACATCCTTTGTACGCGATCAAGTATTTTCTGGGTACTTTGTATATCTGAAAGTTTCTGTTGTTTCTTTATAACATTATGCTTTACTGGGAGGGGTTTAATGTTTGTACTTGTCTAGTTCAATATAATTAACGAAATTTGAAGAAAATCGAACTAATAACATCCATAATTCTATGCTGTGAATTCTAATTCTTCGTCTTACGCATGAATTATTTGCATTTTCACGATGAATCAATAGCTGATTTTTCTAGTATGGGGAAACATCCGAACTGATATATTTTATCAAATCATTAAATTTCCCCGTCCTATTAACGATTTTGATATGGATATTTCTCCTAATTAATAAATAAATTATTTATATGATATGTGATTTATAGGAAATTTTTCTCAGTTGTTCATATATTGTGTAAACCTTTCCCTGGATAGGTTTCCCATACTGGAAACATTTCACCACTAAAATGTCACCTTCCAGAATCTTGGACCTTCCTCTCTGCGGGTGCTCCTAGGAACAATGCAGTAACCCGTTTTTCTTTCTAAACAACCTTGCTAGAATGGTTGATTCTTAAATAATGAAAGATTCTAAGAAACTTTGGGACTGGAGAATGCATTTTACAACTGTATTCCATCTTTGTCAGTACTTTCCAATTGCAAGCGCTTTCCAACAGCAGTAACAATAGGCAGAAATGTTAAAGGTTTATCCTTTTTCGTCCATTCCTCAACTGTATTTGAGGTTTGAGAATTTATATAAGTATAATTACATGAAGGTGTTATGATACTAGATGATGTATTAAAAATTGACTATCTTTAAACAAATTTTTGTTTTAAAGTTAAATGTTTAACCATACAGATCGGAACATTGCACATGAAAAGAAACCAGTCTTCTATAAATGTGCAGAGTTGTACCAACCATTTTCATAATGAACCACTAGTTATTATTTAGTTATAATATAGCGTAAAACAAAATAACGCTTTCGTCCATAGTAACTTTAAATAAAAGCATGCGCGGTAATCATCAAATATAATTTATTACACCATTATATTTCATAACTAATCGATATCCGTAAAATCTGCAGGTAATACGATATTAATTACGATAAATAAATATTAACGATACATATATATTACGTTCCTAATAACATACCATAACGATACTAACGCACCGAAAACTATCATAAATAACAACATTCCCTTCCGTCGACGAGTTGTCTCAGCGACGAATTGTCCTTCCACCAAATGTCTCAGCGACGAAATGTCTAGCGACGAATTGTCCTTCCACCAAATGTCTCAGCGACGAAATGTCCAGCGACGGGTTGTCCCATCGACCAGTTGTCCTTCGACCAAGTGACACCGAACCGCTACGGACATTTAATGAGATGTCACCAAGACTCACAACGCATCAAAGCATGTAAAAACAGTGAATATCCTTCACAAATTCGTCGGATCCATAAAATTAGTATGAAAATTAAAAATATACTCTCATCATCATAACGGTGATTTTTTCGGGCATACCGTGAAATGAAGCTCCTTCATACGCTTTCCCCACATACTAAATTTTCCTACTTCAGCGGTATTAAATACCAAAGCAACACCTTCTTCCTCCATTCCTACTTCCTTTAATCCTTTTCCCCTGGCTTACGTTCCTAATTACTTTTACCAACCTATTCCCTGATTTCAGCTCGAACTCGAATCCCTGCCTTCCATAACTACGTTACCGTATATTTTCTCTTTTCAAAGGTATCCTACCTATCTACTTGAAGATATCTTTCATTCCACTATTCCCATAACCCTGTAATCATCCTTAAACTATTCTGGTCCGATTTCTTAGTTACCAATTTTATTAACATAGTATTTTTTAAGTTAAATACTTAATATACGTGAACGATTCATTTTTCCGAATAATCATTTACAATTTTCCTATATAGTCACATCCTTTACCAACTTTAATTTGGTCTAACACGTAAAATACACAATCTTCTTCGTTCCTGAATTACGTTCGTGTGTTTACAAGCTTCCTTTCCTTGTTCTGCTCCATCTGATTCTTTTTTCCCATCTCACCCTATCCCATTCTCCTCTTCTCTGTCTTTCCCCTTATGTACCGCATTACCTCGCCCATTCAATTTGTTTCGCCACTTTTGCACCCATATTCCGGCAGTTTTCTTCGTCAACCTTCTTTTGGCCTCTTTCTCTCCAAATCTTTCCTTCTTTCTTCTCCTATTCCTTTCTTAATTTTCTCTTTCCCTCAATACCTATCCCAACGACGCCTTCCCTTTTTTCTTTTTCCCTTGCTTCCTCCACCCCACAATTCCTTCCGTGGTAGGGGTGCGGTCGTGAAGGTGACACACCTACTTACCAGCTCGCTCAGCTACTCCCGTGCGGACGAGGAGTGCCTCCTTTCTCCTTTTATATTAGTATTTTTTCTATTTTACGTTTCTCGCCGCCCGCTGAGAAGGTCTCACAATGGAATGCAACGGGATAACTCGTAAGTAACGCCAATTTCGGCAGGTTTCACGAGCGATGCGGAGTTTTCCCTCGCCCCGTCCGACGGAGTGCTGTATGTGAGGAGACGAAGTAGAGCACGTGTGCCGTTATTAACGTGCGCCCTCGTAATCTTTATACGCGACTAGAGAGAGATCAGACGGATCCGTTCGAGAAGGTTTCACTTGTAAAAGAGAATGCGCTAAGGTGTGAAATAAGAGGAGACATACGGAGCGTAAATGTAATTTCAACTCGGCTGACTCCTCGCGTTTTCATTGCTATATACCAGTGAATATGGGTTCATATTCATTTATTATATACATAATGCGATTTCCAAGAAAGAGATGGATTTATTCTTTAACTGCTGTCTCACGAAGTAACGTTTTCGCATATCAAAGAAAATAATTTGGATCGAATCAAATCAGAGTCTGAAGCCTTCAAATGTATTCGATTACTTACAGTGTTTATCATATATCATAATTAAATTACATTACTGAAGTACAGGAAGCTCAGCCAATTGGCACCAGAAGTGATCTTACTTTCTGCTTATGGGTGATGTATATGCATTTCATGCGTATTTATTTATAATCTACAGCAGAAAAATGCCAATTTAAAGCGATAAAAAACAAGTACATACAACAGAAGAGCACAAAAACAAAATATATATTGAAAGAAAATAAAACAAAAATTTTAAAAAGCAGGGGAAACAATCACAATGATCTGGCGCAAGTTAAACGTAATTTCATTAGTTTCCCTTTAGATAGTGGAAAAGAATCGACAAAAGAAGTAATGGTTTGGCTCTCGGTTAGCCAAGTGGGCAACGCGTTCGACTTCTGTGAAAGCGGTCCCTGGTTCGATTCTCGGTGGGGGCCTACGTGCGAAATGACCTAAGTTGTCGAAGCACGCTTAACAATACTACTACTATACTACTAGAAGTAAGGGAATTCAGCAATAAAGGCGGGCGAAACAAAAGGAAATGTTTAATAATTAGTGAGTCTTAGTGTCGTACACCAAGACATATGTATACAGTAATTTAAAGATAATAATGATAGATATTTTCCACGTTGAAACGCATGAGAGCCTTTTACAACATGAAATTTTTTGCTACATGATGTAATTTCCTGGAATTTTACCATTAAGTTGCAACGGAAAAAGAATTACGGAGTTAACTGGTTGAATTCAGCACATAACAGCAATCAACGCGATTAAATTGAAATTACTGCGGAGTAATTCCGAAAGAAAGGCCTGTTAAAAATTTTAAAACACGTTACATAAATATGAATGTTGAATGTGAGTTTTTCATGTATCATATAGTAGCATATGAAGGAGAAAAATAAAATTACATGAAAGCTAATAAAACTGGGTCTCGACATACGAAAGACCTGATTATCTTCGCCAAAATTCCTTTTGTTTCTCGCTTCCCCTTTTGTAATTTTGATCGCTGATAATCCTCGTTACCGCAGGTACTTAGAGAGACAAAGATGTCGCACGGTTGACGCGACAACGAACAGTTTTTCCGAAAAGGAAAAGATGATAAATCTAAAAGCTAGACGTCCCGAGAGAATCTGAGAGAAATTAGCGGACAATGGAAGGCAGTAGTTCGTAGGCTCTTTTATTCTATGAACTCATTCACGAAGCAAAAAAGGTGGGATTAGTTACAGGCTTAGAGACGCAACCTCATGCAAATGCGACTCGTCGCGGTGTAAACATGAACAAAAAACGATGGGATGAAAAGGCAAATTTTCTTCCAAGACAAAAAGATAGGACAAAATCAGAGGAACAATAGCTTGCGTCCTCTTTGTGTCTATTCGAATGCTGAGTTACCTCTAAAACCTTCCATCAAATGGTAGGCACTAAAGCTTTGGGCCTTTCCCTTTAACCCTTTCTCTATTTACTTCCCTGACTTCCTTATTCTCTATTTACACCACACTATCTCCCTTTCCACGATTGATGTCCTCGACTGCGCTAGTAAAAATCACGGAGCCACACCTAATTAGTCAAGGATTTTCATTCGATGCGACCACATCTAAATCACCCGCATCTTTCTTCTCTGAAATACAGATTCCTCTTACGACACCATATAATCTACCGACTTTTGGCTAACCACCCGTCTCTTATGGTACTAAAAATA
Source organism: Ladona fulva (assembly GCA_000376725.2). Classification (NCBI taxonomy): domain Eukaryota; kingdom Metazoa; phylum Arthropoda; class Insecta; order Odonata; family Libellulidae; genus Ladona; species Ladona fulva. The sequence continues at coordinate 1,598,283 of KZ308327.1, read as the reverse complement.
TCAATTAGATGGCATCACCTGTAAATATTTAACTACAACATATACGTGCTTACACATACCATCCACTGGATATTAAATTTAGACGGACAGAAACAAAAATGTATGGATAGTAAGAGCATTTTAGCTGTTATGGTAAAAGCTATAAGAAAAGGAAATTTGATGATACTAGCGAAAGATGATAAGCCGTCATTATTATTTTCGCTTCACATTTAATTCATCATCAGAAAATTTCTGCACAATAAATCAACTTGTACAGTGCTTCTTGAAATTAGACTAATAAAATTTATCCACATAATTTTTTTATTTATTACTACAAGATGGAATGTCAGCATGGAAGCATTAGCAGCAACCGTATTGAGATTAAAAGGACAAGAATTTTTATTACAAAAAATTTCAAAAAAACGAGCAACTAGAGGTAACAAGTTGATAAGCGCCCAAGATTGAAATATAAACACATGAGAAAAATTGCTTCATGTACGATTACTTCCGTTAAAGGAATGTCGCAATCGACAAAGTCTTAATATAATAGGTGCTTAAGTCAATTAAATTGAAGAAAAACATTAAGTATTTAGCTACTACAAACTTAAAAGTGAACAAAAAATAAAAATGTGCACTATGTAAAATAAAAATTCCAACAGCTTAAACCATAAATCAATCGTTAACTCATTAAAACTATCGAAATGAAATACATTTTATAGATTACATGAAACTCAAAATTTTCCTTTGTAAATATTAAAATTGAAAGGGATTTGACGATTTAGTTAAATGTGTGTTTATGTGAAGCATAATTTGTATCAAGAGAGAAAGATATAACCTCATAACGATATAGATGTAATATTTAATGATATATAATGGTCTTAGTGTAGTGATTTGATAACGAGAATAGCTCTCAAACTGAGGTACGCAAATTTTCGACTTTTAAAACTTCTCTGGTAGGGATGTGATAGAAGTGAAACCAGAACCTGATAAAGTAATAACGACAATAAACTATATTGAGTTATCTTCAGGGAATTAAAAATACCAGGAATCATCATCCCAAATCCCATCTCCCCTCCTTAGAAATGGCCCTCAGACGACACCAATAAAAACCTTCCAGTTCTCCCAAATCACCAATACCTTCGTTCCCATTCCAACCTTTATCAAAGAGAAACATTTTCGGTTAATCATATCCCTATCGGTACGTTGATCCCTTTCCATTTATTTCTTCGGACCATTCGAAAAAATCCACAAAGAAAAACTTCGCCCAACATCCACATTGGTCCCTTGCTTGCCACACCCATAACCTCCTAATCTACTTTCAAGCCGCCGCCTGCCTTCTAAAAACGCCAACCCTTCGACTCTCTCTTTTTTCCCCTTTTCCCGCAATTACTCGCGATCTTTCCTGGCGCTCCGTCATTTCCCCAATTTCTCCTTTCATGTTCTCCCCTTCGCTCTTCTCTTCAAAACTGACACGTGGTTCGCAACGCCCCCTCCATGGAACCACAGTTCGAATAAAGTGAAAACACGCCGAGAGAGGAAAAACGAATGATGAAAAGCAGAAGTGCTGAAAAAATGTCCAAAAACGAACAGCCTTGCTGAGCATGGGGTACTTTTCCTTTTTCAGTGCTAATTCTCATTAAAGCTGAGGTACTACATTCGATAAAAGTCCCCATTTGACAAAGTAAGTTATGGCTTTAAGTAATGTTGAACTGCTGATTAACGTTATGGATTCAGGCTTGATGGAAATTACTGGCGATCAGCTTCAAAATTCGAATCAATTCACTTTTCACCGAGTTTTCACCCGAATCCTTTTACCGTATGAAATTTATGACTACGCAGTGGATATTGGTTTCGGATAACCCAAGGTATAAAACACTTAAATTAACTTCAAATAGCTTTGAACTGATGAGCACCGCCAATGAAAGAGCAAAAGTTAAAATACATTATGAGAGCAGAAAATATCAAAGCAAGATTTTCTATTTTTACCGCAATTGGACTGTACCTAATTCAACAGAATTCCAATTTTGGACAAACTTCTTCTGTATTGTTTTTTTGTTAAATTTTCATTTTTGAGCACACGCTTGAGGACATTTTTCACAATACAGTTTTTATAGTCAAAATTCTAAGCAAAACCAAATGAAAAGCATCTGCAAAAGTATGTTCGATAGAGATGTTTTTACTTTTTCATTAAATTTTTTATTAAATTAAATTCAAAACAAAAGCATTACGCAGAGATCACTCAACACTTATAATAGTGAAGTAAATGTAAGCATTTCGCCGTGATAATTATTAAAAGATCAGAGCTTTAACTGTTTTTAAACAATAACTCGACGAAAGAGGATTTTTATATTAAGGCTATTTACTTTCGGTAATCCTTTACTCTTAATTTATCGAATGCTGTGGTACTCTCCTAAGCTTTCAGAAAAGAATTATTTGAATAAAGTATCAATTTAAAATGATACTCGAAAGATTCTATTAGAGGAAAATATACGATGTAGATTGTAACGGCTAATTAGCATGTGCACCGTCTACGGAATCGACGAGCGTACTGTTCGTCAATTTGAGTTGGTAATTTATTTTGAGAAGCAACTGGGGTATACCTCTGAGAGAAAAGTGATAAGGAGTAAAAAATTTTACGGAAGATTGGATTCCCTGAAAGATAAGTGGGAGGAATCGTAGGTAAACCTGATTGGAGTCCGAGAGAGAAATTTATTATTCAGAGAGGCGTAAGTGGGGTACGCCGAAAGGGTGCTTACTGGATGTTTATGTTGATGTAGATGTAGGACCTGTATGGGGTGATAAGGCGGTGAAAAACGATGGAATATTTTAAATTCATTCCACGTACCAAAGAAATGCGGAAAAAATCTCAAAGAGATAAGATTACATGTGTTTCCCTTCCAAATGCTAGAGGACGCGCACCACGTCCATTTAATGTAATGTAATGTATTTCTCAGGAGCCATTTGGTCAGCTTGGATTTAATTCTGAGAAAGAAATTGAAGGATGTATAATTCAGCAGAAAAGAAATCAGTAGAATCCTCTCTTCCCAAACGAAAATACTAATTCTGATGACTAATTTAAAATTTATATATTCTAGAATGAAAGGAGATTCACAGAAAAATTCCTTTACGTTTTCTTTTACTCATAGGTCCTCGTACGTAAATGACGAAAATGAGTAACCATTGCTCAGACCTAACCAACTCTATACTTCCATTAATCATACAAAATGTAAATAAAAGAAATAATTCCTTAAATATCGCCCTTGAAGAATCGTACCAATAGTAAAACAGCGCAATCGACTACATCATTGCCACCGGTCACGTTATTGAAACTGGTAATTCACACTCCATGTGTGTTTCTCAAATACTGCAACCGCTGTAAAATTTACGATTTCTTTACAATAGAATTGACGCATTCCTCATTTTATGTGGTTCAGTCCCAGTTTCTAAAATGGAGACGATAAATATTTTGTTTCTACGATTGCGAAAACAAACGCAATCGGTCTTAAGCTGAGCTATAGTAACTGATAGTTTGAAATTATACGGGAGTATGGAAAACGGCCTATCATTATCTCTAGAAGCAAATCAATTGAGAAACGGAGTTAAATTCAAACCAAATAGAGATTAGCATTATAGCTTCACCAGCTATTGGCAGAAATACACCGAGGGACTGAATCGTCATCGGACTCTTTAAATTGCATTTTATATTATAAAATGTTGAAAATATAAATAGTTCCCAGCGTGAATCACGTAACTATTCTAGAGTATCTAACATTTCACGGGAGCATTATAAGTTTAATGAAATTCAGGGTTGCATCAGTTTCATATCAATTTCACGTCGACTATAATGGAAAAAAAAAGGAAATACTAATTGAAATATCCACGTAGGAAGAAATTTTCAGAGTAAAACGGAACTTTACACGAAGAGGAACAAAAAGCGTTAATGAGTTAACTTTCCGTCCAATAGAACGCTTATTAAAGAATAACATCTGATGTAGCATGTGAAACTCATTATAACCTTAATAATAATTTTTAATCGCCCTCAGAATTACTCCACCATTAAAAGCCATCCCTTTCCACTGTCTAACGCGCTCGGGCAGTTCCCCATCAAGTTCTAAAGCGGCAGAAAAAAAGAAAACCAACGAAGAGATCAGAAAGAACCAGACTACATTTTTTTAATTCAACCATGAACTCCTGAAAAATAAGAAAAAAGCCTAAAGAGCCAAAATTGCCTAATTATGAGAAAAAACTACCGCCAGACATATTTCACCCCTTTCGGCTCCACTCGTACGTTTTTTTTGCACCTTGAGAGAGAACTTCCGCTATGAAACGAGGAAAGGAATAAGAGGAAAAGAAAGACGGTGGAGAAGACAGGTAGGGGATTTTGAAGTGAAGAAGCGAGTCAGGAATAAAATCGCGCGCCTAAAATGGAGGGATTCCACGCTCGACCGAAGGAAACGTACGCGATGCGACACGATTTCCAATGAGAGAAAAAGAGAAAACGTTTCCGCTTGAAATTAGGGGAGGACAGGAAAATAGGAACTTGTCATTACGCGCGAATCGAAACTCGGTCACCCGAACCTGCGCGAGGCGACGAGTGCCTAAGAAGGCTTAGGTAAGGGAAAATAAAAGAGATGGCGAGGAAAGATCGACGCGAGGAAGTTTAACGAGGCGAAAGGAAAAAACGAGAGAGGGAAAAATAACCCTGGGGAAGGGAATAGGGAATTCGCCCATGAGGTTAGGGAGTGGGGAATTAATGATGGTAGACAGTAGATTAAAATGGGAATGAGGGGAGAAGATAGGAGGAGAAGTCTTAATTTATTATCTCCCTGACTATTACTCCTCCACCCTTCCTTACTATTTCTTTTCGTTCCCTCCCAAAAGCAGAGCGCGTTAAAGTACCACAGGCATTCATAACGCTTTTTTCCGCGCTAGTCCGGGCTTGAATGGCTAATTTATTTTTCGGAATGGAAAAAATAATCCTCGCCCTCGATAACGCGGATATTAGGGTGAATAGAATTTCTTTTCGTCCGCGATGGAACGGCGAAGGATTTAAAACTCATGAATAGAGGGGGGAAATTGCCCGGATTAATTAAAGTGCGGCGTGATATTAAAGCTTTGTGGAGAACAGCCTTTGTTATAGAGGTTTGAAATTGGAGACAGAAATGGAAAAGAACACAGGGATCTGTAATGAAGGATACGGAGAGTTTCCGGAGAGAGTAAAAGCGGTCGGGGTCTTCCTCGGTCCGGTTGTATCAAGCACTCTCCGAGACGACTGTAAATTGGTTTCATGAAAGGTTTAATTCTTGTCTGTGTATGAAGGAGAGAGGCGGCTCGTTTCGTGGAACGGATTATATTTTTTCCATCGGGTTAAATGCTCGCTCATTTATGGGGATGAAGATGTCCACAAAGCTCGGCTGCAAATCAAATTAAAACTCCGTAAAGAGTGCGATCGCGACTGCAATCACTTACACGGAGCAGTCTTTCAACTACAAACGAATGTACATTCCAGTTGAAGGAGTCTGTAATTATTAAAATAGAAGTTAATCATAGGAGTAATAACGAGAAAGAAAGATTATATTCATATATGAAGCATTGGTTATTAGATTATTTATTTTTTATCGTTGTATAGTTTATCTTGCTGTTCACATCTATATAGTTATCCGTTTACTGGCAACTACTTACATAAATGATGTTACCCTTATTTATTAGCATTAGGAAGAAATTCGCGAAAATGTATATCACAAAATAGCTACTCCAGGGGATTTCTCTGTAAATACGTATCCTATGTAAGGAATCACGACAAAAGAAAGCACTCATCATGTATTACCTGCAAAATTGGTTCTTCTACTACGAAAACTTTCAGCGATATTATTTGAAATGAGGCGTAAACGCAGATGATTTTCTTAACTGCAGGAATGTAATTTACGCGGTGGTCTACTCGAGAGAAAATTTAAATATTTCATACCATTCACAATTTTACAAATTTTATTTACAATAATTACGTTCCAGCAACTATTAATTTATTATAAGAGTACATTTCACAAGTCGTTCAGGAACGGGATATAACTAATTACATCTTTCACATACTTTAGTCGACTACTGCGATAGTATGAAACCTACTGCGGTATAAAGTGATACTGAATAAAGGGATTCATTTTGATAATTCTCTATTGAACGCTATGAGGTATTACTCATACGGTAGTAGTAGTAGTAGTAGTAGTAGTAGTAGTAGTAGTAGTAGTAGTAGTAGTATTGTTAAAAGTGCTTCGACAGCTTAAGTCATTTCGCACATAGGCCCCCACCGGGAATCAAACCCGAGACCGCTTTCGCCGAAGTCGAACGCGTTGCCCACTTGGTTATACGGGAGCCCCTCATACGGTAGTAATACTACAATACAGACGAGGACGTCTTCCAGTGAAACCACACTCCTCATCTTCCCATTTAGCCTCATCCCTTCTCTTTTTTAGGATGGGAAGGATTCCATTGAGGTTCCAACCAGTTTCGGGCTCAAAAATTTACAAACAGAGATACCCAATGACCAAAAGACAACTCGTACTCGACAATGAAATTTACATACTCATGCTCCCATAAGTTCGGACATACCCTCCTTCCTTTTTGTAGTTGTTCTCCTACTAGACATACTTTTTGCTTCATTTCCATTAGTTTTTTCAATCCGCACTCTACCAAAGCCTTAGCGGTTTCCTTCGTTAATGGCTATTTATTAGTTTACCTGATTTTTCTTTTATAATACTTATGAACCTTTCTTCTACATAGTTTTTGCCAAAAAATATTAACCGTTATCAACATTTGTTACTTCAAACGGTATATGATTTACATTATTATCATTAAAGAGAAAATAATTTTGATATACCATATTTAATATTTGCTAAACATACAATACGTGTAATCATATCTGTTGCCTTAATGAGTCTCGTGGAAACAGATTTGCTACGTTTTTCACGGGATGAATTGAACTACAGAAATCGTCCTTAACACTGAAAGCTTCATTGGAAGATAACAAACTCTACTTAGAAAGTAAAAAGGAAACAGGAAAAAAGTAAAAAAGAGAAAAGAATAAACTATAGTGATTCAGCAATAAAAAATGGAAGTCCGAAATTTTCCTTATTTAATATCCAGATGAGATGAAAACGTGAGCATTTATCAGGTTTATTTGAAGTTTAGGAAATTGAAAAAGATGAGAGCGAGAGAAATGCGGGACGAGTGTCCAAATTTAACTAGCGTAGCACTCTGTATGCAGGCTAGAACAATTCCATTTGCGATTCGGCGCACGTTACGCTCTTCTGTCAGGAAACGCTGTAGATGCGGAGGACAACCGCTTTATTTTCGAAAGATTGGTAAAAATCATTTCAATTGTCTGTAGTAGTTCCACGACCTGGAATTCTAAAGGGTGTTTCAGGTACTTTGCAAAGGATTTTAAAAAAATAATGCCTCATATTCGTAAGTCGGCCAGTATAATGATTTATGCTACGAGTACGAGTTCGGTACGCGAACACTGACATTAATTCATGCATCGTAGCATTATTGAGTATCAAGCATATATATATAGTATAAAGATGTAGTATTAATTAACTTATTTCAATCCAACTTAGAGAGTTGAATGAAAGAGTGTCTTTCAAAAGAAAAGAGAGATTGAAGAGGGTCAAATCGACATATAGGATTCTTTTGGAAAATTCATCGCTAACCGACCCGGATGAAAATGAATAAAAGAAAAAAAAAAGACTTCTTGAGGTATCAAAATGAAATACAAAACCAAGTTCCAGTAAATTAAAATAACTCACGCTTATACAGAAGTCAATTTGGTTGAAGGAAAAAAAATAGAAGTCTATTTAAAAAACAATGCTGAGCTTGCACCAGATCAAAAACGATGCTATAATCAAATAAACACACCAAATACTAAATCCAGTGAAGCATTAATAGTTTCAACTGATTGCTGACGAAGCGGCAAAACAAGGACGCCTTGATAACAAAATCATGTCTATTGCAACACATAACTGCTCACGGCAATGGAAGACATAGTTTATTTGATCAAATGATACGAAGAGCTCATAGAAACAACATTCCGACATTCAGGGCAAGAGTGTTCGTCAATCAATTATGACTCGAATGCTAAGTGAACAAACAGGGCACACAAAAAGTGGTCGATCGCTCCTGTTCACTGCTCTTCAACACTTGCCAGTTTGTCTACAGAGATGGGCTACACGCTGATCCGAAAGGCGTTTCTCACAAATAGAAAATGACACGACTACAAAGCCCTTTGGTTTCCCATTGCGCTATTTCATGCAATGCCTTTTTTTATATTGCGGACGAAGCTGCATTTGATATTTATGAATATTTCTCTTGAATATCGAGAGAAGCATAATCACCACAATCTAACCTGCTAAATCAATATGAGAGGAGATCTTAAAATCATAGGAGGATCAGTTCGGAAATTAATATATTCCTATGATTCCATATCACAGAAAGAATTGAAGAGATATTAAGGAATCATTTCTATGTTGCAAATAGTATGTAATTACGACTTATATAATTTACAAAACTACTAATGGCTACGCAACATTCTCCAATTTGATCGTACGTCTTATTGATGTTATAAAGTCCCAATCTTAAAAATCTAAACATGATAAATAGTAAACATAAATATGAACAGAAGCAACCTGAATTACTGATAGAATAAGAACAACTTTTGAGATGATAAGCAAAGTCAACTTACTGAATGGAGGAATTCCATTTTCAAATATAATTAAGAGAAATATGAGATGGCTCGTGGAACGTCATATAGATATGTCCCTTATTACTTGCTGCACAGCAATATGAGTTATTCAAAATTATAGCAGGATTGAATACTTCTCGAAAGAAAGATGAAAGGACATATCTCAAAGGATTCTGATCGTAACTTCGGATGATCGTAAGATAGGGACATTCTCTATTAATATTTGAGTCATCCCGTCTTTTAAGAGCGTATAAACTTCCTGGATCTACTTTTTCTCAAAATAGTAATCCGCAGAGGGCACCTAATTTAAAAGGAAATCTATCGACCTCGCATCTTACCCAACTACGACTGAATATAATACGTATGCGTGATATAAAAAAAATCAGTTGTTAATGTTCGAATTATCAAAAAGTAGTTTACGTCAATCTAAAAGGGATACCAGACCAATCACTCGAATGGAATTAAAGGAACTGGAACTTTATTTTACTCTTTAAAGACTTTATTTTACTCTTTGAGTAGGAATCTCAACATCAAACCAATACTTGGGCGGCTGGAAAACGAATTAATAAGGAATAGATCTTCCGCAGACCTGTAAGTCGCCGTCAGAAGAGCTTCTTCCAACTACCACAAAATCCCTATTTCTAGTCACGTGACGAGAGTAAAAGCGAACCCAGAAGTAAGGATGAATAGAGAGGGACAGAGCAAGAAAGGTTGCGACGTAACAAGTTCCTTAAGCGCTATATGTTGGATTCGATATCTCCTCGCCCACACCCAAAGCCGAAGTGATACGCAGCGAAAATTTGATGAAATTGGAGAGTGAAGACAGCTGAGTGAGGAAGTAGCCGGAGAATTGCGAGGGCCAGAAGATGGGCTCGCATTAGGGAGTTGAAAAAGAGAGGGATGTGTGAGGGAGGGAAGGTGGGTTTGATGTGGGAGGGGCGGTGGAAGATAGAAACCTCCTCTCTGATCGATAATATCCCTGCAGTGCGGGGGCGAGAGAGAGCAAGAGACAAAAAAGAGAGGGGGGGAGAGAAAGCGGAGGGCGGGAGGAGAGAAACAGAGGAATAGAGAAATAGGAAGAAGCGGAAAAGGGAGAGCGAAAAAAGAAGCGTTTTCGAAAGCGTTTAACGACAGAAGAGGAATGGGATAGGTTTCAAGTCGAGGACACGAGTGGGTTTGATTTTCTCAGGCTTAGAGAAACGAAAAACCAAAAAGGAAACATCTCTAGGGGAATTAACTGAGGATTGTACGTTATAGAATAAGAAATAGAGGAAATAAGAATTTTATTTTTCACTATTTTCAAGACATAAATGTGTGCTCTTCACGACACTCGAAGAGTAATCAGAAATCCAATTTCTCTAATTCCTGAATTAATAAAGGAATTGAAACAGCTTCAGTTGACCCGTTATGCAGTTAAACTGTTTACTTAACCAATAATTATTTATAACGCTTTAAAACGTTATATATATTTCCTTGTCACCACCGAATTCCACGATTTTATATTAAGTATAGTCAACGATAGAAAATTGAAACAATAATAATAACCTCTAAATCCGAGCAACATCTTTAACTCAATTTACTCCGCTTATGAGCAGAAAAAATTGAAGATGAACATGAAAGACCACAATAAAGAATACATAGGTTACGATTTCGGATAACCGTAAGTAATTCGAAAAGTTATTTTAAAGAACGAACTTTATTAAAAATATGGCAGACAAGGACGTAAGGAATAAGGTTAAGAGAGAGAAAAAACCTTAAATTACACAAGGAAGGAAGTGGTAAAACATTGAGAAGAGGAAAGGAGTCCTGGATGGCAGTAAAATCGTGAGGATAGAAATGAAAGAGGTCTGATGAAAATGACCGTCTTCGGGAGTGAACTGATGGTTGCTCACGTGAAGGTAGTTCAGAGGCCCAGAAGACGTAGAAAGGTTGGGTAAACGGCAGGAAGGGTATAACAGGAGAGATGGGTGAAGAGGGTAAGAGATTGGGGATCCAGATACGGCTAACGCCCTAGGAAAAGTCCTTTCCTCTGCAACGGCCCACAATTTTTCCGGTATCCTACTATCTTCCGCGGCCTCTCTTCGTTTTCTAGAGAAACCGAAGCTGGTTCCCACTGTATCTTAGCGATTAGTATCAATCTGAGACATAAAGGGCAAAACAATGAAAAGGGTAAAATGAAAGGTGAATCAAGACAACGAGGCATAGAGATAAGAACGGACGTAAATTCGAGGAAAAGTTAGCCGAAAGAAAAACTATTTGAGTAATCGCTGAATAAGGTAAAGAAGATTCCTCAGTCCTCAATCGAAAGACTGGCTAAGGATCGGATAATTGCTATGATGCAGAGAGCACCTATTTACAGATATCTGCTTCGATAAAGGAAGGACAGGTTATCATCGAAAAAGAAAAATGATTTCGTCTGCCTTTTCAAGGTAGAAGCTATTGCTGATTAAGGCTATTTTTTAATGCCGATTAGCAATTTCCATATTTCAAATTCCCTTAAAAATTTCGGCGAGTTTGGGTTAGAGAGGGTCTACTGAGGGAATACCTCCGGCTACACTGAACACGTAATCCAAATAGGCTTGAAGCGAATTTTGTTGGCATATTTTCCAAATTTTGACCTCCTCAACGGAGGAGATAAAAATGACGCTTAAGGTCGGTCAAGAGGTGCGGGGTTCATTTAGATTTTATAACGCCAAAAATAAAAGAATAAGATTAATTTCTTTCGGGATGAAGGTGTTCATATAATACATAATCAAACGCGATTGACCAGATATTATCAACACTATTATTATTTGAGCAGAAATCTGTATCAACATTGTCCAAAAAGGGTTTTTTACAAGAACATGGCACTTTATCGCATATTAAAAATGTGAACAGACAACAAACATTTTCAGAAAATTGAGTAAATAAAATATTTGAAAGGATAATTCAAAATAAAATTATTATCATTATTGCTGAAATCCTTGCAGATAGGTCACCAGCCAGGTGCCACGGTCTTTACAAGTTAAAATACATCAGAGCGAACCATTCAATATTATGCACACATATATTCAGAAATACCATTACCGTTCTCCTTCACATCGCCAAAAATAAATTTATACATCAATTTCGTTTTACCTTCAACTAATAACTAATTTATACATCCCAATACAGCAATACCCCTGTCTAGTAAATTTACATTACAGTACATGCAGCGTCAATAACAATTTTTGCTTTTTAAATCATTCCTCTAGCAATACATTAGTTTTATGCCAAATGTGAAATACTCTACATGAAAATTTCGTATCACAGGCTATTTTCGCGAAAAACTTTTTCTTTAATTCACTTGGCTTAAATGTCGAGGAAAAAGTGTCCCCAAAGAAAATACAATATGATCACGTTGAAAAAGGTTAACATGATGCATTTACGAACAAAATAAAGCAAACAATTTTTCAAATATAATCCTTAATGCGATAATACGATCACATTAAGGATTTTAAGGTCAACATGAAGACACAAGAGTCACTCAAGCGTTTAGAAAGGATCGTCAGCCGCCCTCGAAGACAAAATTTGCAATTTTGAAGATTAGCTAACGAAGGAATTAAGCGCGACCTCGTTCGCGGCACATGAGATGGGCTCAGCCGGCGAATATTCGATCCGGAATGTTGTCTCAAATTCCGACTCGATCGTTTTGTTCTTCCGCGGGATAATTTTCTTGGCAAAGAGTGATCCAGGAGAGAATAGGCCAAGTGCTGTAATTTATTCCTTGGTGTTTGCGAGATTAACCTCGCCCCTTTCAAGCAAATTTACAATTTGAATCGAGAAATATGAATTTCGTCTCAAGATTGGATCTTCTATCTGAACCCGCTTTCATAAACGAGGAATTCAAAGTTCTCGAGCCGGTTCATGCTCTATAAACATGCTTATGCAGAGCAGTGAATACTCGGTAAATTTCCGACCCCGAAGTATTACCATCAATTTAATTATGCAAAGTATGAGAGGCGGAACGAAAATGGCCGAAAAGAGGGTGAAATTAATAAATTATCCTTGCGTGCTAACTCGGATTATTTTAACACATCCGTGTTTGGGCGCACATGATTTTAGGAGGAATGTAAAGAGCCATTTAATATCGCTTATAATTCCATATTTTATTCCTAGTTCATGTTATAGCATTTTATGAAAGATCTGAAACATCACTAAGAAACATAAGTCGACATTTTTCAAACAGAAAAATTATGATGTTTGGAATTTCTCTCCTAGAAGAAGATAGAATCAGATATTAAAAGCATTTAGATTCCACGTGGAAAATGTAAAAAATATTTCCATTCCGCAAATAAAATATGGTACTAGAGAACAGTTACATTATTTCCGATCGTGATTATCCTGAAAAGTGATTTTGTGGCGGTGTGGTGTTAACCTTGGTTGAAAAATATTTAAAAGGAATATAATTCAGATCGACTATGTAAAATTACTCTAAATAAGTGACCCATTGCAGTGCAATACAAGACAGGTATCTTTATAGCAAAGGGATTTCAAATGGTGAATTTTCCATAGAAAAGAATTCACTATCAACACTCTCTTACGCTTCATTTAGATGCAGTAGGCGCTGGATATACGATACTGGGTTAAGCTGCTCCCTAGTTCCACGAAATCTGGGTCAATATAATGGTCCAAGAAGAGAACTTTATAGCGTGTGCCTCTACCGTTCTGAAATAATCTAAATGTGCCGCATCTATACCGAAGAAGACACTTAGAAACATAAAGTTTGCATTTCAAACAGATATTTTGGATATAGGTCGCAGTATACGATAGCTCAACTGAATTTCACGTTCCAACGGAGAAGTGGAAGAATTTTGGAGTGTTTTTCTCAGCCATATTACGGCTATCGTCTTCTACTACTGCTTCACGTATTTTGAAATACTTACTTTAAGAACAGGTTGGAATTCAGTAATTGATTTTTACATCACTTAATTCATGTTTTTCCTGAACGTGTGGAAAATTAATTAAGTAGCTGAGGAACTTGGAGAAATCAAACCTTTGCGGTATATAATAATAGTTTTATAGATTCTTATATTAATGCTGCAATGGATAATACGAATCTCTTGCTTTGAACGTTATTTTTCTTTTATCTTTTTCTAGTTCATTCTGTGGACCCTAAGATCTAAAAACCTGATGCCGCAACTGATCAACCCTTATGAAGAGCATAGTACGTTCTAACAGATAAAAATCAATATACATTCAATATAGTTTTATCATATACGCGAATAATACCTTATATTTTATTTAATATATAGAAAGCGAGAAAGTAATACACTTCAAATTCGGCTCTAATTATAATGGAAGGTGAAATTCATTTTTCCCAGAGAAACGTAAACAAGATCTGACACGTTTAAATGGCACATTACAAACTAAGCTTACATCTCCTAAGGCACGCAATTTTATTTCCCACGCCTCCCTACCAGCAAGAATGAGAAGAAGCGACTACAACTGATTAACATGGTAGGAGCGATGATACAACCCTCCAATGATAAAAAAACTTTAATTATAATAGGCTAATATTTTTTAAATGTAAAATTTCAAGAAAAGAATCTCAATATAAATGAAGTGTAATCACTTCACATAATTGGATTTCGTCTACATCGGTAGCTAAAGAACCGCCTTTTAATGTGAGGCAGGGGCGCGCAGGCACAATAAGTCTATTTCCTGAATCGGTAACTGTCACGTATTTTTCTTCGAATAATGAATTACCCAAACACATAGCTTTAACATATCAAAACGCTCCATTAGAGTAAACTTTTTACTATACCACAGAAAAACAACCTACACACGACCATGGTTTCGTAGCATGGCTACATACGAAACCATGGTCGTGTGTAGGTTGTTTTTTTGTGGTATAGTAAAAAGTTCACTCTAATGGAGCGTTTTAATATGTTTCATATTAATAATTACCACAAGGTTAGCCCTGAGTCTGGATCGTTTATATAGCTTTAACTTCAATTTTCCTAATTTTTCCCGCAGTATCAGAACGGCCCATATAACAGGGGGAATGCATAATAACTGAAACGCCTTTCAATAGCGTAAAAAGTCTGAATTTATGCAGAATATTAAGTCTCTGTTTAAATCTTACCTCTTCTAAAGACTCCCATTCTAACTACATGCATAGTTTTACACACAAAAACACTGTAAAGACTGAGAAAATGTAGAACTAAGGCAAACATCCACCGATTGTCCTAAATTCCACGTATAAAAATGATACGAAATTAATAAGGAGTCCATGGTAAGATTAACATATTCAACCTTGTATATGGGCTATAAATTCAACTCACTATGGATTTAGTATAAAAAAGAGTGATAAAGCATTTCAGTGATTCCACAAATGATTTAAGGGAGTGACTGACGGACCGACGGACAAAATAAATTACTGAAAAATATAATCTTACAATAGATACGTAACCTATGTAAATGGGTAAAAAAAGAATGAGCAGCGTCGAAAATTCAGAATCTAGCGCATAGGACACACCGGTCAGAAAATCTTAGATATGTGGATTTCCCAATCGGTTTCCAACTCTTTCTAGCCGCATCCCACGTCCATCAAATCCCCGTCAATGCCGCCGTCCACTCTCCAGCCTCCTTTTGTCCATTTTCCCCGAATCGTCACGCACCCATCCGCCCCCGCCTTGTTTTTGGACATAAAACCTCCCTCTTTCTCTCAATGAGAAGTGGGCATCGATCAATCATTGTTTCCATCCGCCTCCCACATCCCTTTTGGCTACCGTCTCTCGGTACTTTCGCAATGGCCGTAGCACGCTCCACCGCCCATCCACTTTGCTCGGACACCCCTTACTACCATAGTCACGTCTATCTAAGCCCTCTACCCTTTCCTCCACAAAATCTCCCTTCCAATTATATGCCTATCAACATCACTCTCCTTTTCCTTACGCTATCCATTTTTTCCGATCCACTATCATTTTCCGCTGACAGACGCGTTCTCTAACGTACGCTTTCTCTTCTTCATTTAGCGATCCGGGAAAAGCAATATTGAAATGGGAGGAGAGGTCGAATGAGAAAAAAAGTTGCAAACGCTGATGGAAATTCATCCTGGGCGATGTTCGTGCCGATTCTAGGAAAGGATCCCCCGTCAGAGGGAAATGTCTCCGAAAAATTTTGCGATTTGATAAAGATGGAGAGATTTCGGTGGGTGTGCTCTCCTGGTGAAAGGATCTCTTTAGAAGAAAATTATATCTCGCGAATGATACGTTCCAGTTATTCGTTTAGAGAGACAGAAAAAAAGGTGCCAGAAAGTAGGCACTCTTTCCCAGTTTGCGAATAGATGGGAAGAAAAGCAGTGTGTAAAGAATAAACACGAACAAGAGACTGGAACTTCAAGTTCCTATATTATTCGCTTCCAATGTATACGTGACAGATGTACGCCTATTTAACGTATGATGAAATATTTTGGAACCGATTTCAGTAGGTTGAAATTTCGGAAATATATTTTCGTCGGCCATACATTGCCTTACAGCAAAGGGATAATTTCACCAACTTTGTTCAGTATTATATTTCCGTTCTAAACGAAGTATCAAGCAGAACCGAAAAAAAGAGAAAAAACAGAAAAGTGTCGCCTTACGGAATTTTTACCACAATAGTTTATGTTATGCTGGGTAATAAAAATGAACAGTTGGGCGGAAATCTGACAAACAACACAGAGCGCAGTAGTATGAGTATTTTAATAAGCATAAACAGCATCTAACGTACTTACAATGGAGAAACAGAAAAGTGCACAATAAATTCGGAAATGTACAACACGAGGAATTACTAAGGAAGCAATTAATGCTTTACTAGAAAATGCTATAACAACGTACTACTTAAATGTATTAGATACAGTGATCAATTCAACTTAACCGTCTAAACCTAGTTATGAGGGTGAAGAAATAAAAAAAAACTCGATTACTCTCTTTACTTTTTCCTGTCTCAGTTTGGAATTGTGAGTTCAATATGTACTACATTGTAGTTATCAAAATATTCTTCAATATTTTAACTAAACGATGTTGAAACGTTTTTCCTAAGTATTTTAGCACACCTTTCTACCGAAAAAACCAAAATTGGTTACACAGGGTCGAAGAATTTTCTGAAAATCTTACAAAAGAGATCATAAAACTCTTCAAAAGAATTAATTCATCATCTACTAAAAACAAAATGAATTATATAGGCTACGTATAATATCAATTTTGAAGCATGAAACCGAAAAAGACAAATTTTTTGACAAGGAAAATTAAAGTATTTCCTTGGCTTTTTGATAGAGTTGCGTCAGGGGTATTTCATTAATATAACCTCATAAGCATTCAGATTTAGAATTAGTCTAAAATAGAAATATGAAAAAGTATAAAAATAAGAATGGGTGAGCAAATTGAGCTTCCCTCCAATACCTCAATTAGCGAGACGCTGTTAAGCCTCGTACGGGGGACTATACAGGAGAGGTAGTACCTTGAAATATTTACCCCATCTGTTGCTGTTGGTGCACATAAAAAACGTCGCCTTGAGCGAGCCTTCGTGCCACCGCCAGATTCAGACAACATACGAAAAAATATATATACGACCGAGAGATAGCTTTTCAAGATAAATGCCTAACTCTCCGAAAGAAATAAACACCAAGAGTGGTGGAAACTTCTCTTGTTACGAACCTACGGCAAATTACCCTTCTATCTCTTAAGCGCATGCCACCTTCCCCTTTTTTCTTACGCCCTGGGAAGCCATGACCTCCGTGAGGCAATAATTCCGAAAGAAGACGCATTTTAGGCGTCAGGAACACTCTTAAAGCCCGAGGTATGAGATGACATAAACGCCTCACGTCTCCGACAGAAAAAAAATTGAAGAGAAATCATTCCTGGGGAAAAAATGCGCTAGACTACCTTTGAGAGAGGATCTGTGTCTCCGACTTCTATGAACTTCCCGGCAAGAGAGGGAAGAGAAAAAACGGGATAGGCTTGAGGCGCCGACTGCAGAGGACGCTATCCGTCACGACGGTAGTCGTCGCCTCTCAATTGTCCCTGGCAGAGGCAGACGAGACGCCTTGGCGTCAAAGAAGAGGGATCGTGGAGGGGCAGAAAAAAAGGAATAATGGCGTAGGAGGGCGAGACCTTACACTTTTGCATGCGACGGCTCTATCAAGCTGAATTGCGGGAATGGCAAGTCACTGTAGGGAAGTTGATGAGATACCTGCTGTAAATACATTCTAGATTTGCCTACCGCCATACTGATTTTATTTTTACCATAACTATGAAGAGAAACCGGTGTAACGCTGATATTGTGCTGGCGTTTTAAACCAACGTTAATTTGTTCGTCGATGAAGATATTCCTTTAAAACTATATGGCCCTTCTTCGAAGAATACCACTTTTACTGCACATCTTTTTCTTCTTCCTGTTCTCTATCCCACAATGAGCTAGGCCCTCTCTGCAACATCTCGCCTGGAATGCCTGTTTCTCTTTTTTGTTGCCAGCCTTAAACACGCACTATTTTCAGATTTTCTCACATATCTTCCATATAACTATTCTTTGGTCATGCTATTTCCATTTCATCTTCCACATTATCTTTCCATGTCTATTTTACAAATACGCAACGATTCATTCATTAAGTTGCCATGTCCAGCTTACCCTTCAGAAACTCACAAACCGTAATATGTTTATAATGTATTTAACTGTTTATTATACACACTAATCGATATTTTTCAAGATATGGTTCCATAATATCCATTTCTAAAAAGAGAATATCATTTATAATCAATAATATTTACAGGTGTTTTTCTGAGAACGGGTACACGTTGACGCCGCTCAGTTTTCAGAGGAAATATAATACCGAAGCTACGATAAACATGAAAAGTAAAACAGAAAAAGAAATGTACGACCATCCATCGACCTCTAATTTTAAGAAACCATTGAAAATTGATATAAATCACAAATAACCACACAAACAAGAGTTAAAAGATGCTTTTAAAGCCGAAAAGGAGGATTTCATGGAAAAGATTCCAAAGGTATACGAGCAAAGAAAACGAATATCAAATAGTTTAGATCAAGTTCGTTTCAGCCAATACCATAAAAAAACTAATTACGATCAAAGACAGAAAGTAAGAGATTAATAGAAGTGTAACAAAGAAATCCTGAAAACTCCCTAAATTACTATCGAATTCCATTGATAGAACAAACGGCTAAAACCGAACTGATCTTCATCGTTCCGTAAGATAATGAGTGTAAGTATTCAAGTGTAAGTACACTGAAATTCTGAAAACAATATGGAAACACGGAATGCGACTAATTATTGCCTTTCATGCGGATCTTGAAAATAAATTTCTCATTGCTTTGCTCATGTCTTTTCTTTTTTGATAGATCACTGAACTGAAAATAAAATATAAAATGTAAGGCATAATTCAGTTGCATCCATGCATTTTAAGCCGTGGATATGTGAAACTTCAATATTTAATGAAGAAAAATAAGTGAAATATGAAAGTATGAAAATTCTGACAAACGCGCTGCTTATGAAATGAAGCATTTGACACCGAAAAGTTCACTGTATTTATAAATATGGACTTGAGTTACCTCATTTGAAAGTGACCCACCACCACTATGTTTTTAAAATAAAACCACATCACTACGGAGCTAGACTCTTCATGAAACCAAATCGAGGAAAATATGAAAGAGTAAAAAATCGTTTAGACGACGTTACACCCAAGGAGAAAACAAACCGATGACCTAGCGTCCGTACCAGTCATATATACACGCAATAAAAGTCAAAGAATGTGAGGGTATAATAAACTCGGTAAGAAAAAATTAAGAACGATCTCTTGGAGCGAAGAAATATTACGAAGGGACGGAGAAATGTAGGAGACGTTGAGAGTGAGGGAAAGAAAAATATATACCCGAGAAGTGAGGAAGTTATTCTTCCCCTTCCGAGGAGTCCGAAAAAGCATTTATCTCCATCAAAAGCAGCGTCTCCTACCCCGATTGGAAGGGGATAAACCATGTTCGCATGGAAGAACAACTGAGAGAGAGAGAGGAAAATCAGGGATAATATTGATAGAGAAGAAACGAATTCAGAGGAGAGTAGCAAAATAAGATGGTTGTGAACGGTGAGAAAATGTGTCAATGGCCTTGGATTTCCACTAGGATATCGACCTTTAAATTCACTTATGGTTCACCAATGGTGAGTTGAGAGAAATCCACCGCCTCGGTTAAATCCCAAGCGAAAAATGCAGAGCCTGGGAGTTCGCCGTTAAGGAAAGCCTTCAGGGAATACAGCGAAAATGTGGCTGCGCATGGATTTTCGAGAGGTGAACAGTTTAACGACCGCAGACAGAGTTATTGGTGAATTTCCATTTAAAATCAGTTTATAACGATCGTTCTGCTTTGTTCACAGGTTTATAAGATATCAAAGAAAGGTTTTCTGGGGAAAGAGAAGCAATGTTGGACGGATACGACATCAACTCTTCCATTTTCTACTACCAAACTGCAAAATAAGTGAATCATCCGAATGAGCATGAAACAAAATATCTCGATAAGGTGAACGCTATATTAACAGCTACAAATTCAGGAGTCAAAGGCTAAACGACAGAAGGTTAGAAAACAAGTCATAAGTAAGGCATCGTAAAAACTGAAACAGAAGAAATTATAAGATTTATTAAAATTGTAAGAATTGAAATAAAAAAAATAGTCATCCATTCTGGGAAATTTACTTGATTAACTATTGTATACCACAACAACGATTCGGTTTTACAAATTTTATAATTATTAATTCCGTATTTAAGACGTCTGGTGTCATCAGGCATTAGAAGTCAAGGATAATGATTAGGAGTAAAGCAAAGAACAATAACGAGCAATTTTAAAAAATTGACTAAAAAAAACCACTAAAGGTCTTCTATTCACTTCTTTCTGAATCTGAGAAGAAAGGTGGGAATAAAAACTGTCAAAAAGAAAGTGCAAATCGTTTAAGAGAAAGGTAGGTTTACAGAGAATGAAAGGAGAAAACATTTTAAAATAACAACGAATAAAAAAGGTGATGGAGGAACGGTAAAGATTTTTATCATACATTAGCAAAATGTTCGCAAGTATGCAAAACTATTTATTCTGTTTTTATCGCAGTTCTACCCGAATCTGAAAATAACAATACAGATTTAAAATATAGCTACCACTGAAAACCAGTTTTTGTCCTCCTATTGGAATTTTACGTTTTGATATTTAGTTTTAATGGAACGCCCATGAATATTCAACGACTTTACGAGTCGTTAACCTTAGTCGCACTTTACGTCTGTGAAGTCAACAGCCCAAAGGCTTCCATTTTTATCCTCGTTCCCCCAACAGTTAGCTACAAAAAGACAGTGGATGAGGCAACTAAAGAAAATCTTTCTCGATAACTTTTGTGCTACGTTTCTATTTCATAATTGAAATAGAAATGTAGCACAAAAGTTATTGAAAAAGTGTATACAATAAACATGCTTCCAACAAAATTTAGATTAAGAGAAAATTCATCGGTGTTTAAATTCGTTTAGAAAGCAAAAGGATTTTATGGCATTGGGCGAATGAATATTTCGAGAAACTCCAAGCCCATAAATACAAAAAAAAACACAAATAAGTGAGCTAACTAATCGGTTACAACCAAGGATATTTTATAATTATGATATATGATCTGATATAAAATTTAGAGTTACTACTACAATAGCAATGATTAAGCCATCATGATATATTATAGCTTTATAAAGATATTACGCAACAAAATAGGGAAAAGGATTTCGTTAACGAAATAAGGAAAATCGGCGGAGGAAGGTCAAGAGCAGGTTTATCTGCGTAGTGTACCGTATCAGGAAAACCCGGGATATAGAAAACCTTTATTTAGGAAACAGGCAAGGATGGAGAGAGACAGAATTGACGGTGCGAAAGACTTGTAACCCTCTGGGAAAACAAGGAGCCCCTGCCGCTGCGATTTACGGAATACATTCCACTCCACCAGGTAAGGTGACTTAACCTAATAGAATACTATGTTCCTGCAGAAAACACAGCATTGGCGCCGAGGCTAATTTGCTAGGAGAAGTTCGGTTGCGAAGGTTGAGAGAATGGATCGGATTGTGCGCCGGTGGAGAACCGCGGCCTAGGAGGCGACAACGAGAGAAATACAAGACAGTTGACAGTGAACCCGCCTACTGCAGCCACAGCGACTTGGAGAAGAGGCACCCTCAACTCACTGTCCTATTTTCGGCTTAACCTTATTTTTGCGAAATTTCATTCGTAAAGGAACGTTAATATTATTTGAAATGCAGAATCGACTTCTATTTCATGTGTAAGAAAATGGAATGAGTTTTATTGATATTTCTAAGATATGTAAAAAATGTCAAGGCCCTAAAGTGTTATTTAACTCCGAGTGAGCCCGTAATTTAATGCTTTTTTCTGAAAAGATAAAATCGAAATAAAACTATAAAATTAAATTTGCTCTCGTTCATCATCAATGCACATTAGAGACTTATTACCTTCGTAAAATTACTGAAAAAGAAACAAGAAGGAAAGGTACAAAAATAAAAAAATCTCTGTAAGTGACACCAATACGTTTCCCGGGGTTTTCAAGTAGCACACCCCAACATGCAAAGTTTTCTAAAATACATTTCCTTTTTTTGAAAGTGGTACTGAAATGTTCATCAGGAATTTATACATTTTTAACTACGAAATTTAGGAAAACCTTAGAACTGACGAGAGAGTATAACTGAGCCAAAAACTTCACTTGATAAAACTACATAGAGTAATACGTACCTAGGCTAACGAAGATATTTTTCGCTGTTTTTCGGACTCGGCTAACGAATACGGATAAGGCTAACGAGTGAGTTAGTGCAAACATGAGCAATTGGGTAATTACAGAATGTTATCTTTTCCGTAAGTATTACTGGCAAAGAAAAGAGCTGACTATATCACATAGGGGACACCCACTAACTGAAATGCGTTGCTTATGCTCAAGACAGCGAGAAGTGAGACGCTGATAACATCGCGTTTCGGCTAACGAACGCCATTCCGGGATGAATTATCTTCGTTAGCTGAAGCATCACTGTACTGAGAGGCTGAATACATTTATGCAAACATTTTGCGGGAAAATATAAACAACGTATTTTTCGAAATACATGAGATGCTATTCACCGACAGATCGAATCATATTCATCGCATTTCCTCCGTTTCAGAGAGGAGATAATATACGAGTAGAAGCTGTTGTTGAAATAGCCAATGAAAAGGAAGACGCTGTTTACCTCCAGCCATTATTCAGACAAGAGAGCTGATTTAAGAAAAGAACTCTTTAACAATGATGATGCTGGGACATATGAATAAGAATTTAAAATTTTAGTGAAACTTAATAGCACATTATACTCGTATGTAGCACCAGACGACGTAGGCCATATAAACCCACAACTATTNCTCCTCTCACTACCTGCTACTTTGTTTCCTTCTCCCCACCCACCCATACCTCCCCCCCCTCTCTCATCTCCTATATAATGTCACCAATATTGTATTTCCTCACCAGAAGATGTTAATTCGTTAACGAAACCGGTCGTGAAAATAAAAGAAATTCCCGTGGAAGTTACTAAGTTTCATTCCTTCGTAAATATATACTGGAAAAGTTGAGTGGAAAGAAAACAAGCAGAAGTAATAGATGGAGTTGAACCACAGACCGTAATAAAATGGGAATCCTATTCGAAAAATACACATTTTACAATTGGACTCGATAAGGCTAAATAAACAAGCTATTTTCTTCGATATACACGGAAAAATACTAATTTTTTACACATAAAATGAAATTAAGCCTCGTGGCCTCGTTCTGAAATTAAAGGGTTAAAAGTAAAAAAGATGATTTATTATCACACTGAATCGCATCCCCGCAAAAATAGCTGAAAAAAAGATCACGAGCTGCCAAGCCGATTTATATTCCTGGGTCATGAAGAGAGAAGATATTTTTATATATGAATCGATAATATTACGAAATATGAGGGAACGGTTAAGTGTGAATTAATGACTTCAATAATCAATCCAAACAAAGGATTAAGTATAGAAATGGCGACATCGATTACAACGTAAACCAAATAATTTTCTTCCCGGGATTTAAAAACGATGGCAACACAAAAATGGAGAGCGCGAAAGAAAAATATAGACAACGCCACAACTTATAAGGAAAAACATGCCCTTCTTATTGATACTCATTCAATGTCCAACACTGAAAACTTCAACCTAAAGTTGTGAATCAAGGTAGGTCGTGTACTGACGCTAAACAAGAAAGAACCATGCCGCATGTCCTCACCTTACGAGCTGAAACAAAAGAACTTTCCCACAAAAGACAGCCGATTTTCTGAGAAGCACAGCAGTAGATTTCAACGACCGAGGGAGAGACTAGTGTCACGATGAACCGAGAAACATCGTTTATCTGGAAACCCTGGGGCGCAATGCGAATAGAAAGGAAGACAAAGGGAACGAAACTAAAGGGGAAGCCTAAAAGGACTAATCTGAGGGTGAGGAAACATTGTAAGGTGATAATAAGAGGTTATGTGGATCTCTTAAAAGTAAAAGAAAAAGGAACCTACTGAAGTGAAAGAATGGAATGGGAGTGAGCGGGAAGAAAGTTTCTCCGTTTCTGGGGGCAGAGAGTGAAAAAGGGATCAATTGTTAACGGTACCGGGCTCAGGAAGGCAATAAGAGTGAAAGAGATATTGCCGAAATGGAAAAAGTTTTCTTTCTTCCCGTTTCGGGAAGGGACTTGACGGTAAGAAGATATGAAGGGGGAGGGGAGCGAGAGGCGGGGAGAGCTTCCTCCCACTGAAAACGGCGAGCTCTGGAATTGTGGGTAGGAATGATACGAAGTAAGGACGTGTCAGACCTAAAGGGGTGACTCGGGGAAGGGAAAGGACGAGGGTCAAGTGAGGCGGAGTTAGTTGACACGCAAGAAGAGGTTTGTGGACTCAGGGCTCGTCAAGGGACGTGGTGGAGGCCTTCGCACAAGTTGAGGGGCAGGCGGGGAGAGAAACGCGTGACGCACACACGGAATAAGGGGGCATTCGACCTATTGTAGATTGGATGTTTGGCTGTGCCATGCTTTATTCTGACAGCCGGAGTCTTTCATTCCTCACGATAGTCTGATCATTGTCGCAATGGGGTTGGGAGCAGAAGGGTTGAACCGAACTGGGGAGGATTGTCAATTCAGTCATTTAAATTGCCACTCCTTGAAATAAGAGCACGGTCACACTAACGACACGTTCACTGCGGAAGAATGGAAAATTTGATGCTATAGTTCTTGTTACTAGAGTAAAATCACTCCAGATATCGAGCCTTTTATTTTATAGCCGCCGAATCGGCAAACATTTGCTATATGTGGAAATGGAAGTAATTAAATCTCTATCGAAGTTTCACTTCAGACATTGCATTTTGGATAATTACATCTGAGAGTAGTTTTTTCAACCAACTAGCCATATAAGCCATTAAAGATAATTATAGACAATGATGAGAATATGATGGTATATACGGTAGAGGTGCTCAATCTTTTAATAATGAGCTGCATTTGCTGTACGGCCTTCAAGGAATGGAAATTATGACATTTGCCGTCATTTAAATAGCAATTGGCCGCACAGAATCTGCTTAAAGCCTTACAGAAATACCCCCGCTTCAATGGATTTTCACGTAATTTATTTTGAAGTCTAGAAAATTTTCCGGGATTTAACCATTATAACTGAAGTAAATTAAGGAACTTTTAACTACCAACTGCTAAAAAAGATGTGTGTCGTCTTATTCACATCTACAGCAATAATTGAGTTTCCGAGCGAAACTAATGTTACGCAAGATGCAGTGATATTTTAAGAAGAGCCAAATCAGTGCTTCGATTCTTTTCATGTCCGAATTATCCATTCCCGTTCAATATTAAGAACAGTAACCACTGAAATAATTACGTCCAACTCGACTCATGATGCGGCAGGTTGTAAAACAGAATAAACAGAGCGACTGGCTCTTTAATCATACACGACTGTCAAATACCTTCGTCACGCGCAGAACACGGCGGTAGACGCCATCACAAACAAATTTCCTTCCCCAAACACGAAAGTTGCTTTCTCTTTAAAGAGACAAATTCCCCAAAAAACGCATCCGTCCTCTTCAGTCATCAAGCCTCCTCGGAAAGACATGGCTGCCCTAAAATGTGCGTCCCCCTCAAGAAGATACACGATTATCCCGCCGCTTATCGCATCCCGTACTTAGGAAGAAATAAAAAGTAGAAGAGGTGCGAAGGATGAGTGGGACGCATCTCTGACGACCATTCAGCGAATTCGGAGCACAATGGGAGAGCAGTTTAGAGCAACGGCCCATATCTCCAGTGCGAGCCATTCTCCCCGCCATTGAGGGCGAAGACGCCGAGTATCACGGGAATGTATTCCCCTCGCGCACGTCACGTGCGGCTTATTAGAGTCCTCGGCTCATTTCGGAGTTAAGGGGAAGGGACAGCAGGAAAGTTAGGGATGGAGCAGCTAATGGAAGCTGCGTCACAAACACAATTCCCTCATTCGAATACGGAGAGAGTCCCATCCCTTGTGCCGTTTCCCTTTCCACACGAGGACTAGTTAATTCCCTCATTCGACTATTAGGTAACCTTAAGTTGACTCGAGCCGGGAGTCTGGAAATTCGTTCGCGACCCTTGCGTTTCACACAATTCGGCGCGTACGAGAAGACTGGCATTTTCGTTAAAGCCATTATTACAAAATAATTTTTCACAGCTTATACGGGGTTTCTCATGAGCTTCAATCTTAAAGTTTGATATCAGAGGTTTCTAGCTATTTTTGAGAAAGGAAATCAACAAAATCAAAACAGCAAATCTAATTTAACTGCATATTTATTATAAGATTGATATAAGATTACCTATACATTTAAAGACGTACACATACATGATGGAATTAACTTATAATTTATTTGTAATTATGTTGCAATTTGGTCATCTAGCCAGGTGGCAACGCTGGAGGGAAGTATTATTATTGATAATAATTGCCTGGCATTCACCCATGAACAGGTGAGAAACCCCTCCAAAAACCTCTCGTATGCAACACATTACATACATAATTTAGACATTAAAAGACAGTGCAATAAATCTTTGGTTAAAAATACAATGTCTAAAAAATTATGAGGTGGTAAAACATACATGGTAGATTATCTATATAGTCACATACAAAGTAGTTGTTAAATAAAAAGACGAATAAAAAATTTAAAAAATGGACAAGAGGAGGTGATAGCCGTGAGGTCACATAATTGGTCTAAAAATACTGAGAAAACAAAAATAAACAATATCACCGATGATTTGAGCGAAAATTATAGCGACGATTCGACAGAAAATCATAACAATACCTAGGCATAATGACCCAAAGACTAAAGAATGAGTAGGTATATAATTTATTCATATGTTTCTGGTAATAATATCCTGTTTCTTCCGTACATATACCATGTGAAAATGAATAAAATGTAAAACAGCTGAGCTAAAGAAACAGAAACGGATAATCAGTGACTACATGAACAATAAAGGATCATCGTCCCAGGGCGGCAATGCTTATTTATTACAAGGTTCAACATAAAAAATGTCCAAGTAAAATTTAAAAGACGTGTTTACAGAAGTAAAAACCTAATTTAAATCTTGTGTGGAAAGGATTTCCACTGCCCAGAATATAAATTAATCGAAAACGGTAACAGGAGACCAGCAAAGGATCTTGCTTTGCTTTGTTCGTGGATAGAGAGATGAGATTTTACGACCCCTTTCGGCCAAAATCGTGAATAGCATTGTAATGAGATAAAAGTTTCGAAGCGTGGGAGTGAAAGAGCGAGTTCATGAAAGCTAGTGACGGAGATTACTTAAGGAAGATCTATATATCTACATATACGAGACATTCACCAAATCCCAGTTGTGGTGGGGGTGGTGAATATGGAAGAAAGTTTTCGGATTATGAATTTAGCCTAGAAATAACACAGACGATTGTCTCACAGAACGAGGAGGTCGGAGTGAATTTCGATAACCATTTACCATTCATTTAAGATACATTAATTCTAATAAAGACTGTAACTGGATGCAACAAAATGGGTGGAGGTCGATGCATAAATGTTCACGATCTCGACCAAGCTTGAAAAATGGAAAACATCAATATAGGAAATGCAGTTATAATTTCAATGTTGGTAAAGTCTCAAGAAGCACGAGCACATTTTTTTCTATTAGCATGTAGCGTTATGTCCGGTGCATAGTATTAATGATTAAGCTATGTTAGCAGATACACAGAATATAAATTTATTCAACAAACAAATTCGATGTGAATTTTTAGAATCATTCCACTCAAACTTACCCTTTGACAAACAAATCTATAATTTTGATACATTTTATAATTAGACCACGTCGAACGAAATTTGGAGGAACGTCATATTTAAAGTATTAAATTACATTAAGGTATAAAACCAGCATACAGTAATTTTGAATTGTAAAGGAATCCCAATTTGTTTAATATCTATTTATCACACGAATTACCACGAGATACGT
Source organism: Ladona fulva (assembly GCA_000376725.2). Classification (NCBI taxonomy): domain Eukaryota; kingdom Metazoa; phylum Arthropoda; class Insecta; order Odonata; family Libellulidae; genus Ladona; species Ladona fulva. The sequence goes on along the minus strand of KZ308327.1, from coordinate 1,570,036 downwards.
AGCCTTAAAATAAAGCTATACAGAATGTAAAATCTCATTAACGAGTTAAGGTCTCAAATAACTACAGCTTCGGCGCATATAGACATTAGGTTCTCTTCCGCTAGGCAAACTACTAAAACTCTAATGCCTCAATGAATTTCTCATAATCCTCTTTCCTCCTTCACAGTCGTAGGATTTTCGAAACCACTCATAAAGTAAGCCTTCTAAACCAAGTATATTTTTTTTAGGAATAGCATACGCCGCTTCAACCATTATCACCAGGGGAATTCCATAGTGGAAATACAGAAAAACGACATGTCGTCAATCAAAGACCAGAAGCAGTCAATTCTACCGAGGCTGGAAGAAAAAAAGAAAACAAAAATACCACTCGAAGAGAGAAATTAGAGGTAAAAATATCTCGCCGATTTATTTTTAGGAATTGTAACTCTTAAAAATAAATATCGAGCATTATTTTCTTTCCGAAACATGATGATACATCAACATTAACTTGAGTTTGGAAAGAGAATATATAAAGAAAGGTACTCGAGATGGAAATTTCGAAACTGTTGAATATCATTTACATTACCATGCTTTCACCAGTTCACGATCTTTCGTTACTTGGTAGCAAAGACTGGAGCAATGGAGCGACACCTTTAACCAAATAAAGATGCTAATGTTATTAGCCTTAAATTAATATTAATAAATAACTGGATCCATACCAACAAAATACTAATAATGGTAGGAATTACAAGATTAAGAAAGAGATAATACGATAGAATAAAATATAGGTTTTAATCTAATAAGAATGTGAATATTCGAGGAGAGTAATCCGAAAAATAATATAATAAGGATGATCATAAAGTAAGATCCACATTCGGAGATTAACATTCGAAGATTTTTCATTGAATGATTTCATTTTTCAATAAAAAAGCAGTACAATATTGTCATAAAATAACTTTTTCTGAAAAAGGCAAAAGGAGCAAATCATTAAAATGGAACGTTATGTGGGAGCTATATTTTCTATTCGAAATTCGATCAATAATTGAATCGCATCTATATTAATAGATTCGGAACAAAGATCGATACAATTAATTGCAATGCAGATCTTAATAAATAAATAAATAAATAAATTACTAAAGCGCAATATTTTTACGCGGTTTAGAATGTAGCACTTACTGTATAATCTTCAAAATGCAGAACATTTATCTAAACACAAAAATCTTTTAAGCTTGCAAGAAAAAAATTAAGTTAAATAGGATCGCAAGCTATGAGTAATAAATTCTAAAACATAATATCGATTTTAACTTTAAGGAGAGCGAAATTTTATGAAACCGAAGCATGTTTATAGGGTTCGTTTTTATGATGGCAGTATACTTTTTTACCGGTCATCCAATATCAATTTTATAATTTCGAGTTTTACTACGTCGTAAACGTGAATAAAGCTGGCGTTGAGTATTTAGTGAGTATAGCACACGCCTCAGGTAGCGATTGGGCATCAGTACTTGAATATCGGCAGAGTATGAATGCGACTAAAAAAGTTAAAATGAGGTTGATTGCAGATATAACGACAAGAAGTTGAAGTTAAATTATGTACAGATTAATGAATTATTCGAGAAAATAACAATAGGCTTAGAGTAGTTAAGCAACGAACGGCACAAAAATTCATCTTCGGATTGTAACGCTGATTCTTGTAGATTTTCGAAACAACATCTGTTGCCCGTATGTTGAAACGTGCCTCGAGATAGTCAACAGCTTTTTTAAAGAGAGAGCCGATCATGCATATTGAAGGGTAAATAGACAAAATATGCCATTACATTTTAGTGAATTAGTAACGAGAAGTATTCATGGAAATTTTCCATTTAAAAGGGTGATTACTTTAAACCATTTCTTCGCTTCCAAGCAATATTTCCATTTTCCCAGCTTTGGCCTCATTCCTGCATGGTTATAGAGGTATTGGACGATGTTAAACACGCTGTTTTCCCGAAAAATTAATGATTTCGAGAATCGAACGCAATATTAAAACCATACGGAATACTACGCATGACTACCTGAGGACAATCTAGGCTGGCAAATGAAACTGGGCTAACAGAGGATGGACATGAGTATGACTGTGTCTCAATAAATGGACCATGAGAGCCGCGCATTTGGATTGGCAACCGAGTATGAGGCAGCAGGAGATTTTCGGATCAGCAATGCGGTTTGCGCGGGAGGACGAAAAAGAAGACAGAGAAAGAGAAAAGCCTTTCCACTCGGCGCAGCCATTCACAAGGCGATAACTACCCACCGAGGGTCATAAATCCAAGAAGAAAATACAATATACCTTTCTTCCTCCTTTCTTTTAAACTTCTTTCCTCTCTGAGCGTGCCGTGTCCGACTTTCTCTCATCTTTCCAAGATAGAATTTCTTTTCGCTGCAAATCTCTCAACCCGGTAAAATTGCAGACAGTGTCTTTCGCACAGATGGGTATGTGGCTTAGTAGAACTACAATCATATGTGCTCTCCTTGCGATTGGCTTCGGTGTCATCCCTCTCTGACTTGCAATTTCCTTCTATCTCTCTTTCTACCTCCATATTACAGCTGGTTGGTTATCTTTCTTCTCCATCCCTTGCAACAAATCTCATCAGCAACCTTTTTCCAACAGTATACATACAATACAGTTTTTTTCCCTTTCTGTATAGCTTCATCTCCTTACCAACGCTTCTCAACACAATTCATCCCTAAGTTCACCAGCCAGTCAATATTCAGCAAATTCCTCCGTATCTGCATTTCATGATTCCTTAGGCTAATCTAAGCATCGAAATAAGTATTAATCTGCCAAAATTCTAAAAAGCGAATGCTACGACGCATAGAAACGAGGTTAAAAAACCGATAATTCTGCGGCATATACAAAAACGATGTTAGACTTAAAGAAATTTTAGAGTATAAAGAAAAGTTACTCTTTCTTAGCTAACTCAGACAAGTATTTAGAAAAAAAAATAGTTTGCATCTTAAAAGAAGGTGATAATTCTATTCCTGCGTGCTCGATTCAGCTACCTCAGATTAAACGGCTACAGTAGATTGACTGACATACTATTATGATCTTAATACCTTCAAAGAATATTTGAATTTATTTATCCCGCATATTTTTTAATATTTGAAAATAAATAAAAATACGAAATAAAGGAAAATCCAAGGAACTTTAAGGCAAGAATAATGAATAAATAACTTCTAGAAAATACACATATATATCACTCTAGTAATTTCTAAAACGATTAAAATTGTCATAATTACGATGGAATTCATGGTTGCATATACAATAGAAACCGAGATAAAAACTAAAATTCCAAAATATATCTCCATTATAATGGATAACAGGAAATTTATCTTAATGAACTGCTATCATAAAAACAGGAATATTGCCTTAAAATCCAACTTTGAATTTATCTGTAGACCATAACCAGCACCACACACAATCCAAAACGTCACATATAACTTCAACAATAACAAACGCTCAACATTTACGAAGCACCTCCACGAATCGCAAGATAACACAATCCCTCGAGGATCCAACCTTTCTTTCGCTTGACCGCGATAATTTAATCTGATACCGCGATTAAATATACGACCGCCCTTAGAGGTCGCGAATAATCGGAAACGTAACGGAGTCCGCGAAGAAACTTTCACCCGCCGGAAAATGTAATTACACGCGAATAAAAAAAATAACCGAGCCAGAAATCATCCGCCTCAGATCGCAGATACCGTTTCCAATTTCCAAGAGACGAAACGAGCACGCATGGTAAACTTTCCGAACTTTACCACCTTCGGATATTTATGCGGGGGAGAAATAAACGCCTGTAAGAAAAACTCGCGATAGCTACTTGGACAGAAAAAGGAGACGGAAAAGTATGGGGATGGATCGTATAAATAAAAAAACTCCGGGGGAAAACTCCACGCTCGAAGGACCCAGTCTTCAATTTTATTTATCATCTTCCGTCCCGTAAAGAAAAAAGAAAACCTGGTCCTTCTCTTGGTATTCATCCCATATCTCTCCCCGCATAACACCCTCTTCCCTTATCCGTTCCTGCATCCATATCTCCTTGTTCGTCCACCTTTCCGGGTATCTTTTCATTTAATCCTCCTGCTTCTATCTCTCGCCATATTCCCCTGAATATATATCCTGTCGCGGCTTCTTTCCTCTGTCCCTTATTTCGCTTCCCGTTCGCGTACGTCCGCCTGCAGAGGGCACCGGCGATGGAATGCCCGAAGGGAGAGCGAATTTCCAAAGAGGATGGAGATCGAGGAAGTGCAGAAGCCGTAAGTGAATTTAGAGAGAGGATTCTGTTTGCCATTGTGATTGACAACTGGTCACCACCGGAGCTGAATTTCGATGGACGGATGTGAGATAGAGGCGGCGAAAAGTATGGCAAAATGCGTATCGCGAGCGCATTGAAGTGGAAATCAGCTCCTCTTGTGAAGGAGAGGTCAGAGTGCAGCAGGCGTCTACGTGGAATAGAAAGGGAGACAATGCCTTCTATTTATTCTCACGTGCATGTACGAAAATGCAGAGCCTTACGTGTGGATGCTTCTAAGGATTCGTAACCTCATAAACTACGAACAAGAGAATCGATGGAGGGATGAAAATATTTACTAGAGGAGAGTAATATATTCCCAAAAAGACAGCCTAAACCTTTTTAATGAAAAGTATTCAAGATGGTATCAAAAAGAGTTTCAACCACGTAAATTAAGATGTGATTGAGCACCTTCTTTACAAATCAGTAACCCAAAGGCAGAGCGCACAAACATCCTCACTAACAAAACGTTTACCTACTGCGCTTAGTAAGGGAAAAATATACTGGAGATATTCGGTTGATGAAAGGTTATTTTCTTCGTTCTTTTTTAAGTCCATGGCATATTTACGCTCTTGTATATAACTCTCATGAATTTCCCCGAATGACATTAAAATTTAAAGACTATGGAGTATACTTCCGTTATTCCCAAACGGTTCTATTATCAACGATTCCGAACCAATGGAATTTATTCATTCGCTCACACTAAATTTACATTCTCAAATGTCCTCAAAAACAAATATTCCCTCTCATTAAAATCATTTAATTTTCATCTTCATCGTTCACACGCTTTCTACCAATGAAATTCCTTGTTTTTATATTAATAAAATCGATATTTTGATATACAGTCTTTCAAAATCTTCAGCAGTTATTTTTCCTTCTTTCCGACATTTTGATTTCCCATACATTGCATACCAAACGGCCGGAATGCCACATTAATAGGTTAAGATAGATAGTTGATGGAATTAAAAAATGCTGCCTAAAGAAATTACATTCAAATAAAGAGAATCGTAACATGTAATATTCTTTACTATCCCTAACCCTATGTGTCGAAGCCTTTTCTAACAAAGATTCTCATCCAATATCGTGACAAATCGTAAATCTCACCCAATTTGCTACCTGCTATTCCCTTTCCTTAGATTCAAAACAAAAAACGACTTTAATCAAGCACAAAAAACACATTTAAAAAGACGTTATGTGCACCACAAATTCCTGTAAGAGAAATAAATTCTCCGCCGATAAACAAGGTGAAAGGTCACCAGCGATTTATGGAATTAGAGGATGATTCCCTCGATGAAATGTAATTCAATGGGTTTTCCCGGTAGATGGAGAGGATTCAAGGAAAATAAAATTTTAAGAATAAACATTCCCGCTCTTCATATTGCATACAATTATTCGGTTGAGTGATTCTGTAAAGGCATACACTGAAAGTACACCTCCAACGCACGTAACGGAAAAGACCGAGCTACAGATGTGCGTCATGAATTTACGTCATCCAGTTCCCTTCCTCCTAATATTACGTCATTGGTGTAAATTCGGTCAAAGGGAAGACAGAATGATCTACCTTCTGTCACCTTGAATATGTACGGTAAAAACGCTCAGCTTCCTGTGATATGCTCAGTGACGTTTAAAACTATGACTAAGCGGCAAGACTAGGAATAAACACTGTCAAGAACCTACCAAACACAACAAATTTGATCAATCAGGATGCATGACAAATAAGTTGCCATTTCTCAAAGCATATCACATCTATAAATAATTGAAATAATTCAAAAGTTTCAACACGAAAATTCAAACTTAAAACATATGAAACACGGCACGATTTTTCTTTATCGAGAGCAAATCGGAAAAAAATTACCACATTGCAATATTATGTTCGGAATAAAGTTACTGAACCTGAATTTTCCAAACACACTAACTTTCCTCAAAATATCACAAGAAATTTCTGAAATTTTGCATCAGTATTTTACTTTTGGCATTATCGAATTTAAATAGGTATTTTGTGGATGCACATTTTGATTGATAATTTTTTTTCAATCAATATTGTATAGAATTCGAGCAACAGAGCTATAAATTGTACCTTTTTACACAAGTTATTTTAAGCTATGAGAAAGAAACTTTAATATTATACCACCAAGTCAAGGCCGAGACCATCTCAAGTTATTTTAAGTTACATAATTTCCTACACCATACCTAAAATAGTGATCAATCAATCTAAAGTTTCCTTATGGTATAAACTACAATTGTACTATTGCTATTGTACATGTCATGAGTAATCTTCGAATTCTGAACTCATAACTATTCCCATAATTTCTAATTAATTCCCTTTAACCTGTATTGCTTCTTATCTTCCTATACTACTTACAGGCATGTTTCTAATTGTCAAAGACACCCCTTAATATAAATCTTATCCGCCGTAATCCTTTTGGTCAACAAAAGGGATAGCACTACATGAACCGCGAGTCAAAGCTACCAATCGTGATTTTCCCCATCTTTGAGTACACTTGAACATTTCCGGTCTGTCTTGGACATCTCGTTCTCTGGAACAGATTAAAGCATTTCTGGGGGAGAGAGAGTACACCCCGCTAGATAAGCGACCTGAATGTTTGTTCGCCAAATACATTTCATAGGCTGACTGACCATTAGGGATCACGGCGGACTGACCACATAACGCTGCAGCCACATCCTGTTCCTCCCTAAACTGTCTCCATTCCAGCCACTCCCTTTTTTGTCTCTGAAATTGAGTGCCGCACGGAACAATTCGTCAAATGGCAATCTCTCCAAACCAATTTACGGATGGGAATCATCTAGATGAGCTGATTGGCATCCATTTCCACACGCACAAAGCAGGCATGCACCAGCGGCCTCTGATATGGTATAGGGCCTATAAGGATAAGGAAAGAATCTCCGCATGCTAAAGGGATGACTTTCGAAGACATTCTTTACATGACAAATTAAACAAAATTCCCGATGAAGGGTTACAAGTCTACTATTCCAAATCCAGTTAGTCTACATTTTCCTTTAAAACAATTTAATTCAAGGCAATCTTTAACAATTCGAAAACCATAAATTTAATATAGTACAACATTTTTAACAAAATAGAAGAGGAATAAACATAGTTCAATATTCCGGAAAAAGATAAATCATGATTTACATCACTAAAGATGACCATGTTATAAAATCAATCATGACATTTCGGCTACCCAGAGCTCTTGCACAAAAGCGAAGCGTTCGAGAATTAGAAGAGATATAGCAAAACTCCGCACGTTTATTAAGACTTTTAACAATAAATCAGTGAACTTTTACAAGAGATATCTTGACTTAGAGGTGGTAGGAATCGGCAAGAAAAAGAAGATTAAAACGAACATTATATTTGCTCAATGAATTCAATACAAAGTTTTTTTCCAAAGACGAAAGACATAGAATGCAACACCCCTGGGATCAGACACTGCGAGAGAAATGAGGTAAACACAAACAAGAACTATGTGCAACGGACATTCATTTTATTCTGTAAACGATTCTCAACGGTCACTGAGTAGGAAAAACAACTTTAACGAAGCATACATCCCTTGCCACACGCTGAAGGACACACGGCAGAGCACCTAACTATGGTCATTACATTAAAAAGCAAAATACACTAGAAACGTTTATCATAAAGAGAAATAGCAGTCAAAATTAACTTCGCAATACAAACATTTCACATCAAAAGGTATTCATAACTACCAACGGAATTAGAACAAACGATTTGTCTGCACTTAAATAGAACAGTAAGTGACGTTAACTAAAGCAATTACTAATTCTGAAAAATCAAGTGAATGTTCTGGAGAGGTTGGGGGTGAATTAAAACCACAGCTCACTAATTTAATTTAATGAGCTAATTTAATGATTTATACAAATTTTATCGTTTCTTTCACCGAAAGAAAATTATTTTACGCGTGAATGTTTTTATCTCTTACGGTTAAGTGAGCTAAAGTTAAAAGAAAATAAATATCTTCTTCTCGGGTGTAAGTGAGATAAAATGGATGATTTATAAGCGGAGAAGATAGTAATCCCGGTTCGTTCTTCGCCTTCTCCGTGAAAATAAATATTCTTTCTGAAAGTTCCGATCTTCTTTGTTATCGAATCTGCCGTCAAATTGCTAGAGCAGGTCAATAAAAATCGAAGCATAAATCAACCGACAGATTTTAGTCGCGCAAATTCATTCTACCACGAAATTTTCTCCGACCAATTTCCGATACGAGGAATTCATGTATTCATTAATTGAATCGATTGGGTAGGGTTACTTAATTATCATTATTGATAAAACTGGTTTACATGGGAGATTTTTTTCCGTATCATGATTTACCATCTGAGAATTTTAACGAAAGTTTTCAACAAAATTTCATAGGCATTAATAAAATTATAATAAAAAAATTACTAATTGTAGTAAATGGTGATTGATTGATTTGCCTATTATGAAAATAGGGAACATCCAAATATTTCGAAGCTAAGGAGTTTTGCTAAATATGATTAAAATTGCATCTAGCGTCTACTTGTGATTGCATCGATGTATTATTTTTCTTATTATTTCCATTTCTCATAGAAAATAAGCCGCATCAACTTTGTTAAACGCTCTATAATGGTTCTTTCTTTCGATGCTTCTCAACCGCAATGGAGTTCTGAATTTAAAGCAACACCTTCATTATGGGAGTATGGGTATTTAGATAAAATGGCATAGCTTAGTAACCAATGCGTTGTTCTTTTTAAATATATTTAAAGCATAGAGATAATAGTACAATAATACGTAATTGCCGTTTATATTAATAAAAATTAAACTGTACAACGTCAAGCGAAATGTCGCTCATTTTTATGATTAACGGTTATTGCTGAGATGCGAATCACTTCCTTTAGCAATAGGCAAAGAAATAAATAATTGCAATAAGGGATAAAATGTACCGGCTAAAGTAAAGTAGTTATCTTCCTAGAAAACTGACGAATCGAAACTATTATTCATTTCCGTGAACATAACGAACTGCTTACGATTTTAGAACATAGAGAAAGAAAATTTTATAACCCGATAAGAGGCTCCGCTGCAGAATTCTTGTCAGTTTTACATTTTTATTATAATTCACATCCCGAGCAATCATTCAGATAAGTTGAGAACCGCTTTTTATAAAGCATCGCGGTTGACCCGTGACGAGAAAGTATCGAAAAATCTATACGATATCTTAATTAAAGGAGCTCAAATTTAGTTGAGAGCTGACATTATTCTCCGAGTGAAATGTCCCAATAACCCAGAAAAAGACGAATAAAAACGCAGAAGAGTCCCAAGGGTACTCAATGAAGTGAAACTCAAAAATGCTTGAGCTTCAACAAACTGCTGCACTCATTCACTTCCCCGAAACAAAAAACCCTCTCATTTTATGAAAGACACAAAGATCAGACGACATTTTTTTCCGGTTACCCATGGGCCAGAATTATTACCCTCATCTGAGTTTCATCTTTCAAACGAACATTCATGTATATCATAGCACAGATTAATGCATACCAAATCCCACTTGAAAGCGGTAGGTAACATTGCGCCCCTCTTTAACAATCCACTCCCCCAAAAGGGAAGCGGCGACAGACCTCCTCGGACACCCTCCGTGCCCTTCCCCCAGCCAGGGCTCCATCGATTCGGGCGGCAGGGGAAGCTGCATCGCCAAGGCTCGCTCTCTTCGCATGTAAACTCCACTCCACGGAAAAGATTTTAACCAAGCCAAAAAAATCCTCACGTATTTTCTCCTTTGATATCCCCCGATTTCGCTGGATGCCTCAGACTTCAAAGCCCCTCCATTGCGGTAACTTATTTAAGAATCAAGGGAAGAGAAAGTGTGAAGCCAGTTGCTGCTGGCTTATGCTCGCGAGCAACAAGGTGCTTTGGGATCCACCCGTACCACACCATACCTATGTAACACCATATCACGTAGCTTCAACATAACATACGGATGATATCAAAATCTCAAAACAAACAATCTCTGAGAAAAGCTGCGTGGATCTACAAAATGATATCGATAAATTTTCTATTTGGTGCAAAAAATGGCATCTTTCCCCTAATGCTGTCAAATGTAAGGTAGTCTCGTTCACTTTAAAGAAAGAACCGCGTATTTTTAGATACAAGCTGAACGACACCTTCTTGGAGAGGGTTGACTCTGTCAAAGACTTAGGAGTAATATTAGATATCAAGCCTAATTTTTCAACACAAAGTAACAAAATAACATCGAAGGGTTTCAGAATGCTAGGATTCATAAAGAGGAATACTGTTGAGAAATTACCTACGAAAACTGCAGTTAGATCCTACTGTGCCCTCGTTCGACCAGCATTTGTTTTTTGCAGTACGATCTGGAATCCCGTACACATAACAAAAATTGAACTAATAGAGAGGGTGCAGAAGCGCTTTGTTAAATGGCTTTGTTTGAAGGAAAACATGCTTACAAACATTCGCGAATCTCAAGGATGCTATCTCGCAATTGCCATACGAACGGAACTGCGAACAGTGGACATATTTTCTGTTAAAATTGACTCTTTAAGAAGAGTCCTAACCTCCTGTTATGAGTCCAGAAGTAGCTAATTTTTAATTTTTGCATGCATGTTGACTAGTCTACTTTAATTTGACTTCTTGTCTTTGATTAGAATTTTTTATTATACGTTTTTATTGTATTTTTTAATCCATGTTTTTTATACTTACGTAAATTTCAATTATTTATCTGTATTTTGACGTAGTTATTGTTATTGTATTATTATAACTCAACTTAGTGGGCTTTCCCTATTTGAGTTAAATAAATAAATTGTAGANAGGTCCCGGGTTCGATTCCAGGCGGGGGCCCATATGCGCGAAATAACCTCAGATACAGAAGTATTTTAAACAATATTATTATATTAATATAAACCTCGACTTACCCTTCGAAGCGTCGTTTGATACTTTGTCGAAATGGTACAAACCGTTAAAATATAGATGAAAGTTCGCATTATTCAATTTCCCTCGGATAGCCAAGTGGGTAGCGCTTTCGCTTTCGGGTATTTTTATGTGAAGTGAAGAGTCAATAACGATCTCTGTGATGGTCATCGATAACTATTTCGGAGCCTATTTTATATTTACGTTACTGAAAAAAACCTCTGATTTATTCTTTGATATTCTGTATCATTGCTTAGCATGTTAGATACTAACTTCGTCATAATAATAAATACTTTGGTGACAGACCTCTCTTACAGCGTAAACAACTTTATTTTCAGTTTTATTTTCAGTTATTTTCAAGAGATGAATAAAATAATCAACGAGAAATTTAGTTTACCATCCAGAGGCCTACTTAAAAAAATCTTGACTTTACAAAAGAGCTTAAGAAAGCTTCCAAACAATCCGTCTCTCCGGAGGAGTAATAAGCCCTTTAGAGGAAGTGCGAGTAGTTTTCCGCGGACGCAACATTTTAAGGGAAAACTAAATGAGGTCAGAGAATTCGAACGATTCGTATTTGGAGAGGAAAGCGCAGTATATCAAATGGTAACGCTCGAGAAGGTGCTCGAAAGTGATCATAACACCGTGAAAATTCGACCAAGCTGAATCATTATTTTTTATTCGCGAGGGCGCTTTCCTGAGTTGATGTAAGTGAGTGGGACTCTTTGTTCCATTCAGCGTCGCTCAATAGGTCCTTCAGATGAAACTCGTTGCCAGCCTGTCCGTGGCTATTTCCGCTAAATCCTCGAGAGTGCCAGTGGAATTACAACCTATCCTTTCCTATTACGTTCGGAATTATTTCACGAGTAAATCCTTCCGGATACGTCCGTTCGGAAATGTCGTTAAGTTTTAATGTATAACCAGCGGTTTTTATTATTTTGTTTCGCTGATGAAAGAATGCCAACGTACAGGCAACGGAGATATTATCGTCGAAATTAGTGGACACTGTTGCCAGTCTTAACGAAAAAACCGGGGCGCGTTTTCCACGGAATTTTCCATAATTCTGAAAACTCATCTACATCTACATAAGTATCCTGCAAGCCGCCTTTCGGCGTGTGGCAGGGGGTGCAAGCACCATGACTCTACTTAGCTAATGGATTGCTTTCGCGTATCGTTCGCGGAAAAAATGAATTTTTGAAACGACTTGTTCTAGCATCTATTTCTCGGATTTTTCTCGCAGTATCAGAACGGCCTATATAACATGAAAACTATGGTACAATTTTGGTAACCGTGAGACCCACCAGAGGATACGAAAAATGCGATATTTTAATTAATGCAAGAATCATGGCAATATCGATGAGTAATTTACGATAACGCAACTCTAGAGTAGTGGATTGATGTTGTTGTGGATGGTGTTTCTAGTTGCAGAGGCGAAGCCAAGAGGGTGGTTTTGTGGGTTCAACACCCCCCTCCCCATGAGAACAGAGCCAACAATAAACGGAAGCATGCGAGAGGATAGCCTCTCGCAATTAAACTATGCAGACACTACTGAAAAGTTTGCGAGATATGCACGTTAAAATAAATCAGTTTCTATTATCATAAGGTTTTGGGAGGAACTGTTCTTGCCCCTGGACTGTTTGCAGTGCAGTGTTTACTCCATGGCTCTAAGCCTCTCCTATGAACAAATCCTGGCAACACCCTTATGTAGTTGTGATCCATTTTTCTGTAAAAGTAGGGAGACATCCTTGGTAAGCCTTGCCTTCCTCTCTTGTAAAAAAGGACGGGAATCAGCTTTATGTTAAGGCAACATTAACTAGCAGTGTTCACAAAAATACTTTCTTTTTCATAGCTCCGAGCCCATTTCACGTTCTTAAAGGTATCACAGAAAAGATAATTAGTATAGTAGTATTATTGTTAAAAGTGCTTCGACATCTATGTGTCATTTCGCACGTAGGCTCCCACCGGGATTCGAACCCGGGGCCGCTTGGCTATCCGGGAGCCCGAAAAGATAACTTTGGAGGAGGTCAACACTTCTCAAGATTTCTCAAGACTAAATACCTTCGATGGACCTTGTAGATCTCTTGTCTATCAATATACAAGTAAATTCACCAATTGAAGTATTTTTATACTAACATCTCATTTATTCATTAATTTTCTCTTATCACGTTATTAATATCTTTTCATCTTCTTGGATGAAGCCCATTCAATTTCGGTTTTCTCATTCATGCGATATCTTGTAATTATCTCTGCGCTCCAATTATTTTTAATAACCCTTTGTGATCTTCTCCGCCAACTGAATGTTGTAAATTTTCATCCAGATCTGCGTCTCGATAGTATATCTAGCTTCGATTCTATGCCTTAAACAAAGAAATAATCCTTACTTCACATTTCGTAATTTCGTTCTCTTGATTCTGTCCATTCAAGTGGAGCTAATCTCTTTTTTTAAATTCACAAATTCACATTATAGTTATATTTCTATCGGATAGAATTTTTTTCGAATATTGAGTAAAAGACACAATTGAAAATCATACAATGATACGTCGAGGATAGATGGAATAAATAGAGTAGAACAGATTGTTTTTCTGCAATTAAAAACGGTCGTCATTAATATTGGTCGTATTTGAAACTGAGATTGGAAAGAGGCTACAGAAATCGCAATAATGTTGAAGGAATTTTTGCTGTCATTGGTCTAAAAATTTATGAAACGCAGAAAGAAGTGAAAAATAAATCACTAAGTTTTTATCAAATGAATTTCCAGTAACCATTCCTGTAATATATACTCTGATACCAGCAATGTACAATGTTTTATTTTAAGATCGGTTCATTCCATTTAATGCCTACGTGAATAAATCCCATGATTGAAGAAGGATATTAATATAACGTTAATAACTGCGAGGCATTATTCCCTCTAATTTTTCACCTTCTCCGCATACACGAAAAACATAAAATATTGCTACTGTTCAAATATCCGGCCTCGCAGATTGAATTATGGCCACCGAATTCCTCGAGCGACTCAAGTACCAGGAAAGGAGTTTCATAAGAGGAAAAAGTCCGTTATAGATTTTTCCGTGTGGATATAAACTCCAACTAGAAGGGAATTCTTGCAGTCGAGGTCTCGTCAGTCACCAATCACCGAAAATTTTTTTCGTATCTTATTAAGAATAAAGCGGAATTTCTTTCATAACCCGGATTTTTAGCAATGTGTTACTTATAACAATAACTACACGTTACTATTACAAACTAAAGAACCTTGCAAGTTGATCACAAGTCAGGTTGTAAGGCACGGCATTAAAATGTAAAAGGAACGCTAACAAGAAATTACATGACAATATTTTTCTGTTAATTTTGACTCTTTTAGAAGAGTCCTAACCTTCTATTACGAGTCCAGAAGTAGTCAAGTTTTAATTTTTGTATCCATGTTGACTTGTCGATTTAATTTGACTTCTTGTATTTGTTTAACATTTTTTATTATAAGTTTTTATTGTATATTTTTAATCCATGTTTTTTATACTTACTTAAATGTCAATTATTTATCTGTATTTTGACGTAGTTATTGTTATTGTATTATTATAACTCAACTTAGTGGGCTTTCCCTATTTGAGTTAAATAAATAAATTGTAGAGGAAAGAAGCCACTCGAAACGTTCATGATGTATTCTACATACAATTATTCTTGTTTTTAAATCAGGCGTAAGAAAAATGGAGCAGCTTACAAGTGAAAGTCATCGAGCCCTTAAAAATGCAAGGAGTTTTAAATGGAATAATTTCGGAGCAAGGGAATGGATGATCATTAGAACTATGAAGGGAACTTTTTCCAGGAGCTGCTATGTTCTCATGCAATATGGGAATAATTGAAATAGTTATCTGGAACCTTGAAAGACACGATTCCAATAAAAGGATACAAATGTTAACTTTTCTGTATACTTAAACTTTTACCTATTTTTACGCATTTTATGTAATTTTTAATTATCTGAGCAACGCATTATGCACGGCAAAACAGGGTTTGCATACTCGTGCAACCCTGCCATCTTACTAAAATTTTAATTAAGGGAAGATGAAGATAGTAATCATGGAAATATTTCCGATACTTCTTCTAATTTTAAAAAGATTGGAAATTTTTAAGTGATACCGGGCTTAAGAGTTTGATAACAAAAAGGTTTTCGCCAGAAGAAGCCCATATGGCTCATTCTCGATACAAAACTATGCCATATTTAAGATAGGTACATTTTTGCCATAATAATTAGTGACGCCTCAGATTTCTGACATTGGAATAAAGGAGAACGCAAAAAAATATTGTAAACTGTGGCAAGGTGTAAAAAAGGCTTCCAGTTCTAAAAGTTCTATAACCGATTTCGATAAAGAAGAGAATGCCTGAAATGCCACGTTTCTAAAGTGTCGAAGAGCGAAAAGTGGAAACTTATTCAAACATGAATTTTATAAAAGAGTGGTGAAAATTATTTGGAACGCCTGCGATTTCGGTAAATATCGCAGAAACCAAGTCTCTCTCTGTTTTCATCATAGTACTTATCTAACAAGAAAAAAATGAAAAAGCTTTGGAAAATATGTCTTGGTTACCCGGCGTGAAACATTAAGTCTACCAAGTTTTTTCCGGGAGATTAGGAAGTACATCCGTTCAATTCCGACTTTTATTTTTCTTACATGTGATTCTACCCTATTGATTTGTATTGAATGAACAACAATTCAACGATCAACGGTCCTCCAATTACAATTTGAGAGTTTTTATATTTGCGTATTAGCCTTTCAATTCATTTAATGATATGCATTTGAAATTTCGTACCACAGTAACTCGAGAAACTACGGAATCATTTTAGGCTAAAATATTAAGTATTCTATTGGGACGTTTTCATATATCCCTATTTTCTTTGTCGTGATATATTTATTAAATTAACATCATCATCTCCATTAAAATTATGTTAGAAAGAATGAGCGGGAACGATCGAGGCGAAACAACATTCTCGTTGCATGCTGACACTCGTCCCAACTGCTCTCACAAAACAATGCAATCCTTACTCTCATCGAAGAATACTCTGGAGAGAACGTGGATATAGACTGATGTATAGATAGCTGGAGGGGAGTGATCACTTTGGAAAGAGAACGGGGGAAGGGGCTTAAGATGGAGAGGACGGAGAAAGATTTAGAACCATCAAATAAAAAGGGAAAACGATGATGGTGCGCCTGAATATGCAAATTTTTCTGTTGGATAGCTTTTCAGGAGGGATATAAAGTGGATGGGTAAGGCCTGGTCTATGGAGATCCATAAAGAGGAAAAAGGGGAAGGAAAAAAAGAAAGAAAAAGGACCATTGCACCTCGAGTGAGTCCGTCTCTTCCCAAATGAGCGCTATGGCAGCTGAGACCGCCACCTCCTGGAAGTGAAGTTGATGGCCAATTAAGCAATATACTGGACTGAAAGCCACGTTCTCTAATTGCGTGTGAGGCCGTGGGGCTTAGAGAACTTTCCTTCGTCGAACTTCAGGGTAATTTAATCTGACGCGGTTTACGACCTGAAATATGACAACCGACTTTTTGGCTTCTCAGGAGGGAATTGAAGCGTAAACCTCCCACAGGAGACGTTAGAAACGAATATCTTTCCTTAAAATATACGACATCGTTATAATTTGCAAAATCTTTGCAGAAAGTAATTTATAGAGGAGTACGGAAGACTTGAATAGAAAAAAAGAAAAGCTACCGAATCGGTAACGCATGTTTGTCATCTGCTTTACTCAAGGCTATTTAACTCTATAGTTAGCGAAAATCCAATTATGACAGCTACGCTTTACAAAATAAGCGACTGAATAAAGTCAAATATAGCCCTTCGCAAGAGTAAACACAGAAAAAGACACAAAATTTTCACGCGACTTGATTAGTGGAAGCGTTTGATGACATCAGTGACACCCATCGGTTGAAAAAGAAAATACTAATTTACTTTTGAAATAACGTGCATTTTGAATAAACTGTGCCTAAGAGGGTAAATATAATCTCATTCTACATACATCAACAAACCACAGGCATCGCTTAAACGCAGGAGTGAGTTTTTTCAACGAAAACGAAGAAAGAGAAAAAAGGCTGAGTCCGACGCTATTCGAGGACGTCGCAGAGGGAGAGCTTGCAAGTGAGGAGTACAAACAGAAAGGAGAGAGTTTACTGAGAGAAGATGCACTTAGCCACACATGCCGGTGTTTTATGAAAGGTGCCCAAAGGAACCACTCTCCAAGGTATGGCAAAACGTATCATTTCCCACGAGAAATGGAATTTTTACCGGCGACGCGCCTACTTTCAAGGGTCTTCATAACACCTGAGAATAGGAAATCCTAGGTGAGGATCCGACGAATTCTTTTGTGACGAGTCTGAGCAAATAAAGATTAAAGAAAGGAGACGCCGACAAGTGAGCACACGACTAAACTCTGAGGTAGATGCAATCCGAACCTTTTTTACGAGAAATACTCTGCGGAGTGCGGACGGAAAAGGAAACAAAATGGACGAGAAAGACAGCCAAGGCATAAATGGATTTGAAACCAACCGTTTCCATGGATAGTTTCGAGTAGGTGTGTCGTTAAAGGTGATAATTGACCTTAAATCTCATGAATTCTTTAATAATTCAAGCATTAAATACGGAAAAGGAATAATTAATTACAGAAGATTAACTTTGATACAATATTAAGAGATCATATTCCACCATGATCATATCATAGTCGCAGAATCCTTAGAAAGGGAGATACTCATCATCACACTCGAAATCTGAAACATTTTTCACCGCTGATGCGTTAAAGCATGCTTATTCATTTAAATGATCACAGTTTTCAAGGCTATCTTTAAAAAAATATAGTAATTTTTACTACTCTGTGGATGCATATCTATTGGATAATGATATAAAATGCCGGATAAAGTGATGTACTTTACTATATATGTGATGAATATATATATGAGAATGCATGAAAAGTTAAACAATTTTAATTTCCTTGTAAATGTCATGAGATAGCCTTCTATGCAAACAGATAATAATAATAACAACTCTCCCCATAGTTCACGCCTTGTCGCGGTGGGAGAGCTTGCGTGCCTTAATGATCCCGAGAGCGATGCCGGTGGGAGCTTCAGCTCCTGGTAGGGCCACCCATGGGAGAAAGGTCAGACCAAAGGTGAACCACAGAAACCCAGGCACGTCTGAACCCGTAACGGACGGTACCCTGGTCAGTGACTGCCATGGCGACAGCCATGAGAGCGGCTGAATACTACGACCTGGCCGAAGGTATAAAAGGCAAACCCGTCATGCGCGGAGAGGAGTCTGTTGAGCCTCGGAAAAATGCCGCTCCCCGAGGATCGTCGGGGTACCTCTGGAGCCACCGCTGGAGGTGACAGCATGCGAGTCGGTGGTGATCGTATGTCGACCAGGCGGACTGCGATCGGGTCACCCGAAATCATTACAGCCGATACCAATCACAGTTGCATCATAACACTGACATTACTAGCTACACCGGCAGAAAGTGCTTCTCAGGGGAGAAATCCGCTATTACCTGAGACCACTGAAGCGGGCAAGAGACGTCAACGCATGAAATGGACCTTGGAAGCAAACACATTCATCATGCGAACGTACTATAAAATAACAAAACTGGAATCCGAAAGAACAGGATACAGAGAGACACTACATAAGTTATTCATGAAGGAGTACCCTGGAATACAGATCACAGCGCAAAGGATATCTGAGGAAATGAGAGCTATAATAATAATAATAATAAATCGTCTTTATTTATGGGCAAGATTGTGACTAATTAGTCTCTTCTTACATCTAACCCTTACTCATTGTACATAGAAAGAAAGAGATATTGGGAGTTAAACTAAAAAGAAGGCAATAAAAGAAGGAACTACTATATGGGTTTTTAAAAAAAACCTAAGTCTGCACTTAGGAAAAAAATAAAATAAATCCTACAGGAAAACACCCACGTGAAGGGGGCGTGAAAAACCTGAGAAACCTACTGAAAGTGGCGACTAAAAAATTTAAAATAAGAGGAAAAAAAGAAAAGCAGACAGAAAGAAATGCATAAGTCTTACAAAAATTCTGACAAAAACAGATGTTGGATTTGGATTATAAGAAGTAGGCAATAATATATGATAAACGAGAACATTAAAGGTAATATGAAAATATCGAATAAAGATGAAATATTGAATAATAAATTGAAAAAACTAAATAGACAAAAAAGCTTATTTCTACCAATGGTAAGGACAACATATGTGTGACCTTATGATAAAAGCATATGTGTAACGTAAATTTTGCACAAACATTTATTTTAATACTTCAATGTAACAAAAGAGAAGATGAGCGAGATAGTGAATGTTAATTTTTTCTTTTCTGTTTTTCGTCTGACACGTCACCAATTCAATTCAGATCTTTCTCTGTGTTAATGAACGTTGGCATTACTATTATTATCAACGATGAAAAGAATAAGAAACACTTATTATCAACATTCCATCGCCACTTTTCGAATAACAAAAAAATGGAGGAGGAAAAAATTCATGAATTCAGGAAGGAATTCAAGGTGATTATGATTAAAAGGTAATTCTGAAGGCAGGAAAAAGTATGTAAATCAGATTCGGAATCGGTTAAAGGCTGCTGTCATTTACAGAGATAATATTTTTTTAATACACATGGGTTTTTGAAAGCAAAAGAATCAAATATTCAAGGACGAGAACAGATGAAATGGGTGCAGTGCATCGTTAATCCATCCTAGAATGCATAGAAATATATATAATATATTAAATTAAACGTAATCAGATCGAGATTGTTTATATATCTCTCACTAGAACTTCAAAAATAATTAGGCGGAATGTTTTAAACATCACGCCACTCTGACGTAATTTTCTATATTTTCATAATTACATTTTGCAGATCCAATAATATAAATTAAGATAGTTTGTTTACGACTTTTCAATTTCTTCTGCAGGTAATCGCTTGGAGATCCATTATCTGGTTCATCGTACATGTACGCTCAATTTTTAAGGATGAAAAGGTACAACCAAGCCCAAGGATTAGCACAATTACTACAATACGTGATGAGAGAGATCCCAATTGCCAGAGAACGACATCACTGAAGTTGAAATCGCACCTCGACATATTGGACAGGCATCGAATAAAATTGGAATTACGCCCTCTGCGATGCATCTGTTTTCCTGAGTTTGACCCCGAGAGGGGAGTTGATACCGATGACCAATTACGACAGCCTATTAGCTTTTTCAGCCGCGGTCTAAATGAGTTGTTTGTGATACAAGGAAACAGAATTAGCGGGTCGATTCAAAACACTACTCTCCCGCGATACTCCTCATAAATTGCGATGAGTCTGGAATCACGTTCCGCCTACACCCCAAGCTCGTGACTTCAAAGTGAAATGGATGAAGCACCGTCCGTTAATCTGTTTCGACTATTCTGAGGCATCAATTCGACTAGGAGGCTATAGTTGAAATCTTGATTAAATTTCGATCTGCCTCGGTTCAATTTGCAGCTTTCTACTGTTCCATAACACAGTAATGGGAGAAAGGATATTAATAAAAGAGGGCGAAAGACTATATCTTTTTTGAAAAATTTAGAGAAGGAATAGAGAGTTGTAAGTACGATACAATGCATAAGTTATATACGGAACATATAAAAATACATTGAAAAACCAGTACACACCAAAGACAAGTTGTATTCTAAATTGACTCATATTTTTAGTCAGAAGGTTAAATCTGGGCCTACGGATAGCCGTGTTGGTAAAGTGTTTGACTTCGATGAAAGCGGCCCGGGTTCGATTCCCGGTGGGGGACCTTAGCTGTCGAAGCACCTTTAAATTACTAATACTACTGAAAAATCCTTCATATTTGGAACAATATGAGATAATTTGAGTAGGTCGTTATTTGAAATATATTTTTCGGAATTAAAAAATAAATCAAGATACTTTTCACAATGAGAAATGAAGCAAACGTGCACTGATTAGTAACATGATGTTTCGAAGGGGTGATTTAGGCGTTCTATCCTATGTACTTAATCGCAAGATAAATTTGAAAATCAACTTTAGCTAACAGACGCAGCTGTATCACGAAGTCGTAAATCGTACTTAACGTACTAACACCTCCCATAAGAGAGAGAACGCTCCCTAACTATATCATCCTCTAAATCCCGCTGCAACACCTACACTGCATGGATCATAATCATTGTGTAGGTACCTGGTACTGAGAAACGGCCGTGGATTAGAAGCATTTCAGAATATTTTATCTCCAAAGAAGAAAGATGTCACGACTAAATAGCGACGAAAATACTCTAGATATTTCATTATTAGTTAAGGTTGTTAGAAATTATAAGAAAATAGGTCAACACCGTAAGAGAGAAATAAGACCACACCGTAAGGTTCACAAGAGCTTCCACAAATAGCCCTTAATGAGTTAACCTAACTTACATTTTTACGGATACACTTAAAAAGCTTCTGTGGGCTACAGGATACAATATTGGTTTAAAATAGTTGGCCGCCTCGGGTTTCTGTCCTAAATAAGCCACTTAGAATTGTATGCCTCAATTGATGATTTTATTATTCGACTGAATTTACACTTTTTGGGTCAATTAGGGTAACTAATTTCACACATCACATTTGTTGCCCAATCGCTATTTTTTATACTTCTCTTCCGATTGACATATAATTGATCTAGATGTCGATTATGATTACTCAATCCCTCATCGGTGCTTTCCATTAATTTCGAGCGTAACATTTTAGAAATATACCTAAAATGCTTCCAATTTAACTTCATTATCTCATAATTGTAGCAAATAATATAAATTCTATGTAGCATAGTTTTTTAGTTCGAGGCATTTATGCCGATTTTCCGCATTTTAGTACTTGCGCTAGATTGTCTACTGCGACTTGAGTCAGCTCTGAAACTGGCCGCGACTGAGTGCCTCTTTAACCTACGGACGACTAAATCCTGTCTTAGCTTAAAAAAAGGACCCACATTGTAAAAATGAACACGATTAGAACGAAGAAAATACCGATAGGTCGGAAATGCCTTGATAAAGAATTTCATCATCATTGCTATAAACCCTAGCAGTGTTGACCAAGGACGCATTTATGCTGCCGCTCCGTCATTCACCGAGAAACTATTGAGAGGCAAATACTTATGGATGGATCTGGAAGAAATAGAAAATGACAATGATTAGAGAAAAGGGTTTCCCTTACAACAGGACGGTGTTGCCGCCCTCGGGGAACTTAGACAAGAGTAGTTTCCACTTAAACCCTTCTATCTGCTTCCTTCAAACATCCTCTTCCTTAAGGTTTGCAAGCACCATTCCTTACCACGACCTTGCCGTTTCCCCTCTGAATTTCCGTCCACCCTCTTTTCCCGATTCCCCATCGCCCATTCGAAGTTCATTGCGACCCACATCTGCCCTTCCCATCTCATCCACTAGTATTTGCTTCCTCGACCGAACAGTCCCACTTCTCTCTCTTAGCTCCCGCGAACTCCTTGGGGATTCCAGTAAAGCCTACCGTATCTCCCCGACTGCTTCCCTTTATCTCTCTCTGGACCGTTCCCAAGGATGCTCCAGCGTTTCATTACTCCTCACTTAACGTTCTCAGCCATCCATTCTTTGCATTCCAGCTAACGAATCACGAATGCTCTAGGGATCCTTGGGTCATCCAGTGAAATATACGTTCAAACCTTATTAATCTTTACTATTGGTATTGATTCTCCAAATAATAAAGTAAATTACACTATAATAAAATAATGAATACAGCAAAATATATTACTTTGACCGTGATATAGTTATTTCATATTTAACGTAACGAAATTAACAAGACATGAAAGGATTAAATTGATGCACACATTTTATTCGGATTTAACAGTACCACATCCCATCTTCAATTTAAACTAAACTATAGAATTTCAGAAAATGCAAATGACCCTAGCTGTTGAGCCGAATAAAAGTAATTCTACTGATTACAGAGAAAAATATGGGGAAAAGCCCGAAAACACGTGAAGACGAGATAATACTCAAATATGTGTAAATGAAATAGATCTTAACTCAAACAATCTACATATACAAAGATACTGCTTTCGCTCATATGTATCACTCTAACTAATCCTAGGTAATAAATGCAACTTCACAATACTCGTATGTATGAGCACAAGAACGACGATTGTGAAGAAAAACCATTCTCATACATAATAAACCATTCTCATAATAAATACTGACGATATTTTAATTAATAGTCGAAAATCTAAGTAATAAGAAACGTAGAAGTCGAAGAATTTTCATTTATTGATGATTAAGCCTCGATAAAACATGTGCTTTGCGAGTGAAAGACTATAAATGGAATTCGCTATTCAAATTCAGCAGGGTTCTCTATTTTAGACTAGTTTTTATCTTGACGGTAAATTTTCACAGTCACTGCGTGTCCTTTCATATGTCTGGGACACTTCGTGGGGTTCTTAATTCTTCCCTTACATTAAACCCCTTTCTTCTTCCAAGTTTCGTCGCCATTAAGTTGCTTTCATAAGTGGATTCTAGGAAGACCTGTTGGGAGCCTGAGAAATACAATCAGAGACCGAGAAGACGTCGGTTTATCCTTGTTATTAATGCCGTTGGATTTGCGAAGTCAATGTTTTCTTCATCTCGAGCGGTGACACAGATAAAGGATTGCCTGGGATATGCGAGGGGCAGGCAAGGGATCGCTAACAATGATAAACTACGACTAAAGATTCCACTCGCTGGGGAGAGAGGCGCGACCCTCTTTCTTCCAAGAAATGGCTTTTTTGAAGCGTCACAAATGAACAATTTATGGATTTTAGAATTACAATAAGTAGAAAGTAAAGTACAATATGCGTGAAAAAACAGAAAACTTTAGATAAGTCACAAAATTATGCATAAATAATTGTCAAAAACGTGATCTAGAGATATTAAAGGTTCTTAGAGGTAACCTAAATGCCTGAAGCGGTATAACTGTACTGATGAAGACATGGCATATCATACCAATAGGTCATTAAACAACTTTAATAAAATGTCTCTCTTTCACTGTAAACTGGGGGTTCTGCTGTACAATATCTCGGTTAAAAAATTAAAATATCCAAATATCCGGTATTTCTTTTCTTGAACTATTCTAAGTTAAAACAGGCAGAAATTGTGATTTATAATAAAGCGTCCTACAGTTGAAATCTACCTGTTTAAATTATGACGCTAATTTTTTTAATTCTTCCAGATCTTTTCCTTTCACGCGCAGAACGGCAGCTTGCAGGGTATTGACGCAGATGTAGATGATAAACAACAGTATATGGTTTAAAAGGGGCGGGTGACCAGATGAACCAAAGGAATAACATATTCCATGATATGCGTTCTTGTATTATAAAATTCAATATATATCAAGTAATCTTCGCAAATGCCACATGTATTGCGATTTTAATCCTAACATATCAACATTTAGGAGTAACAATATACGGTAAGCTCTCTGTTAAGTAACTCCAACGAATATAAATAGGGAACAAGTAGCAAAAGATAAGATGAGTTAAAGGCGTTCGGCTTCAAGATATGTTTTACTTAACGATTTTTAAATTACAAGCAGAGCCTCTAACTATGCTTATGCCGCGGCTTTACGAAAACTTTAAAAGCGAACATGAAATTAAGAAGATAAAATCCTATATTGAAGTAATACTGCAAAATAAACTTTCCATAATTGCCATTAAGAATCTATTTCCGAGGCCTCTAACACTTAAATACAATCTTAATGTTATTTATGAATGTCATATCCTTTAATTCCACGCAGATTTCATTAGGTCCCAGAATAGCTTCCAGAGAGGTGCAGCATATATATCTAGAGCAAAGGGTTTTCAATAAGCCTCAACCGCCTTTCCTATAACTGGATTTCGCTCACAAAAGAGGCGAATTTCGAGGAAATGAAATTACTTTCCTCTCAAAGTTAGCAAAGCTGGGAGGATCGTTAAGCTGACTGTTCTTGGAGCAACTGAAACGGAAATCAAGAACGAGACCCGTTCGTTTTTATATTAAACGGCGCGATAAATTGGGCCACTGCCTCGCGCCGCAAAATTAATGAGAGATGAAATTCCAATCGAAATGTGGAGCCCAGCCGAAGTGAGGGAATCGAAGGATACTGTCAATATACTTTAACGAAAGGCTTTCTTACAGAGACAAAAAAAACCGCAGATTCAGCAGTTCTATGTTGTTCTTGGATTCATCAATTATAGGGATGAAGAACGGCAGGATATCTCATGTCTGAGAGGTATGGATGCCATAAAAAATTACCTAGCTCATCAGATTTAAAAAACTGAGCAATCTTTTAATCAAATTTTGCTAAATGAAGAGTATAAATTAAGTTGAAGCGAACTCATATCCATTCCTTAAGTAGAGATATTGAGATGACGATGAAAATTAAACAAAGGAAGAGTTGCACTCCGTAGACTAAGGCAAAATCCATTCGTTTCAATAAGAGTAATTATTTATTCGACAAAAATAAAGCAAATANTTAATACCTAACAAACTTCACAATAATTATTATTATATTTTACTCTAGAGAAAGCATTGTAAATATTTGGCTAAGGATAGCCTATGAAAGCATTTGCACAAATGGTATAGACATTAATAAAAATCCATTAAAAATCATCCGCGTAATTACCCCATATAAATAAAGTGTCCTCAAAGACGTTGAAATGAAAAGGATATTCATGCTCCCTGCAGGGCATATAAACAAGAAGGGAAAGAAACCACTCCCGTTACGCAGTGGTTATTCGCAAAACAGGCTCAGAATAATAAAAGCCATCTAAAATCTTTAATAAGGGCGATACAAAAATAAAATTGCGAAATATATGCTAATCGATTAAACATTCAGTATCAGCATCATATATTATATCTATGTATGATACAAATATTACGATATTAACCGGAACACTTCTGTTATCAGAGTTGCATCGTTTAATGCTTGTTCAAATACATTTAATTCTTTTCTTGAAAGACTCTTCATCGATAAACGACAGTGCAAGGAATGAAGATAAAGAAGCTCGGTCATTAACTCCCTACTTTATCATTGAAGCACAGAAGAAAGAAAGCAAATCACAATGAACGTACAGTGCGCATCGCAGGACTAGGTATTTGCGTGATAACTTTAGGACGCAAATACC
This sequence comes from Ladona fulva, assembly GCA_000376725.2. Lineage (NCBI taxonomy): Eukaryota > Metazoa > Arthropoda > Insecta > Odonata > Libellulidae > Ladona > Ladona fulva. Next base: position 1,543,663 of record KZ308327.1, on the reverse strand, counting down.
GATAACACAAACATATCAAACTCAGAATCGCGTTTACGTTAGGTGCTAAATACATCCGTCATCTGCTCGAGAGTCCTATTCTCGACTGAAATTTCCAACAAGAAGGACTAAAAGGACATGCAAACCAAAAGCGGGCTTTACTAAAGGTCCTCCACCAGCTTGATTCCACCGTCCCGCATTCAATAACCTTTCTAATGGAATATGTGGCACTGAATGAAATGCGAAATGAGAAAAGAACAGATAGCGGAGAGGTGTAACTACCAAACCTCATTCACACATTAAATATCCGCCTCGATTAGAAGCAATACGCCCACAAAATATACTAAACTCGGCTTCAGAAATCTTAAAGAAACATTTTAGCAGAGACGAAAATACAGCATATTCAAAATTTTAAATTATAACTCGTAGGTAAATAATACCATAAATCTCACAATAAAATTATAGGAAAAATAGTTTTCTCTAGGAACATTAGGCGGAGTTTCATATTTTCGACGGAGAAACAAAAGGCGTTAATTTTACATAACGCATTGCTACTTAATTCCATCGGATATTAAAAAATAAGATATGAATAGGGGTTATTTATAAATTGGAGGATTGCCATAAGTAGTATTCATCACGCAAAATTTACAAATTAAACATGCCTTACATAATGTACAATAGAGTCACAAGCACCATGAAGCCATCAAAAGTTGGTAGGGAAACCCAATGCACATTTCGCTGCCAATAGCAGCATCCTCAGGGCTTCTACCCCTGAGGATGCTGCTATCGGCAGCGAAATGCGCATTGGGTTTCCCTACCAACTTTTGATGGCTTCATGGTGCTTGTGACTCTATTATACTTTTGCCATCAGCGGTAAGCTTCCTTGTGCTTACATAATGTAACCAGTTTCTTGGAAAGTTATTATAATCAAGTAGTTTCAAAAAAATATTTTGTAAAGGAAACTTGATGATTGGATCCTTTTCCAATACCTGTGATTACTTTGTTGATTATGAGTAAGTATTAGCGAAATATTTATTTATAAAATTTATTACACGTTATTTAAAGTCAGTCCCACCGATTTAACACCAAGGAAATTCGTCCAAACAAAGAATATTTATTCAGACAGTACATATTTCATCACTAAATTTCCTGCATAAACAGTCAAACTACAACATGAAAACGGTTTTGCCTCATGTTACTTAAAGTCACCTTTAAACACTTTCACAAATTTCACTTATTACTAAATTTCCATTAATTCACATTAAGATGCGATAGCATTTAAGTTTTTGCGGAAACAATTACAATAATTTACTGTAATTTACTTTTTTCACGAAAATAAAATAATAAGTATTTCCGATAGTTATAAATAGGTATTCGAATCGCTTATAGGTGATTTTAAAAACTATCCTCGAATTAAAATAGAATAAGGATATTCCGTCCCTATCCGAAATGGCGCCGAAAGCTCTCGCGAATAGGCATCGCTAGAGAGAGATGGAGGACATGAAGGAAGTGACTCTTGGATGCTTGGCTGAGGTTCTAATTCCACTGCCTCTATTCCCTAACGGCGGAGAAAAGGAAGAGTTTAACTCAACTAACTCCGAAAAGGGACACAAAGAGAAAGGATGAGAGGGGCATATATCTTCCACGCGGCACAATGAGACTTCCCTGGACTAGACAAGGCAAGTGAACATGGGAAAACCATCCGAAAGCAATGCGGGAGAGTTTCTCGACACGATGAATTTTCACAAAAGAAATTTTTAATGAAATATCTCTCTGGAGAAGAGTGAGGGCGGATGATGCAGACTTCCGCGTGACCGCAGAAACGCGATATTTTCCCAAAGTGAATTGACGGGTCAAATGTAATCGGTATACCAACGAATTAGCATCCTGAGAGAGAAAGAGAGATTGTATGAATCTTTCTTCTATGAGAGAGAAATTTCATCGCTCAACGCATATTGCGCGGCAGTCCTCAGATAGCAATTACAACGGAATTTCAGCTACTATGAATGCTGTGGAAAGGCATTCATATTCTAGGTAAAATATCTATATTGTAAGACACTTATTTGTAACCAATTATATTGATAATGTGTCTAGGTATTCTTTTCTTTCATTCAATATCAATTCCTCTCAGCCCGGCAATAAGCGCTCAATTTTAAGAATTTTTGATTTAATTCAATTCAGAATGATTAATGCTTAATAAGTAGCAAAAATAAGACGATATTAGTACATACATTTGACGTCCGCTGAAAGTATTTAATAAAACGTTAAGGATATATCAATTCACATTCACCTTTCCCTTCCTTTAGTTACATTTGCTAAAATTTTATTTCTACCAATTTTATGTCAATTTTCGAAAAATTAATATCGATAGGTTTGCGTTGTTAATAAATTTAACTTTTCCGTTCTTCCTCATTTATTTTAGATCCCACTTCTTTACCCTTCCCCAATTTATTTACATAAGGCGATTTTTTTTAAGCGATAGGGTATCAGGATTTAACGTTATGAACTTGAGAGATATAACCTAATAGAGAGACTCAACAGCATTGTAGAAAATAAATTAATATAATAATATGTATAAAAAATAGGGGTACTAGATTCTCCGTTTCTATAATGCAATTCAATACTTTACTGGGCGAAATTGTGGCTAGAGATAGCCATATTCCATTCCACTCTTGATAATAACATGAGCAGTACCTTATCAAGTAGAATTTTTAAGACATTTAAGGAACTATCAGCCTTCTAATCATAAAGCCAAAGGGAAACATTTTGCACAAATAAAACAGTCAATAGAGTTTGAAATGACGTTCGTTTACATGGCTACGGGGATCAACAGTCCCCATGTTGTAATGACGTAATTGCAGGGTTGAAATAAAGAAAATAAAATGTTTACGAAAACTGAAACGCGAGGTCATAAATTCTTATCAAACACAATTAGATCTGAATTACTCCGAAAGTCAAAATTCAACGTTATATGACAAATTCAAAGTTATATGACTCTTATGTCACTTGAGACCTACTACTAGTAGTCTGGAAATACATGCTGCGATGCAGTAGACATAAAATGATCGAAAATTGTTCTCCCTGAATATAACCTCTTCTGCATTTAATAATTACTTCAATCAATAAGGGCATTTTTTTCAGTCCCTTGTTTCTGTCCAGGAGAAACGCACAAATGCAGAGGAGGACCCATATCTCCGATTACCCAATTAGCTCACTCTATTTAATTCACGGTCCTCCGTTCGTTCTACTAAATACTACCTAAGCTATACAAGTGCCTTCCAAGCCAGTGGCATCCCTTAACCAACGATTTCCATGTAAATTCCCGCTACCTTAGGTGTTGGGAAGCTTAAATGAAAGACGTCGCTTTCAGTCTCCGTTTCGCCGAAACAGGCCTTACTCCGTACCGATTTTTTCGCTCACACACCTCCAGACGAGAAAATCTAGCAAAACTCCTTGAGACTGACATCAAAACCGATGCTAGCGAATCTACCCTCACGCCTCTTCCCTCATCTTCTGACATCTGACCTGGGTCGCCTCTCTGAGCCATTCCCAAAAGACCCGCATTTAAAGCGGCATACCCTCACTCTACCACACTCCTCTCTGTTGCTATGGTGAGCACCACAGAACCCACAAGGTAGACATACACAAAACCCTTCCGCTAGCAACGCCCCCCAAACTCCTTTTAACCCTTCACCGAGATTCGTGGAGACGGTTCTAGCCTTAAGAGCCCCTAAAGGACAGAACACTGTATCATATTCCAAAAGCGGCGGTGGGAAATCCTCTCCTTACATCGCCGATCCCTCCCCAGGTCCCCATTTCCCCATCACCACGAGATATCGTTGATAAAGTTTGGAGCGGGTGAAAGGAAGAGTTGAACGCTTGAGGGCGTGTAAATGTCTATGCGCAGAGGCAATGAAAAGATAATTACGGGGATAGCGAAGCTACGTTACCGCTTTGATGAGGAAAATGAGTTAATTTACGGAGTGAGGAAAAAGCGGCCGGAAGAGTCGAGACTCATTTTTTCCACAGAAAACAAATATCCGCTCAAGTATTCGGCAATTGATAACCCCGAGTGGATGATGAAGGGATAATATGGAAGATTCGAGATAGAAGTAGAAAGCAATTAATTTGCGAGATCGGAGGCAGCGAGATTAGGTTCCGCGCGGGACAAAAGTAGACCCATCGGCGATTTGCGAGGGACTTTCGCTGAGAACGAGACGCTAAGAAAAGGAAGAGGGTGTTTTATAGCGATCCTAGCGGGTATACGATAAGAGAGCCCGGTTATTTATGTGATTAAAAATCCTCCTTTGGTTACCCACGAAATATCTGACAATTGTCTTGAATACTACTGCATGTTTAAGTGATACTGCTGATGAGAGGATTGAGGAGAGATTTGCGGTGATCTTCAGGAATTTTTATTTTCGGCAATACAAATATTTCTGTCTCATCGTCGATTTACAACTTTTCAATTTTTTTATAAACTAATCGATTTAGCAAAACAAACGAATAATAATCCTCATTTTATAAAAAGATAATACAGCACTAATTTTTTATCACAACTGAATTTATATTCCGCAATTTCTGAGTCTATCCCATTTGAGAGAAAACATCGTATCAAAAAGAAATTATTTCATTATATAAAAGATTTTGTCACAAACAGTGAAAGAAAAAATCTGTTATTAAGCCCACGCATGGGAGGATAAAATTCGGAGATAAAATGAGCGGAATCAAGGAAATATCAAATTAAACTTGATATTCTTCCATTTATAAAATAAATCCATTTCCATTGGGAGAGTCTGTGAATTAACTGTTTGGAAAAGTAAAACTTAACGAAAAGATTGCTGATAGATTTTCCTCCACTTTGATAATGGCAGTCTTCTTAGTGTAGCTGAGACAATGTCAGTACATTAAAAATGCCAACGATTCTTACTAAAATTCATTACTACCACCTCGATTTCAAACACTAAGAACCATGCTGAGGGTTCATTACATAGCCTTCTCAAATGTTTTCCTCAGTTCAGTGTGGTACATACGCGCAATTATATAATCCGATATTATGTCACTTTATTTCAAAAGTTTAACTATAAAGATAAATATAAAAAATTTAACTGCTGTAGTAAAAAAATAAGCTTTCTTCTACTCCGAACGACGTAATTTCAACTTTGATACTGTTTCCTGACGCTCAGGAATTCTTTAACGATAAATTTAACGAAAGCTATCGATTACACGGACAGAATAAAATAAAATACGAGGTATGTAGCGTGTAAAGTACATGGAATTGAAATTCTTTCACAGGAAAAATCTCCAACAGGAGCGACAAGTGACACACGGCAGTGGAATATTAATTGTCCGATGTGCTTGCTGGTCACTAATTCCCGCATTGTTTTCCATGCCATTAACAACGATAAGCCAGGCAAAAATAACTAACCGTGAAGCCGTGCATGCTGGAGGGTTGGCTAAAGGCAGAAGCGCAAGGAGGAATTCGTTACGGGATATAGCCGAAGGACCATTCATCAGCGTTGTTACGGGCGAGTGACTTTGTCAAGTGACTGCGTCAATTCTTCATCAATAAATCAAAGTCCACTTCTCGGTCGCCAACGTGTTCTCGAGAATCAAGCATTAAATTCGGCTGGACCGGAATGATGTCACGTGATCCCCGCCGTGTTGCGCTAAGGTGCCTTCCGAAGTCACATTTTTCATTGATAGATCGAAAAATGCCGAAAAATTTTTCGTATGAACCTGTGGATGGATTATTTAAAATCCACTCTTTCATCTCGCCAATATTATGAAATTAAATACATTTTTTCTAAAAATCTAGTAATTTCTAAGATAATTTATCGCACCGATTTATGTATTCAAGGTTTTGACCATCAATACTACTCTACATAACTCATAATAATGTTGGAATACTTGATGCTATCCCTTAAAAATTCCGCTGGTGTACATATAATTCTTTAATTAGAAACTAATTAATAGTAGATGAGGCAAATAGATTTCGAAGATTTTATTTTATGAAAAGGGGTGATACATTTTCAAAACGACGAGGATATCTGTTACATGATGACAACCGATGTTAGTTTCTTTCATAGCAACTAAATCGAAGGAATTGATTTTATTCTGAAATTTATTGTAAATATTTACCTGAAGTAATGAAATATTTTATATTTAATACCTAACAAACTTCACAATAATTATTATTATATTTTACTCTAGAGAAAGCATTGTAAATATTTGGCTAAGGATAGCCTATGAAAGCATTTGCACAAATGGTATAGACATTAATAAAAATCCATTAAAAATCATCCGCGTAATTACCCCATATAAATAAAGTGTCCTCAAAGACGTTGAAATGAAAAGGATATTCATGCTCTCTGCAGGGCATATAAACAAGAAGGGAAAGAAACCACTCCCGTTACGCAGTGGTTATTCGCAAAACAGGCTCAGAATAATAAAAGCCATCTAAAATCTTTAATAAGGGCGATACAAAAATAAAATTGCGAAATATATGCTAATCGATTAAACATTCAGTATCAGCATCATATATTATATCTATGTATGATACAAATATTACGATATTAACCGGAACACTTCTGTTATCAGAGTTGCATCGTTTAATGCTTGTTCAAATACATTTAATTCTTTTCTTGAAAGACTCTTCATCGATAAACGACAGTGCAAGGAATGAAGATAAAGAAGCTCGGTCATTAACTCCCTACTTTATCATTGAAGCACAGAAGAAAGAAAGCAAATCACAATGAACGTACAGTGCGCATCGCAGGACTAGGTATTTGCGTGATAACTTTAGGACGCAAATACCGATAACACAAACATATCAAACTCAGAATCGCGTTTACGTTAGGTGCTAAATACATCCGTCATCTGCTCGAGAGTCCTATTCTCGACTGAAATTTCCAACAAGAAGGACTAAAAGGACATGCAAACCAAAAGCGGGCTTTACTAAAGGTCCTCCACCAGCTTGATTCCACCGTCCCGCATTCAATAACCTTTCTAATGGAATATGTGGCACTGAATGAAATGCGAAATGAGAAAAGAACAGATAGCGGAGAGGTGTAACTACCAAACCTCATTCACACATTAAATATCCGCCTCGATTAGAAGCAATACGCCCACAAAATATACTAAACTCGGCTTCAGAAATCTTAAAGAAACATTTTAGCAGAGACGAAAATACAGCATATTCAAAATTTTAAATTATAACTCGTAGGTAAATAATACCATAAATCTCACAATAAAATTATAGGAAAAATAGTTTTCTCTAGGAACATTAGGCGGAGTTTCATATTTTCGACGGAGAAACAAAAGGCGTTAATTTTACATAACGCATTGCTACTTAATTCCATCGGATATTAAAAAATAAGATATGAATAGGGGTTATTTATAAATTGGAGGATTGCCATAAGTAGTATTCATCACGCAAAATTTACAAATTAAACATGCCTTACATAATGTACAATAGAGTCACAAGCACCATGAAGCCATCAAAAGTTGGTAGGGAAACCCAATGCACATTTCGCTGCCAATAGCAGCATCCTCAGGGCTTCTACCCCTGAGGATGCTGCTATCGGCAGCGAAATGCGCATTGGGTTTCCCTACCAACTTTTGATGGCTTCATGGTGCTTGTGACTCTATTGTACATTATGTAAGGCATGTTTAATTTGTAAATTTTGCGTGATGAATACTACTTATGGCAATCCTCCAATTTATAAATAACCCCTATTCATATCTTATTTTTTAATATCCGATGGAATTAAGTAGCAATGCGTTATGTAAAATTAACGCCTTTTGTTTCTCCGTCGAAAATATGAAACTCCGCCTAATGTTCCTAGAGAAAACTATTTTTCCTATAATTTTATTGTGAGATTTATGGTATTATTTACCTACGAGTTATAATTTAAAATTTTGAATATGCTGTATTTTCGTCTCTGCTAAAATGTTTCTTTAAGATTTCTGAAGCCGAGTTTAGTATATTTTGTGGGCGTATTGCTTCTAATCGAGGCGGGTATTTAATGTGTGAATGAGGTTTGGTAGTTACACCTCTCCGCTATCTGTTCTTTTCTCATTTCGCATTTCATTCAGTGCCACATATTCCATTAGAAAGGTTATTGAATGCGGGACGGTGGAATCAAGCTGGTGGAGGACCTTTAGTAAAGCCCGCTTTTGGTTTGCATGTCCTTTTAGTCCTTCTTGTTGGAAATTTCAGTCGAGAATAGGACTCTCGAGCAGATGACGGATGTATTTAGCACCTAACGTAAACGCGATTCTGAGTTTGATATGTTTGTGTTATCGGTATTTGCGTCCTAAAGTTATCACGCAAATACCTAGTCCTGCGATGCGCACTGTACGTTCATTGTGATTTGCTTTCTTTCTTCTGTGCTTCAATGATAAAGTAGGGAGTTAATGACCGAGCTTCTTTATCTTCATTCCTTGCACTGTCGTTTATCGATGAAGAGTCTTTCAAGAAAAGAATTAAATGTATTTGAACAAGCATTAAACGATGCAACTCTGATAACAGAAGTGTTCCGGTTAATATCGTAATATTTGTATCATACATAGATATAATATATGATGCTGATACTGAATGTTTAATCGATTAGCATATATTTCGCAATTTTATTTTTGTATCGCCCTTATTAAAGATTTTAGATGGCTTTTATTATTCTGAGCCTGTTTTGCGAATAACCACTGCGTAACGGGAGTGGTTTCTTTCCCTTCTTGTTTATATGCCCTGCAGGGAGCATGAATATCCTTTTCATTTCAACGTCTTTGAGGACACTTTATTTATATGGGGTAATTACGCGGATGATTTTTAATGGATTTTTATTAATGTCTATACCATTTGTGCAAATGCTTTCATAGGCTATCCTTAGCCAAATATTTACAATGCTTTCTCTAGAGTAAAATATAATAATAATTATTGTGAAGTTTGTTAGGTATTAAATATAAAATATTTCATTACTTCAGGTAAATATTTACAATAAATTTCAGAATAAAATCAATTCCTTCGATTTAGTTGCTATGAAAGAAACTAACATCGGTTGTCATCATGTAACAGATATCCTCGTCGTTTTGAAAATGTATCACCCCTTTTCATAAAATAAAATATTCGAAATCTATTTGCCTCATCTACTATTAATTAGTTTCTAATTAAAGAATTATATGTACACCAGCGGAATTTTTAAGGGATAGCATCAAGTATTCCAACATTATTATGAGTTATGTAGAGTAGTATTGATGGTCAAAACCTTGAATACATAAATCGGTGCGATAAATTATCTTAGAAATTACTAGATTTTTAGAAAAAATGTATTTAATTTCATAATATTGGCGAGATGAAAGAGTGGATTTTAAATAATCCATCCACAGGTTCATACGAAAAATTTTTCGGCATTTTTCGATCTATCAATGAAAAATGTGACTTCGGAAGGCACCTTAGCGCAACACGGCGGGGATCACGTGACATCATTCCGGTCCAGCCGAATTTAATGCTTGATTCTCGAGAACACGTTGGCGACCGAGAAGTGGACTTTGATTTATTGATGAAGAATTGACGCAGTCACTTGACAAAGTCACTCGCCCGTAACAACGCTGATGAATGGTCCTTCGGCTATATCCCGTAACGAATTCCTCCTTGCGCTTCTGCCTTTAGCCAACCCTCCAGCATGCACGGCTTCACGGTTAGTTATTTTTGCCTGGCTTATCGTTGTTAATGGCATGGAAAACAATGCGGGAATTAGTGACCAGCAAGCACATCGGACAATTAATATTCCACTGCCGTGTGTCACTTGTCGCTCCTGTTGGAGATTTTTCCTGTGAAAGAATTTCAATTCCATG
>KZ308327.1:1448135-1528331 GCA_000376725.2 Ladona fulva | reverse complement strand
AAATTTATATATATATAAAAATATAAAATTCAATAATTGTGAAGCTATATAAAAAAGAAATTTCTACCATTTCTGAAATTATACCTAGATAAATAGGTCGATATTGGAAATAATTATCACCTAATACTTATACTCCAAAGTGTACTCTCATGAGTTTATTCATTACATATTCTTTTTGATATGAAACTTGGGGGAAGGGGAATAAGTGCAACAAACTCAAAGTACGCGTACACAATCTTAAATTCGAAAGTAATGAGAAAAGAAAGTTAACGAAAGATCTATCATGTTAAAACGTAAGTTGGAAGGAAAATGGGGAATATAGGACGACGTATTGATGTGGTAAGGTAAGGAGGTCGCAGAAGACAGGATTCTAAAGAGACATTAAAGGAATTGTGAGGTAAACATATTAAAAACCCTATCACAATTACGAGAATAAAATTAACATTTTCCAAAATGACGCAGTAACTTCTACCAAGTAAAATATTTTAAGGAAAAGATTATAAAAACAAAATACAAGGATACTTTACATACTGTGTGTAGGGAGTGAGTGAGTCTAATTAGTTACAATTTATCTCAAGAATATTTCGAGTTTACAAAAGCTCAGATGAAGTAACAATACAGCCTTTCCTCAGAGGAAAATTTTACTTAAATTCATCAGAATAGAAAAGTTGAGGTCGTGGCCCTTCTACTACAATGGCCTGGCAAAGCCGCGTAGAGAGTGAATGAACTGATCAGAGCACTCACTCCCACCTCACCTCGTTCACTTTTCGAGATCAAACCAGATTCGCCGTGCAATTCACCAATTTTTACCGATGGACGACAACATAATAAAGAATCGAACCCTTGACCGGTTTCAGCAAAGGCAGACGCGTCGATCCATCGATTGGCTATAAGAGGGCCTTTATTGGTATTTCATTAAGCTGTACCAATTTAACATCTCACACGAGTCAGCTGTCAAAGAATCCCATATACGAAGATGAAGCAGAGAAAATCATAGCAAATGATGATCCAAAGAGGTTTTGCAACAAAATGTGACAGGAATACGCAAGAGATTCCAGAATGGTGATGAAATGGAAGCTGAGGGGAAAACCTTGGAAAGAGGATGCCGAGATAATAAGGTCACGTGGAGACTGGTGCTTAGGAATGAGGTAAAAGAGAAGAGGTAGCGAGGATCCTTAGCAAGGAGATACGAAATAAGAAAGAGGGAAGGGGGAGAATGACTTCCTGACTTAGAGAAGGATGGAGTGTCTTCCGGGAGAGATGGCTTTTAGGAGGCGAAGTTGAATGACGAGATGAATAAGGGAGTGGATAGGGAATTTCCTTGGAAAAGAGAGACACGGGATAAAACGGATGTGGAAGTTTGCAGAAACCGGGCTCTCAGAGGAAGGAAAGCGAGAATGGCATTCTAAGGTGGTCAAGAGATGGAGAAGTATAGAGGTGACACGGAGAATAAGATGGTATGCGCGATTGATATTAATATGGTGAAAGAAGTACGAATGGAAGGAGGAACCAATGAAAAATAGGAAGAAGAGGTAGAATAAATATTAAGATGAAATGTGGCAAGCATTTGGAAACAAACAAACAAACAAGGTCCTTTTTCCTCATGATTTGGCATTAATTATGCTTCTATTGGAGGAAGATATCCCACGGCTTATGGTTATGATTAAACTGGATAAGATAAAAATGAATTAGATCTCAGCTCCTGTAAGATCCTAAGATGTGCTATGTGAGAGAATCCACTTGGAACACCTTTAAAGGGTAAAAATTTTAAAACCTTTCAGAGTGCAGAAAATCACAGATGGTGTTTATTCATTCCCAGATGCATAACACTATAGTATTTAACAATAACTGCTACATTTCTACCCTAAGAAATCAGTGATTTCATTCTCCCCAACCGTGAACTGCAAACAAAGAGTTAGGAGAATACGCGGTGGATGATGAATTTTGGATGAATGAAAATACTCGTGAGGTTTTAAACAGACTGAAATTAAAACTCAGTAGCAGTACTTGTGCTACATTATTTCCAATATACACCTATTAATTAAAATGTCATAGGCTTGAAAAGATACAAATAAAGTGGTACAAAATATACGAATACCATTCTGTCATAAACAAATAAACTACAGATTGCACATAATTTGAAAAGATATATATATATATATATATAGTGACCATAGGATAGTTAGATGCAGAATGAAGATTAACGTCAGAATGGAGCGAAAGAAGTTGGTCTCAAGCAGGAAACANTTGTTGAATGTTGATTTCATGAATTATCCCACATAAGTGCACGGGGATAATCAGTTCTTATATTTTTCTATAAGAAATTTACGTAAAGTAGGCTTTTATGACTTGAAAACACTAGAATAAATATTATAAATAATGGTAAGAAATATATTGAGTTAATACGATCTTACGACATACTGTTTCTGGCTTCGGAGGACCAGATACGAATACGATCATAGACATATTTTTAAACTAAATTAAGTTCCGTCATGCTTGACGGGGGCGTTTACTAGTTCATAATAATATACATAATTGTGAACAATGTATACTTAGAGCCAGATAAAATAATCAAAATTTGACTGAATCCGCGATTGCAAAAGATTATGCTTACTTGCATTAAGTTTCTAATAAACTCAAATTTATCACATTTACCCTAAGCTCGAAAAACTATTGGAGGCTCATAATACTCTGAAATAAATGCAGAAATAAATTACAAAGTTTAGGAAAATTTCGGATCAGATGGAATACAGTTTAGCTGAGAAGATATTGATTTTTTGAAGATACATTCGCGCTAAATGTAAAATAGAGAGCTTAAATATTCACCACCATTAGCATGTCAGATTCATGCTTTTAAATATCGTTAAAAGGGTATCAATACCACGTGTGTTTGAATTGAGGAGTGAAACGCTTCGCTCGGTCTCGAAAATATACGAGTCTCATTTTCTATCATTAAATTTGTAAGGCATACAATAATATTAAATAATGATTCTGCGTAGTTTAGGCATATCATACCTTTACATTGGAGAATAACAGTGAATAGAAGAGGTAATTAACGTCTTACAACAACTGACTCATAAATCTTCTTAAATGATCTTAAGAAAAAGATTTTCCTCATTAAAATAAATACAATCACCAAAGCTTGATGGTAAATAAGCTATGAATAATTATAACTCCTCATTATCTTTCGTAAAATCCACCGTAATCCGTAATTTCCATAAAACTTATCTCCGCAGAATACTTTGAAATTGCACAGAGAGAAAGATATTTGGAAGTGGATACAATAAAGAAAAGAGATACAGACTTCGAAAGAAGTCTATCCAGTACGAAGAAAAGCTAAGTGAAGGGAAAAAAGCATTGGAAAATGCGGGATTAAGAGGAAGAAAGAGAAGAAGAGCATAAGAGAGGTTTGTTGTAGACCTTAGAGAGGAAGTAGAAAATAGGATAGAGATAGGACGTCTGGATGGCGACGGAAAAGGGAGAGGAAGCGGAAGGGACGGGGAAAACATTTCAAGTCGACAAGATTTATATCACAGGAGGGATGCAAAAAAATTAATGCTACTTGTAACGCGGTCGCGGATTTCCGCCCATTGAATAAAATGGCCAAACTGTTATGGTGACGGAATTGCAACGACTCTAGAAAGTGGATTAGAAAAACTCGATTGGATTCTCCTTGCTCTGGAAACATTCACAAATTCTTCTTCGATACCAAATTCACACTACGTGTTTCCTGATAATTAAAATTCTTGATGTATAACAACCGAACGAAAAAGTAAAGCAATAATAACAACTGACATTTACAGTCCTATGCTAAATGCCAATTTAGCTGAGAAGTTGATATATTTGATGAATTTAAACGACTAAGTGGCGAAAATATTTTTGAACGTAATTCATCAACAAAGCACATAGTAACAAAACCCATACATAATTGTACAAAAAATGGTTGCCTTTACTGGTCTGATAATTGATATGAAAATCAACATGAATATACTAATAGTTGAAAATAAATCTAGAACTTCATAAAAAAAAGTTACAGGCTGAAATCTCTCTTCGTCTCCCTAAAACTGACTGAATTATTTTTGCAATTTGCAGACAGATATTTTCAAAATTTATCAATAACTTCTTGGTAAAAATAAAATTTTCGAAAATGTAGTATAATCCTACACGATGATTTTCACGAAACCATGCTTCCGTCGTAATCTCCGTAACACTATTTTCTACACGCTACATTGAAAATCGTAATAGAAGAGCTCTAATCATAGTAATTCAATTCATTTTGTTTAAGGTTCTCTTTTCTTCCTATTCCAGTCCTGAAATAAAACGTAGTCACCCTATATGCGCTCTGCACACAACTATCCTTGACTTCTTTACTTCTTACGTTTAAAAAGAGTCATATCATATCTGTCATATCAATCGTATTATCTTGACTCTATCGTATGAATCTCTTATTCTGGCATTTTCCACTCAAATTAATCCCTTACAATCCTATCGTTTCTTAGGTTTAACAAGGTAATCATCGAATAAACAAGCCCGACTCTCTCGAATGCTTCCAACAAGCGAACGCACTTCCGTAATGAGAGACACGCCCCCGACTTCGGTTCGGACGATGAATCAAATCTCGTTATATAACCTCCTATTAAAACGAGAACCTTATAACATCGCAGACAGGGAGAGTGGATCCACTCTAATAACGCACCACTACGAGGGAACCCCGATCAAAAGCCTAGCGAACAAAGCCGACCGTACGCTCTAGTTTCAGTATTTCGATTCTATAAATGGAAGGTGAGTTAGAATAGAATGGAGTTAGGCGGAAAATGTGAAAACATCAAGCAAACGACGAGGATGAAGTGTGTAACGAAGGTGAACGGTTTAAACCCGTTCGAGAAGGAGGAGAGGCAAACAAACTATTAAAGCATTTGCAAATCTCATAGTGACCCGCGGCATGAAAAAGGAGAAAGAGCGAAGGTCGAGAGATCAAAAGATACTTATTAGGAGGGAGAGGAAGAATTTTTCGGAGGAATCCATCAAAGGGCGTTGGCGGTGTATGAACGATGGAGGCCATATCCGACCATACACTTTAAAAACTGGCCGGCCACTCACCGCCTCCCCTTTCGAGGCCGGCCCTTGCTTCCACCGTGGCGGGAACGTGAAAGAAACTCGAATTCCAATTGGTAATATTGAGAGGAAAAGCGCAGCCGCGCAAAGCTAGCAAATTTGCGAAGGGAAAAAGATTCATTTTATTTCTTCTCGGGCATTCAGGGTTTAGGTATGCTCCGAGCCGATTATCTCATTTGGGAAGCCGACGTGTTTGAAAGTTTAAAATGCTCAAAAGACCCTTCCTGAAAAGCTCTTTTGCTTAAAGGACAAAACATTCAAACGGATACTGTACGCTTGTAGGAGAGGAAAAGCAGGAATAATTCACTGGATAAGGATAGGGTGATCCAGGCCTACCCCCTTATGTCCTCGACGGAAAACATACAGGACGCTGAAAAGGGCAAAAGCGGACGCTTTTGAAAGAGCTTTTTGGAAAAAAAATTCTTGCCTACTTGAGCTAATTTCTTTGTTACTTGAGAGGGTTTCAAGAAGAAAGAGAAGNCAGGTCAATGCATTTAAGCAGCTCTATCCACTCTTTCAGACGAGTGAAGAAGTATTAGCGACGAGGAATGCAATAACGAAAGAAGGATTAGTATGAAAACATATCGCCGCATATTTACATACAAAACAAAATCCAAACGTATATTTCCTGCGAGAATAAAAATAAATAAAACGAAGTAAGTTCTCAAGAGGAGGCAAAAATGCAAGAGGGCGATACAATAGAAGGAGAGATAAATAGAAAAGAAAACTCAATGGCGCAAGATAGAAGTGGCCAACAAAGGACGAGGAGTGGGATCAAACCGAGCGAAACGGCCGTTGGAGGGGAAAAAGAAGGAAAGAAAAGGCGAAAAGGCACGAAAAGAAAAGAGAAAGCAGACAAAAGGAGAAGATGCGAAGACAATTTCCGTTAAATACTTCCCTGCGCTTGTAACAGAGACGAATACATGAATTCAACTAGTTAATACATTTAAATATAACTATAACAGAAAGCTTCCAAATTTTCCATTATATTCAATTGGAAAGCATTAGTAGCAAAACTGTAAATGAAAAATAATTAATTAGTAAACTACGAAAGGAAGAACAATTTTATGAAGGCTTAGAATGAGTATATTGACATAATGTTACCTCAAAAACAAAGCCAAAGGAATGCTATTCTCCTCCGACATAATTTTATACACTTGCAAAGATAATAAAGTTGACTACTCTGTGCAACATAATTATGGTTAGGCATTAAAAAGGGCAAAACCCTACGCCTTCGAGCAGCCTAGACGATAACATCTTACAACACACAATTTTAGGAAACTCTTCTTATCTGTGAGACTCATTATCCTAGAAGTATTTAAAGTAATGCACGCACGTCTCTCTTATCCCGCGTTTTTCACACAAAAAGTCACCCGAGAGTTTGAAGATTAAACAAAAAAATTCCAACTTACCCTATCCCGCCGAAGTTGAAGAAAGAATTACGGTGCTAATTAACATCGTCAGAGATGAAACACTTCGCTAGATAATGGAAACTCTGCACCAACTTACCTGTAAAAAACGAAAAACGTTTATTAGAGCATGAAATGAAAAAGATAGAAGTTTTGATGAAGCGTAGACCACAAGACTAATTAAAACATATACTTGTAAAATGGCTGGATGGACAATTAGTGAATTAACATATAAAAATATAATGCCAGAGATGCGAACTGTAGTACTAAATAGTTAAGTGGAAAAGAATTCAGACTCCTGAAACAAAGATATAGAATCCGTCGTCATGCTTTTACGGCAACGCAGGACACATCAATGATATAAATCTGTCAGTTAGTTTCATTGACACGTGTTAGTTAGTTTTGGTGACAACCTCATTTATATAATATAAAATAATAGTAATATAAACAATGAAACGTCTTTATTTGAGCGAGATTGAGACTATAAGTCTCACCTTTCATCAAACCATATTCCATGCAAAAAGTAATGAGAAAAAAATGTGGATATAAAAACCTAAGAGATTATTAGGATAATGAAAAGTATGCAAGAAAACTATAGTAAGCAATGGTCATTACATTATATAGCATGATTAGTCCAAACACTTGTGTAGCCAATTTTGTATTGTATAGCGTGTTTCGTCCAAGAAACAACTGCTAAATAGGATCATACACAAGTATTTGGCGAGTAATATACTGAAATCATTTGTTTAGCAGTTTATTTCAGTATTTTATACTGAAGCTATTCTGAGCTAAACCCAGAAGACATTCTCTAACAAGGAGAAGCTAAGAGATCAATCAAGGAGAATTTTTTAAGAGTAGCCAAGACACAGTTGAAATGGTCATAGGGTCACTCAGATCACAAAAGGCGAATGTACTTCGCCAAAATGGGATATTAATCGTCGTCTTCAATTAAGTTTCCTTTAAACCTAGTAAAGAAAGTCAAACGGGAGTAAATTCAAGTCAGAGCATACCAATTTTTCGTCATTATGGTTGCACAGTAAAAGAGATATTTGTAACACAGATTTTCTTTACGTAGAAGAAAGAAAAAGGCAAAGAGAGACATTTGCAAATGAGCGCTTTGAACTACTAAATGGGGATTAAGTTGAAAAAATGGTTCTCTGACTTCAAGGTAGAAATAACGCAGGTGTACTTTGAGACTGAATCGATTGTAGTTGGGAATCGTCCAAAGAAATGTTATTTCCAATTAAAAACCTTTAGGAGCAACTCTCCTTCTGTAAAATATCGGAACTACATATATTTGTAGTGTGTGTAAATGAGTGTTTCTGGTTAATTTACCGTTAGGAAACATATGATGTACAAAATAGAATGCCGATTAAAGAATGCAGAATTCTACAATTGTTGCGAAAAATAAAGGTAGTATAAATGACCTTATCATATCATCTTAACTTCGCACGATGTGTACGGAGACAATCATTTTAATACTCAGTAATTATTTCTTATTAACACTAGAATCGCACTTCTTCAAAAGAATTCTAATTCCGTGGGAACCATCTTATCGTAGATAGTAACTGCCGTTACAAAGGCTATGATCCGAGTATTTTCCGAGGAAAGATTGGATCGTAAATTCTTGATATTTTAGGTAATCGGACTCTAACATTTTAACAAACATTTTCTTGTTACAAGATTAAGAAATACGGTTAAATAATTCTAAAATATCACAATATTATCGGAATTTGAAAGTAATACGCGTGAAAATTATGATAACCCTAGGCTTACAAATTTGGAATTCTCAATTCATTCGTAGATCGTATAATTTTAAACAAATAAATGTACGAAAACAATAATGCAATCAATAGGATACCTTCTTTAGAAAGCTACGCCATGAATGAATCCAATTAGGAAGCAAAGAATGGAATAGAAGAGATTGTTATATCAACGGAAACTTCAACGAAATGAAAATAAATTCAACACATTGATTAAAAATAGAAGTTTATAGAGATGAGAAAAATGGCGGAAGGTAACGAATATACAGCCTTGCTCATTTCGAATCACGCACTTTCCGTCACTTAAAAAGTAATGGGCGAAGTAACACGCATTCAGGTCAATGCATTTAAGCAGCTCTATCCACTCTTTCAGACGAGTGAAGAAGTATTAGCGGCGAGGAATGCAATAACGAAAGAAGGATTAGTATGAAAACATATCGCCGCATATTTACATACAAAACAAAATCCAAACGTATATTTCCTGCGAGAATAAAAATAAATAAAACGAAGTAAGTTCTCAAGAGGAGGCAAAAATGCAAGAGGGCGATACAATAGAAGGAGAGATAAATAGAAAAGAAAACTCAATGGCGCAAGATAGAAGTGGCCAACAAAGGACGAGGAGTGGGATCAAACCGAGCGAAACGGCCGTTGGAGGGGAAAAAGAAGGAAAGAAAAGGCGAAAAGGCACGAAAAGAAAAGAGAAAGCAGACAAAAGGAGAAGATGCGAAGAAAATTTCCGTTAAATGCTTCCCTGCGCTTGAATCTCTGATTTGAAGAACAATCTATGGACAATATCACAAGCGCAATTGTCTCCAATATTTACGAAATATATTTCTTTTTCATTAACATCAGCTAAACAACTCAAAACGCAAAAATCATATGAATGCAATATTTTAAATAAAATTTGTACACAATTTGTTAGTGATGTATACATCAGCTATGCAATGAGATGAATGCATTCTCACATACGAACAATAAGAAAAATATAACTTTATTTACAATTTACTTGAGTTTCACTTTTATTATAATATTTTAATGTGATCGTATAAAATTTGGTAAAAATGTATTATTACAGACAGGTACTTAAAATATCAGAATAATAAACCTGGACGAGTTATCTGTGACAATTTGATACCATTACGATTCATTTTAGAAAATAATTATTAGATCATCTCCAGAAATTATGAAGAAAATGTGTATCCTGATCTCAAAATATAGAACTGGAAATAACTTGGCCATAATACGGTTTTCGAGAGAATATTAAATCGTCAAACAAAATATTATCCATAATCGTCATATCGATACGTTTATTAATATTAATCCTATATTTCCTTAGTCTTTCATGTTTTACTTCATGAAAATTACTTAAAATTATTTAATTTAAGATTAATCGAAAGATTCCTAAGAAACATATTCCACCGGATACAATAGATAATGGACAAAATTAAAGTGTACAGTATCTTCCCTCAGAACCTATTTTTAGTTTTACTTAGCTCAATATGAATAAAATCTGAGGCAGAAAAACATGCATTTCTCTATACTTCAGATAGCAATTTGCGATTAAAATCGGATTCGATCGCTCCTATTCACTAAGTATCACTTCCACTTTATAAACTGATTATAAGCATGATTCTAATTCCCATTGGCTGAATTCAGTCTTCCGGCAAAACCACAAAAGAGTAGGCCTTAGATGATCTAAAGAAGCCATTGAATAGGAATTACCCTAGCCTTAGCATTAGCGTCACAGGAGATTTACAGCTAAAATCAAGCAAAAGAAAGACAAAATTAATATCCGTCCAAAGATCGACGTCAAATTATCTTGCTATGCTAAAACTCTGCACAGCGAAAATGAGGAATGTAATAACGTCTAATGATGTGCTCCCATGAACGAACGGAATGCGTATCAAAGTTAAACGTATCCTTTGACAACCCTCTCTTTTCGGCCAATCGAAATCAGTGTCGTAATTTTAACATCCAAACCCTTCAAAGGCAGTCTCGTACCCAATTCTTCTACAGCCTGTCCAGTCGGGAATATTTCTTGCGCTTCGCACAAAATAAATAGCGTTGTAATGGAACTCTGTAAAGCGCAAAAAAGGCGGGGAACGACAGTAAGGGGATAGAGAGAGGTGGTGATAATAAAGAGGCAAAAAACGTAAAAGAGTCGGCGACCGGTTGAGCTCAGTGGATAGGATTAGATAGACAAAGGGCCCTTATCGAGAGACCAGAGCAGGGATACAAAAAAGGGATTCGGATTGAAGGAGAAGAAAGGGAAGAGGAGAGGGACAAAGTACGGGAGCGTATAGGAATTAAAAGCGTTTCCTTGGGGATACCCAGATGGAGCTAAGGAAGAGACTCGCTACATTAGTATCAGCAGAAAAGGAAATGAGAGAGAGAGAGACAAAGTTGGAAATATTTTGAGTAAAATAAAATCCGGAGGGCGAGACGAGATGAACGGAAATCGCATTATGTTCCGATAGTGATTACTTTCGCGAAGGAGAGTAATGTCCCGGCTCAAAAATTCTGATGTGCCATCGGAAATTACACCTTCGTCTCAATTTCCCATCTCGACCATAACTGGGAATATCGTAAAGATTCCATTCCGCGGAGAAAAAGAGTAAATCAGTTGAAGGCGATATCACACCAGATTTATCGAGACATCCCTTTATTCGTAAAGAAAATAAATATGGTAAGGATATAGTTTGAGATTTTATGGCAGAGATAAAAATTATAAAATATAATTCTCTAAAGGCCAATTTCGGGCGACGTGGAAAGCAGATAGTAGACGAGAGCCTTAAACTGATTATACTCGTCCGCTTCCATTAGTGATTTAAAGAATTTATGTACACCTTTTCCAGACTCAGTATTATTGGGTGAAAAGCTGAAATGATACGTAGCATGAGAGAATGTCCACAAGAAACCCGCAAAGAGGACATTTAAAGGACGACCATACCATACTTCCACCCATACATATCTGCAATTTCGTTAGACAAAATTATAACTATTCAATTTCGTTTAAATAACTATTGACGCAATAATGAATCGAAGCAATATTCTGCAGAAAGCCTCAATAGGAGTAACCAATATTTAAAAAAACTCCATTTTAACTAAAAATGTTACCAAATAAAAAAATATATGGCCTTTTAGTAAAAAGTTTAGTTAAAATGGAGTTTTTTAACGTTAATCATAACCAAAAAGTCACTCTGATTCTGTGTCGTTTAACCAATATTTTAATGACTAATTCTAAATAAGGAGCCGTGATGAGATAATATAGATCCTTTCACAAATAAAGAGATATGCAAAACCAGAGGAGAAACATAATACGCTAAAAATTTAGGAAAATACATGGCCTTCATCTAAAGACGGAAAACGAGTATTAAATAGGTACTAAATAAAATAACGAAACTGCCTATTTTAGAGAGTTATATTATTTCTTTTATGAAATGAGTCTTAAAACACTGGTACACTAATGAAGTTTTAAATACGCGAGAGAGGCAATTATCCTCAGACATTTTCGATAGCGAGTCTTACTATCAGTCTGTCTTATAAATGCATCACCACCTGACATCTCATCCTGGGCATGACATTCATCTTATACTTTTTCCTTTTTTTACTAAGAGTTAAATCTAAGTAAAACGAAAAATATCGCACCTTCGTGAACATATTTTGAAAGAAATCGGGGGCCCGATTGAAAGGCGAAAAACCGTGAAAAACCAGCAGGGCCGATATAATGGCGCGCGATATTACAGTTAGAAATACATAGAAGCAATCCCTTCGAGCGATCAAACACTACAAAAGGATTCTTATTCAAAAGCATACAATAAATACCTATGAACTACACACTAAAACATATCGGAAATCCAAATTATACACTCCATGGACCCGACGAATTAATCCATCCGAGCATGTAATTCGAAGATGATGCCGACAAGGCCTAGATTTACAAGCGCGTTTATTACCCCCGATTTCTCCCAAGACCCGGCATTCCGCTCTACATTAACCACCATCCAAAGCCGCACATCAAAGTCCGACGGCGAACGAACGGAAAATCAAAGGTCGCGAGCGGGAAACTGCGCCTTCAATTGCTCTCCCAAAATAAACGGCGAGGGAAGAAAGAAGGGGAATGCAGTCCCATCAAAACAACAAACTCGGTCGGTCGCGCCCTCAGACGGGCACAGAATGCAGTGGGTCGGCAGAGCAATGCCCAGTCGAAGGCTATTGCACCCTCAAATAGACCAATCCCGGCTCACACCCACACACCCCACCACCGGCACACGTACAGCCGCTCCCTCCCCCGCCGCACCACGCCTCTGCCCCACCCCGTGGTGCAATGCGGGCCACTCAACGGTCGATGATGCCTCCCTTCTCCCCTCGCCCTCCACATTGTGTCTCTCGGAGGCTGACGGCGAAATGCACATTACTGCACACAACGGCACAGGATGCGCCATTCCTCCAGTTATCCGAACGCTTGTTACAAAGTCCGCACCAGAGCGGCGATCCGGAGATGCGCTTACGTCAGCGATCGCGTATTACGACTTGGATAAGACGTATCTGTTTCTTTCTTTGGTCTTAGATTTTCTTTATGTTATGGGACCCGTTGAGCTCATGCAGCTAGTGTGCAACTGGGAGAAGGTAGATGCCTGCAAACCTTGTCAGAGAATGTATTTTTCGAATACAAATTCAGTTTGAAAATGATGAATAACAACTTTGCTTTGAATCAAAATGCCTTTGTTTTTTATATATTAAGGGCGATATATAGTTATAAAAATAATGTAAATTTCCAATGATTAATACAGATGAGAAACTCAAAAGTTATTCTAAGTTTTCATACGATAAAGAACTGATGCTATCACAAGAGTGTTAACATAAAATACTCCCGGAGGTGACTATTATAATCCAAGGAGACCTTTTATCTAGGCTAGTTCCTTCTGGACTTCCTTCCTTCTGACAATGGGCGTAACAATGACAGGTCACCTACGATTATTTTCACTTCGAAAGATACGATTAAAAATTATATCTTCCAAATATTTCACGCTTTAGTCAAAATGAGCTCTTATACATAACTGACGTTTTTCCTTAATTTGTAGGTTAAATTATATGGTTAATTGGTGATTTATGATCTGAACAGATGGGAAGGAGAATTATAATGAGCTAATCTCGCAATCAGGCGGAAAGTGATGATAATTAGTAGACTGCGGTATTTTGAGAAAAACTAGTTCATTCATTAATGCATATCTGACCCCAAAATCCCATCTCATTTTGTTTACCAACCCGCAAATGGACTCTATTCATCTACTCCGCTTACTCTCTCAAGTAAATCCTACTCAAGCCGAACCTTACTCATCCGTGCTCTCTTCTTGCTTCCAATTACACTCAAGGAAGTCCAAGGAGAGTGCAATTTACACAACCTCGGCCCAGATCACAGTGGCTAGAGTCCGACAACAAAACCGCACCTACCGAACATTGTACTTGACCGTTCTTTGAATTTCAATGAATGCTAAGAGGGTAGCATCACGTTTACTAAGAGCAATCAGTGTATGCGAAGAAGACTCGGAGCGACGACCACTTCTTATATTTCTTGATAAAATACCAATCGATTCAAAATACGAATCTCATCTATCGATTTTTTCAAAATATGGTTGCGCACTGCAGTCACGAGTAAACAAGTAACGGTTCTGTTTCTTTCGGCTTCTGTGTTTCTTTTTCATTCTCAGTTTTTTATGGAGAAAAAAAAACTAAACGACAGAAACAAGAAACAGAACATCCTATTCCTCAAACACAAAAGAAGAGCTTTTTTAAACAAGCTACTTCAAATGTTAAAGATTCAATTATTCAGTCCTTGATTCAATTGAACGCATACGAAGACCAGTCCAAAAATGCAATCTAAATTTTAATGCCCAAAATCTTCTTGCAGGTATTTCGAAGAAGAATATTAGTATTTTCAAGATTTAATATGTAGGTAAATAAAAAAAGGTTCAAATCAAGCAATAAACATTTGAGGGCGGTGGGAATGCACCTAACAAGCCTATATTATTAGAGTTAATTTTTAGTGAATAAAAGGATAAAGACTCTCAAGGGGCGGAGATCCAGTAGATACCTATCTCTTGAAATCTTTGGATAATTCCATTAATGAAGAAAAAAGGAAAACAGGTTTCCTAAAGACAGAAAAGGTTTACCTAACTTGCGTTCGTTGGGAAATAGTTTCCCTTGTGTTTACCCACCAAAGATCCGCTGCATTTTGCAGGATATTTCGATTAGCTTTAAACCGCTTGACACCGCTCGGCTGCAAACTGTTGCAAAGATTTGCAACTTAATGTTTAATATCAACCAAGGATGTTGTACCGCGTAATATTATAATCTATCTAGGAATTCAAGATAGTTAGCGAAGGTATAATTTTGAGGTTTCCATTTCTTCGATAAAATTGAATTTTGATATTATTCTCAAAAATAAATCTTCTGTTATTTATCTTTTACGTGCAGAAATTTGTAATCATAAGGAAGGCATATGAGGTAAGGTGGAAGAGTTATTCCATCAGGCATAGCCTCGCTTACTTAAGGGCTTAATGATAAAAAGAATGACATAACAAACCCAATATCGAGTTGGGAAACCTGCGGATTTCAGACCAAATACTGCTTTTTCATCACTTTATGAACAAACGCACTAATTTGAAATTCGTACATAAATATCGTAATTGACAAGTGAAAATATAAGGTAAAATCTTCTCTTCTAGTTCAAATAGTGAATTTATTAGTTTTCCATATAATATTTTTATGTTAAACTATATGATTGTAAGCTATACGCAGTTAAAGTTTCTCACGCGGTCGAATGGTCTACGATCATTTTCAGTATTTTCTTTATAGATGTATCTTCGTTGGATGGCCCAAAGAGTATAGCGCTCGCCTTTGTTGAGAGCGGTACTGGTTCGATTACTGATGGGGCCCATTCTACCAGAGGACCTCTGCTGTCGAAGCACTTTAAAAATGCTATACCTCACATTACCTTTGTTCATCTTTATAAATAAATATAATATAATCTATATAAATAAAGAACTACGAATTTAAAAAAATCTTCCTAAAAATGAAACCCAAAAATGAATTAAATGCTTAACGACAAAACAATACTATTTTACTCATGCAAAAAGCTTAACAGCAAGAGATGTTCTCTAGGTGTAAACGGAGGGATATTAAAAATACCGCACACGGTAAATGTTTTCTCCACATAGGTCATAGTTATTAGCCACCGGGCGGATGTCCTACATGCGCCGGGATATACCTGTTTGGTTAGTATCCTGCGGTTAAGCAATAAACCACACTCCAGTTTGGCAAGGGGACGCCGATGTGCAGGGCCACATATGCGGTTTTCAAGTGAGGTAAGGTCACGCTCTGACATGGGAACGTCACGTCCGTTCCGCTCTTTACCTTTAAAACTTTCGGCGACCGAAGGTACAAAAAAAGGTAGCGGCGACAGAGTCGCCTCGAAAATTGAGTTTTATCGAGGAAACGTCTCGCAGTCGCGCGACGCAACCGCCGAGAAACTCGAAGAGTCGAAGGAGGGCTTATTCCGAGAGATCGAATAGAAGCGGAAAAACTGACTCTGACTTGATGAACGACCAACGAGGTGGACATTTTATTTGCCGATATGGAGGACATGTAACGATTTTGAGCTGAAATAGTATCGACTTTGGATTAAATATTGTCACATACCAAAACGATTGGTCTATAACTTGGAGACATTTTTCAAATACTTAAATGTTGTATGTTTTCGTTTCTGAGGTAGCGGTACCAAAAACGGATAGCATGTTAGAAATAAAATAAAAGATAAACGAATTCTCCCGACTTAAAGGATAAACGAATTCTCCCGATAAACCCGCTTACACCTATACCTGTCTGCGAAAACAAAATATCAATTGCGATCGTTAACTGTAGGAGTATCAAAAATAAAGTATCAGATTTAGAGCATCTCATTCGTAGCCACAATACCGACATTGTCATAGGAACAGAAAGCTGGTTGCACGAGGATATAAACGATAATGAAATATTTCCGAGAGATTTCACTATTTACCGTCGAGATCGTAAGGAAAAGACCGGGGGAGGAGTTTTTATAGCAGTTAAATCGTCTCTCCAGAGCAAAGCACAGAATTCGAGCAATAATGACATAGAAAGTGTCTGGTGCACCATCAGCCAATCTAATAAACCTAATATCAATGTATGTGCATTTTACCGTCCACCTAACTCCTCTCGGCAAGTATTACGCAGCCTTAGCGATGAGATAAACTCCTACACCCGCAAGAATAATCAAAGCGTAACGATTATAGGAGGCGATTTTAACCTTCCAGATATCGACTGGGAAAATTACAGCGTTAAAAGAAGTGCCCGAGATGCCGATTCGTGTAAAAAATTACTAAATATGCTTCAAAAAAATTCATTAAACCAAGCGGTAAAATCACCAACAAGGGGAGAAAATATTCTTGATCTCTTATTGATTAACTCTCCTGAGCGAGTAAAGAACATTTCGATCGACGATGGACTTGGCGACCACAAGGGCGTATACGTAGACATCGATATACAACTAAATAAGCATAAAAAGCCTAAACGAAAAATCCACCTCTACTCCAAAGCAAATTTCGAGAGCTTTGCCGAGAATTTACTGACCAATCTTAATTCATTTAAGTCGCACGTCACTAATCTGTCCTCCGAAGAAACCTGGAAAAAGTTTATAGAAATTATGCATAGTTACATAGACCTTTATATTCCTTCGAAATTCTCAAAAAATGATTGCGAACCTAGATGGTATGATAAAGAGGTTAGAAACGCACTTCGGAAACAGAGAGCACTTCACGGAAAAGTAAAAGCCCTTAAGGGTACAGACCAGTCTGATTTCAGCTCAAAAACAACGTTATTATTAGAGAAGCATAAGAATGCGAAATCCGATACTAAGCGTGCTATGCGAAACGCCCTACGTAATTTTAAGCAGAAAATTCTAGGTGATAGCTTAGAGGAGGACCCTAAAGCCTTCTGGTCGTACGTTAGGGAGACACAGGGAAAATTACAAACCGTTTGCTCATTAAGGGATAACGATGGCAATATTACTAGTGATCCGAAGAAGAAAGCGAACATCCTTAACGACTTTTACCAAAGCGTATTTGCAGCCGATAATAGCTCAGACAGCCTTCCGGTAACAAACACAAACGCGTTGATGTCAAGTATTTGTTTTACTGAAGAGGGAATCGCTAAACTCTTGCGTACAATTAAGCCAAATAAATCCCCAGGCCCTGAAGGTATTCCGGCTAGAGTATTGAAAGAACTAGCGGATAGCGTCGCTCCATACCTCCAAATCGTGTTCTCCAAATCAATTAATGAAGCCAGCGTCCCAATGGATTGGAAATTAGCGAATGTTACGCCCGTTTACAAAAAAGGATTAAAGGACGACCCAGGTAATTATAGGCCCATCTCGTTAACTTCACTGACAGGCAAAGTAATGGAGCACATCGTTGTTAGCTCACTAATGAAGTTTTTAGATAGCGTTAGTTATTTCAATAAGAACCAACACGGCTTTAGAAAGTCCCGGTCATGCGAAACTCAACTTGCGCTATTCGTCCACGATATTTTAAAATCTGCCGAGAGTAGTAAGCAAGTGGATGCTGTTTTCCTCGATTTTAAGAATGCTTTCGATAGAGTTCCTCACAACAGATTAATTTACAAATTAAAATTGGCTGGAATTAATAAGGAAGTAATTGACTGGGTCAAAGATTTTCTCTGCGATAGGGAACAACAAGTAGTACTCGATGGTGTTACTTCAAACAGAGTCAAAGTTACCTCAGGCGTACCCCAGGGCAGCGTGATTGGGCCCCTTCTTTTCTTGATATACATAAACGACTTGAGCCACGAAATCGATAGTAAAGTGAGGATATTCGCGGACGATACAGTTATATATAGGAAAATATCAAGCGTGGAAGACCAGGAATCCCTAGCAAACGACTTAGTTCGTATTCAACGGTGGTGCGAAAAATGGCAACTCGACCTAAACACAAGCAAATGCTCCGTAGTAAATTTTTTCGAAAGAAAACAGTTGCGGCAGAATAAATCGTACAGTATTAGCGGAACAGTAATTAAAGTAGTGGACTCGGTAAAATATCTCGGAATCACTCTTACGAATAACATGAACTGGAGCACGCACATCCGTAACATTTGTGCTAAAGCAACTAGAAAACTCGGTTTCATTAGGCGTATTGTCGGTAAATGTGACGAAAAAGCTAGAGAACGATGTTATTTTGCGTTGGTTAGGCCTCATCTTGAATATGCATCAAGTATATGGGATCCGGCAGACGATACATGCATCCGTGAACTCGAGAAAGTGCAACGGAAAGCGATACGTTTTGTTAAGAAGTGCTACGATAAAAAAGCAAGCGTTACCAAAATGCTGTCAGATGCAGGTTGGGAATCCTTAAAAGATAGGAGACTAGAAGCTAGATTGCGATTGCTTGATAAATTTAGGGAAAGTACATTTGCGGAAGATATAGTAGATATTATGAGACCCCCCTGCTACCTTGGACGATCCGACAATGAGCGCAAAATAAGAGAGATAGATGCTAGGACGAGTCGATTTAAGAATTCATTCTTTCCGCGAACTATACATGATAATAATAGGCTAAAAAAATAGTCCGAACGCCCGGTGTTTTCACCCCCTGCCACACGCCGTAAGGCGGCTTGCAGGGTATTTATGTAGATGTAGATGAAAATAAGAATAGAAAAATTCACCAAGAATTGCCTCCAAGAGAACTTAAGTTACTCATGTTTATCCTGAATCCTGATTTATCCTCAGTTTTTATTACAATATTTATCAGATCATTAACTTTTAAACTGCTCTATCAGATAAATCATCTAAAAGCTAACACCGTTGGCAGATTCAAAGTCAATGGAATAATAGCAGTCACCTAGGAAGATTTTTAGAGAAAGGAATTATCCTTATCTAACGAACAAAGATCGACAAAGACCTTAACAGTTACTCTCGATAGCAGCAGACCTAAAGAACACCGGATTCCAATAAAGCGCTATTACTTCTAAAAAAGCGGCGGAGAAAATGGAGGGAACTATAACAACCGCCGGAATTACAATTGCTAAGCCTCTTCACGCTTTTGCTAAGCCTCTTCACGCTTTCGATCTGTTTGAAAAATGAGAAATTCCAGCAATGCAACGCAGACGCATCAGCAGGGTTTTCAATCTATAATGGCGTTTAAGTGGCCCAGCACGCATCCTCCTCACATGGACGAAATAGCGCCGAGAAGAAGCTCTCCTCGGCCAAAGTGGGAGGAAAAATACGACGGGATTGGAAGACGAGGTGCGGAAAAGGTGAAGAAAAAGAAAATTCAGCGAAGAGGAGCTGAGTCTGTAGGAAACTGCAGAGGGACGATTTGGCGGAGTTTGGAAAAGTATTTGGGGAGAGAAAGAGTTTCGGAGATGAGAGGGAGCGGCCATTCCGAATGAAGGGATAAGGATTGGGAGTGGGGACAGATAAGGGAGGGGTATACGAACTACTAGAGCGAGAGAAAGAAAAGAGAATGTAATCCACGTACGGGAAAAGGGGAAAGAGGAGATAGGGTGAGATAAGACCTTGTGAGTGGAGAAGAGGAAAAGTTGAAAGTAACGAAATTTAATTAAAAAGCGGAATGGAAACTTGGATCGGATTTAAAAGTCGAATTTTTTCGGGCGGAAAGAAATGGCGTCAGGTGGAGGAGGAATGCCGAAGGAATGAAGGGAATGACAGAGGGAAGGAGAAGGAAAGATAAATCAAGGAGAAATGATCGAGATATGAGGGAGTTAAACCTATCGTCTGCGTAAACAGTAAGCCAGGGATAACTTGAGGAAAGGGAAAAATGAAAGGAAAGCAGAGATAAAAGGAAACGGACGGAGAATGTTGATAGAAAGAGTGGTAAGAGAAGAAAAGAGGGATTTAGGCGGGTGAATGATTTTTAGCGGCTTATCGTAGTCGAGCTGAAAATGACAAGCATTACAAATTTATCAATTTACACCTAGTAAGAAATAAGGATCGCTTTATCGCCTTAAAAAATGGGAATATATTCAAATTAGGAAGGTGTCAAAGAAAAAAAGAAATGGCAGAATCGCGAGGTTTCCTGCGAAAAATTGAGATAATAAGAAATTATATTTGGTAAGGATGACAGTAGAGAATGAGAAGATGAAATTAATACATCATTTTCCATAAGAGTTAAGATGAACTGATTACTTAATCTATGTGAGCTTGCGGGTATTGATGGAAAGCCATAACAAGATAAAGAAATAAACTTCAAGTAAAGATGCTATCTCAGAATAGAAAAGTGTATAAATAAAATCTACAAAGGTTTGATTTTTCCCACTCCAATAATTACACTGACTAATTGAAGACATAATAAATATACTTACGTACTTATCGCCAGTGAATGGATAAATTCTTAGAGAGACGGAAAGTTATTCAAAATGACTAATAAACACAAACTGACTAACATGGGAATAGACGTTCATGAGACACCGCGTGACAATAAGTGACGGGCGAAAAGAAGAACGGAGAAAATTTGATATGGTGCATAATAAAATAAGGCAGGAGGATAATAAATTTGATCGAAGACTAAACTATAAAAAGAATGAAAAGGCGTAAGAGAAAATGAGAAAAGTGGAAATGAGGAAACGGGGAGACAACCGCGTAATGGAAGAAGAGGCGAAACAGCGGGATGATTCATTTGCATATTTCCAAGAATACGCTGGAGATGATGAAATTCGCAAAAAATTCGCAAGTCCATCCTTTAATAAGCAGCAACTTTTTTCTATTTATACCAGGGGTTAATAACAAGATCTGCGAGAAGGTAAAAAATACAAAGACGTGGTGTCGTGACTGGCTGTCAAATTAACTCGAAATAGAAGAGTTTCTTTTTCCCTCCGTGCCGAGAGGGAAAACAATTTAAAAATTTTCCCGAATTTGTTTAATGTTAACAATATTCCATACGTCTAGAACGCAGGACTACAGATCTTGAATAAAATTAAACAGAAGAGAGGCTCCATGAATCTTAATGAATACAAAAAAAAGTGATGTGAAAGGTGAGCGATTCTTTTTTTTCAAATTACCTCGTTGGTTGTGATAATTGTTAAACGCGTTTTTCTTACTTAATACATTATTTCTAACAATATCTTTCGCATTTTCCATTTAACCTCAGAAACTCACGCGGTAAACGACAATATACGTGAATATAGGAAGAAATTATAATTTCAATGGAAAATTTGATATTAAATTTTAGAGTTAATTGAAGTGAATGAAATAGTTTTCCGCTGGATATACACATTTTCACTTTGAAAAGTTATTTAGGGGAAATAATAAGGTAGCTATGAAACCGATAGCTTTCTTTCTACTACCATATAATGAGATTAAGTACAAGGTAATGGTACACCAGGTAGTTGACAAAGATATCTGGTGTATGATATAACAGTATGTCAATAATCGATTGAAAAAAACTGAATACCTAACAAAATATACTATGACAAGAAAGAAGTATGAAAGTCCATCATGTGATTACTTCACTTATAGTCAACGATTTTCACATTGTTTGAATTCCACTTAAATACATACCAAAAGGAAAGGAGAAAATTATTTTCATCTTTTCAAATATGTCAATTATTCAAGATAAAATTCAATCCAAGGATATACTGTCGAACCATAGAAGAAAGTTTTCTGAAATGTTTTTGCGTAGGGTGGAAGAATTTTGCAAGTGGTAATTGGTATATCATGTGAAATAATTTCTCATTTTATTTGTTGATATAAGAGCCTTCAAGCATTCCTGCCACTGGTTTCCAGCATAGGGGCACCAACACTCCTCCAGCATGGAAATATAAACCTCACATCTCCGGATGAGGGATCGACAGACACTCCTTTTAAAGCTGCCAGTCGATAGATACCGGAAATCGATTTAATTAAAAAATCGATGGAGCGGCAATGGTTGAGGGAAAAAGAGCTCGCAGCAATCGCAAAAGATTTCTCTTCATTGGACACGAAAAGGGTTCGGGGGATAAGGAAACACGCGAGGAAGTAAAGGGAGAAAATGAGTGGGAGAAGCTGGGACTTTCGCGGTTCAGGGCGCAAGAGATATACAGCACGTGTTTGTGATATCGGAGGGCGGATTGGGGAGTGGGAAACGGAGACGTGCAATGGGAGAGAGATAGAGAGTAGGAAAGGAAGCCGAAGGATTAGATGGATTTGGCGTATAGGTTTGAGAGCTGAGGGTCGTAAGGGGCACATGGGAAAAGGGACAGATAGCAATAAAGATTGCCCTCCCCAATAGACTCCTGGGAGCCACGATGCCCTCCACCTTCTCCCATTGTCTCTGGGGTTAGGCCCATTCGCACCGGCCCATTACTACATAAAGGAAGACGGAAGAAAGAGATGGAATGGTATCAGAGAAGGCACTGAAATACACAAAACTCCGGAATTGAATGGAGAGAATTAATTCTGCTAGGTATCTTGAAGTACACATAGACAATTTTATAATTAGAGGAATGAGTGGGATTTAAAGGAAACGCCATATAATTTATAACAATATTTCAGATAAAACTGAATCATTTAAAAGATGTGAAATCAGTAGGTATCAAGCTGGTGATATTTGGAGGAAGTATACCTCATAATGCTGAAATATACTAATGCTATTCTCTGCATTGCATGAGAGTTCTTCTAACTTACGGATAAACTAACGGGGCCTATTTTAATGTCGATCTTCAGCGATCCCTGTATAACACACTCTCTGTAATACTTATCAATCCATAGTCCATATTTTACCCTTGCCACATGGAATACATTTGGGGAATACCTCGAGAACAATATATAACATACTGCTAGAGTTTCGTAACAAAGAATAGACTAAAATATCCGAGTTTTCAATCATTCATAATTCATACGACTACTGCAAGTTAAACATCATATCCAATGTATGTATAACTTAAAACAGCCATAAATTACCTCTACTTATAAATTAGCATGAGGATCAGAGTTATTGATGCTGATCCTTCCTATACGTACACATTAGAGCTAAACATTTTTGCTTATGAATAATTAAACACACCGACGAATAAATACAAATTTTCGGACAAGTTGATAAATTATCTCCATTACTCATAAGTAGAATTGAATTCACTTTATAGATGCATCTTAACGCTCCAGAAGGCAAGAGATGTTGTTGAGAATAAAAAGTTAGAAGTATCAAAAACAATAATAGAGTTTGGCACTAAAATAAATCGTAGGCGATGCATTAAACGATTCATTTATTCTCTAAAATAACAAAAGGAGACGTTTTAAATGTCGGGACAGCTCGTAAAATGTTACAGCGCTAGAGGTCCACCAACAGAAATAAGATGAACGAAAGTAATTACATTAGCCCTCGCGAGTAATAAAATCCACCAACTACACACTACTCTTACCCTGATTCCAGTTTTAATAGAATATGGCACGGAGAACAGTCCAGGAAATAATTAAACTTTCCGCCGCATAAAATTTTCAAGTCGGAAAACGCCCCTTTTAATTAGCGAAAAAGAAAATAAACCATAATGAGAGTGTAGCCATGCGAAAAATAAAGATCGTCGACCTACCTCATTCTGCTATCTCTTATTTTCCAAAGCGTGTATTTTTTTGAAAGAAGACCCTCTAAAACTACTCTTTCGAGATCCGCTCTGATTGATACACGAGATAAGAGAAGAGGGATGGTTAAATTGTTAAGACTCAATTAAAAAAATATTCCTCCCGTAAGAATTGGGAAGAAGAACGGTTTCGGGGAGGATGAGACAGAATCGGATATCACGTAGTTAGTGGAACGGGTGATGTGGCAACGAAGAAAGAGATTTCGATGAAGAAATCGAACGTTCTCCAATTTTAAGACGGTTCGCCGCTGTAGACTGACCACAATACAGATACTGAGTGAGAGATCGAGATAAAAAGGTAAACTGGGAGGAGGACTTCTTCCTCAATTTGGTAGTAGAGAGAGGAGGGGCAGACAGGGAGATAAAAGCACAGGAAGTTTCCTAAGAGGGCCACAGGGATAGGGAGAGTGATGGCAAGGAGGTTTGGGAGGAGTGGTGCGTGAGGAAGGGGCTGCGGCAGAGAAGGAGATGAGGGCTGGACCGGGAAAAAAGGGGTGGATAATGGCGAAAGAAGAAGGGGAAATGAGAGCGGATCTGTTTGTGGGGAAAGGAAAGAACGAGAAAACACTGAGGCGAGGGAAATGTGGGGAAGGGAAAGAGGTCGTGCAGATGAAGAGATAGGTGCCGAGAGGGCGAAAGAAGGAGCAGAATAGGAAGTCTTGCACGAGGAAAAGACAAGAAGAGGGAATAAAAGGAAGGGAAATTTTTCGATTGCACAATGACGGGGACCGGAAGAGGGAAAAGAGGCCTCCTCAATGTCAGTGATACTAACTTTCCTCTAAGTTTGTTTCCGAAGTCGCTTCGAAGGAAAAATTGACGGTACCGGAGTGTGCAAGAAACTTCCCGAAGACCGAACGTGTTGAGATTAAATCGAGCACCGGAGGGCTTATAACGAACTGCGTGGGAAAAATATTGAGAATTTGGGAAGCTTTACGGTTTGGGGAATCGGAAGACCCCCTGTCGAGTGGCAGAAACAACTCATCTCTGGGGAAATAACAGCCGATTATGATTTTTACGCAATTTTCCAAGGATACATCAAAAGTTTCGCAAGGCAGAATATGAAATTTTATTTTAAGATTATGCGGGATATGGTGAACTTTCATCCTGCTTAGCTTCCGGTGACTTGTGTAGATAAATCTGCACGTTCAAAGATTACGGAAAATAACAGCCGATATATTTTGACGTATGATTTGGATTTCCTCGAAGCGAAATGAGTTTAGTACGATAAACGACGGAATATCGGGAAAATAACTGCTTCAGAAAAGTTCATAAATTAAGACTATTAAGCTCGATTTCACAAAACTTCTGGAAAGATTACTCGAGTTATTCACCTGAAGTAAAAGAAAACACCTTTCACAAAGTAAACTGATTATACTTAAAACACGTTAAGTTTTCCAACTTAAAATCTCATACGTAGAACATTTCTAATACAATACGGTTTTACGAACGTAAAATTTCGAATGTCCTAGAAAAAGATCAAACGTTGAACCTAGTTCTCTGAGCGAACTGGAAAAGATTAGGCAAAAGCTGAGAAAAACACATCCGCAAAACTCTCCGACGACTTTAGTCATGAATATTCCGAGGGAAAGAGATGTGAGATCGTCCTTTGGGGACGCCCACCTCTTCCGACGGTTGGCCATTCAAACAAAAGAAAGGAGAAAGAGCAAATATTTCGGCGCGGGGCGCTTTAAGTCAGCGCAATGAAGATTAACGACAAGTAGGACTATTTGGGGAAGGAATTACAAGGAGGATTACTCGCTTTCCTTAATGGGAACGGGATGTTACACACACTCACGTGCACACATTTTCCAGCATCATATGGCGAGAAATTAACTCTGGCGAGACCGGGAGGTCAAACGGTCGACTCAAGTTTCGCCCCACTCCTTTTATACGAAGGCACCAGAAAGATTCCTCTGGAGCTTAACAATGGGGCAAACACGCTTGACCCTTTATAGGGGTGAGGGCGGGGAGAGCAAGTTTACGGGAGGAAGGACGGAAGGAAAGCGAAAACTGGGCAAACTCCTTCTCCCTCTCCTTTCTCTCGAGTCTCTCTAGGTAATTCCATTCTTAGTCGCAGCGGGGATTACGTTCTGGAGAGAGAATATGTCGAGGGGAAGGGTTTCGCTTCGGTAAGATGAGAAAAGAGGGATGTATACAACACGGTCACCCGCTATGTTATCGCATCAAGCTTCGAAATCTGATTGTTTTGTTTTCGAATCGATGGTCAATCGAACATCGAATGGTTCCGGAATGGTTAATGCTATTTATAGTTGGGTTTACTATCGCTCAGTGGGACACCAACACCGTGGTATTCTGACGCGGGCAAGTACCCCTATATCCTTCACAGAATTCCGAAAATAAAGAACGCTATTGATGTTTTCTGAGCTAGAAATTTCTTCACAGTATTAGTTACTACAAATTCTTTTAAGGGCCGAGCATTTTGTTTCGATTAGTATATAAATATTAAAAAAAAGAGAAGATTTGAGGGTTTTCATGTCACTTAGAAATGTTAAAAAGGATGAAAAGACGTAAAAATAGCGCATATTTTTACATGCATTAATTTCTTAGAATATTTAGACGTGAAAGCAAAGGCTCTGCATCTTGGAAGAAACTGAAAGAAATCGCAGTAAATTTGAATTATGAAATGAGGATGATATTGAAGGCAAGGAAAGCATTAGAAAAAGGAATATTATTACAGATAATGAGATTCTAAAGAAAGGAACAGTTCGTAGTTACAAAGATGAAAAGGAATGAATGGAAACATACGTGCGTTTCTAAAGCGTACGACGTATATATGTGGAGAATAGAAGAGTACACTGTATAACACTAAAAAGAAATAGCATAACTTTCAGTTGTGAATTTATGAATATACAATCAGTTAATCGTCATATTGCACCATAAAAAGCAATGAAACCTGATAAGGATCATTTCAAAGCGTAATTAGTTCCTGCAAGGCTTACGTGTTCTTCACGACTTTCTCGGATGCTTTGGGGATTTGTGAAGCTGTTTCATCAAAGCATTTACAAAGTTGGTACTCATGGGGGATGGAAGGTATAGGAGTTGCGCAGGATGCGTCAGGAGAGGAGATCCCAGAAGAAGGGAAGTTTAAGAAGGAAAATTAAGGATAAAAGGATGGAGGAATCAAGAAAGAGGTTGAAAAAGAAAGCAAGGAGGATTTAGCGAGTCTCCTCAAAGTATTCGAAGGGAAGGAAAACAGAATTGGAACTTTGGGAAATGAGGGAAAAATAATCACTGGGATAAAGAAGAGATTTGGTGAGAGATTTGGAGCAAAATCACAAATCCCAAGACAACAATGAAGAGAGACAAACTATAATTACACAGAGAATCAGGCACTGGAAAATGTAATTTCTGCATAAGATTTTCAAGAAATTCAATTATGTAGGCCGTTATTTACTGAACAGGTTGAGGAAACTACAAAACGAATATCAGGATAAAAGAATTAGGAAAAAAAGAACATAAATCAAAGTTTGTTGCGAATTCGCCGAAGAAATCTGCCTAGAGAGTATTTATATCAAACTTGGACTGTTTTACGAGTCCGTGGATAGATAAACCGAAAATGTATACACCTTCAAATTCTCCTAACACAACTAAGAAGTAGCGCTGGGTACTTCCTTGAAAAAACAGAATATGATCCCCATACCGGAACTACTCGTTACCAAAGTGATGAAATTAAGTATCAGATGATTCGGAGAATAAAATTCAATAAAACAAGGGGATACCCACGATAGTTAATTATTAATATCGAAGCTGCCCTGTAAATCTTTATTGACATAAAGATCAGAAATTATATAGTGAAGTACGATTTATACAGTAAGATATGCTTTATGAAACTCCTACTTTCACCTATTCACGAGAAATCTACTTCCACGAAATATAAGTTCTGCTAACTTCTATTAAAACCGAGGAGACCACTCTCGCAAAATGAATGGCCTTTCAAATTGCGTATTGAGATATTACAGCGATTCATCTTCAGCACCTCGAGGGCCGAGAGTATGAGAAAAAATATACTAGAGGATAAAAATCTACTCTTCTGCGCGCTTCTGAAAATATTCAAATCAGAAGAGCGACGAAAAGAAGTAATGGAGTGGGGAAAGAAAAAGAACGTAGGTTCCCTTGCCAAAATTTCCCAACACTAAAGAAAACACATTAAAAAAAAACCGCGAGGAATTTCCTCATTTATTTACCTCTTTCAAACATCCAATTTGGAAAAATCGTTTATTTATCCAGCGCGCTCCGGGAGTTTCGTGCGAAACCTTTCGAAAGAAAAAGGATCGATGTCTTCCAAATAGGGCGAGCATGATGCATGACCCTCTCCAAGGGCGCGTGAAGAGAAAAAGGAAAAATACTGCCCGCTCGCATATGTATGCCCTCTGCAAGGAATGGATAGCAACAAAGGAAAAATATTCTCGCGGAACTTCGGAAAAATCGGATGCGATGGGACATATCGCAGAGGACGCGAATAAAATAAAACTGCGCGAGGGAATGGAAAAAAATAAAGTTAATTTAGGGGAGTGTACGTCAGCAAAGTTCTTGAAATAGGAGGCTGGGGGTAGGGGTATGAGAACCCGTAAAAACCAACCGTCCTTAAGAGCGCCTTAACCGTTAAAGTCTCCGGGATACCAATGGCGGGAAATACGAGTGCAATAGACCAGAGTGCAGGGAAAGGGAACAGAATGGAGGGGAAAACCACTAAATTACCCGGATTATGGATACGAGAGGGCGAGGAGGAGTTTGTTCCATGAAGCATCCTCTGTCATCTCGTTTCTACCCTTTTCCCCAACCACCGACATTGCTCCAAACCCCACACCACCGCCCCCACCCTTTCTGGACATTCAAATAGGATTCGACCGTGTCAGAGATCCGGAGGAAGCGGAAGGGGGGATGATGTAGGACGAAGGACATCGCAGTGGGATGAGAATTTTATCGTCCCTTTCCTCTGCAATCCAATCGACATGCTCTCGGGAATGGAGCACTGTGGGGGTGGGGGGGGAAGGTATGGATTTTGGGGACGCAGGGCGATATTGAGGGCAAATAGTCCCTGGATTAGCGAGCATATAGGGTACTGTACGAGGGTAACGGGATTATTATTATTGCGATAGGGAAAGGAATAAGGACAAACCCGGCAGGACAATTATGGGAGAAGGTTAACCGGCTTAAAAAATGGAGAGAATCGGGGGTTCTCCTTTCAACAAGATTACATAAGATTCGGAGAGCCAGTGGGAATATAAAATAATTGGAAGACGTTCCATTCGACTCGTTTATAAAACAAAAATCGACGAAAGTCAATTTCACCTTAATTAAGGAATTTGGAGAGGAATGAATATTGCCACTGAATGATGGATGGTGAGGATTCCACGCGAGGGTCCTCCCAATGCTGACCTGGAAAATTACTTTCATATTAGAATATATACGATTCGGTAGATTATCAGACTCGAACGACAGTTAATGTGTCCATAAAAAGGCCTCATAGGCATTTAATTAACTAAGTTTTACGTTTCCTCGACCTAACTGAAGCACCAGCAGAATGAAATGATCCTTCAAAGGATTACAAAGAAAATGTAATTGGAAGCTTGAAAAGCTGTCGAGAAGTCTGTAACTCTAGGTGAGAAGTGGGCGCTCTAATAAGAATTACTTGGAAGCTAATCTGCAACCCATTTCTTCCGCCTCTTAAGTTTTATTGTAGTCGTAAAACAGAAAATAGTGTCGTGCGGACAGGGGTATTTTGGATGTGGCAACACAAAACTGGGAAATGGCATTCTAGCGAGGGCATCAAGACAAAATAATGCATTTAAAAACGACAATATTGCTCTCAATACACATTTTGACTGAATGATTGCCTTACTTACGGAATAAAGACAACGAGGAAACCCTCTGCCCTTAGGCCTGAATTATAATCACTCACTTACGATGAAAGAATACATAAAGTTACTACAGGAAGACAAAGAAGATGAACACCTAACTCAGTTAATAGACAATAAGAAACAATTCTCATGAAGATAAATATCTCGAGCAATGATCGTGCTTCCACTGTAATCGCCGCACTAGTTGTAAAATGATTAGAATACGTAGATGCTTTACAAAACAAAACCTATTTAGTGTCCTAAAAAGCAATTTTCCAGTTGACAAATTAACATAAACATAACCTATAAAGGTAAAACCTGGAGCATTATTGATGCAGAAGAGTTTTTCAACACATTTTGAAAGACCTCTATACGAAGATACGATTTATATTCAAGATATCGACAAATTTTATCGTTATCAGAGTAGCTAGTTAGGAGTGTAGTTGTAATAGTTAGAACTATCTACCTACCTTAGGAAGCGAATCCATGGCGGAAACACGCCAAATTCCATCTTTGATGGAATTTGGCGTGTTTCCGATACAAACATATCTACTTGTTGATGGGAATGGTGGAAAGAAAAAAAAAAATTTATCAGTAAAGGGCGTATCTTTTTATCTTGGTATCAAATTTTCCCAACCATGTGCTAGGTAGCCTTGAGCTCTTATAAAGAAGAAAGCTGTTGCGCGACTACTATGCGATGTGTGAAAGGAAACGAGGGTTTTCAGCGTGGAGCGAAAGTTAATAAAAAATTTGCGAGGAGAGTGAGGTTTTGGTTTCCAAAGCAAAAAACACACGAACGACTGAGAGGGAATGCATGTTTTATAGCAAACCATGGAAAAGAAGAGGTTGTAAAAAGTTTTATTCTGAATCTGCGTAAAAGTAAGGGAGTAACTGTTACGTTACAGCACGGAGCATGTGGTTCGACTACGCATATTTACAACGCTATAAATGTAAAAATATTTTTTTAATGATTGGCAAGCAGCTTTAAATATTCACTTCCTCTTGCTTTAACATCCAATTCTAATTGCAGTGGATCCATGCAGGATAAGTGAACGAGGTAAATCTTATTTAATCTTCCTTTCATTTTCTCCAAACCTTTTCCTAAGCGGTCTTTTGGAGAAGTGGCTTGTCTATCTCATTTTTCTTCTCTTTGATCACTAGGCTGTTCCCTGTTCACGTACTAAACCGCTTTCAACCTTCTTTTTAACTGGAACAAGTCTGGGATCCAAAAACAAATTTGTCGCTAACATGATCTATTGTAAATTATCATATCTTTATCTGATACACATTTCCGATGAATGGCTCAGTATGAAAATGTTTAATAACACATAAGTTGACTCTATGTTTCATAACTGTATAAGTATTTTCATAACTGTATTAGTATTGCATATAATGTGTTATTTTGAGGTGTATATTGTAGTTATTTTGGGGTATATATTGTGTCCTATGTAGTATGTATGTATTTGGGGTATATATTATGATGTTGCAACGACGTTAATTATGTATACGGTTGCCACCGTGGAATAGGTTCCACACTGCAGCCTTTGATTGATAATAATAATAATAATAAAAAGAATGACAATTATCAGAAACATGGAAGGATTGACTTGAACCTGGTAATTATAGCCGTACCATTTTCATTATTCTACCTATTTGATTACTTCTGTAACATAATTTATGATTTAAGTTGTACGCCCTAAACAACAAAGAAAAAAATTAAATTTCACTCTAGTCAATGCCTCAAATGCCAATGGTGAAATTCAGTCAAGTATATAGAACAATAGTAATTGTACACACAAATTGAAAATAAAAATTTCAGTCTAGTACGTTTGTTAATCTAGACTTTTAGTAACATCTATTTTCTAAAACAAATGCTAACAATGCAATGCGCTTAATTAATGATTATGCCATTCCTTTACTCAAGAGCAATCTCCTCTTCTTTGCACAAAAACTTGGATTACAGCAACAGCTAATCAATTAAATCGAAACGGAGCGAATTCCAGCGAAAATAAAGCTTAATAGCCAACAGAAGTTGGATAACATGAAGATAAAATTCTGCGGTCGACAAGAGTAAGAAATCTGACATCAATAACGGAAAACTTGCAAAGAAGTGAGCGAGTGGACTAAAGGACACGAAGATGGAGAGAGAAGTACGAAGAAGGAGAGAACGAAGAGAAAAGGGTGTGATTGGAACTGCACAAAAGGAAGTGAAACAGTGAGATTGAAAACGGAGGCCTAATACTCTGGATACAGAAAAAGCCACCTAGTGGCAGAAAAGTGAATTGCGGAGAAAGTCTTTCCAAGGTAAGGAACGTGAGAGAAGTGAACAAACCGCGAACGAAAGAAAGAAAGCAAAGGGAGAACGAAGGGTTTTCTGAGGAGAGAAGGCTTCTCAAAGGACGTGTGCAGAGGAACTGGAAGTAGGCGGGGAAGGAGCAGAGGGAACGTGATAAGGGTGGCAATAATGAGGGAAAGAAGAAAGTAGAATAGTGATTATGGATTACAGCTCCGTAGAAACAGGAAGGTTTGCTGGCGATAGATGACGGATGAAAGAGAAGACCTAGGAACAAAGAAATAAATGTGAAATGAACTTCAAATTTGAACTTTACTTTGAAGTACTAAGGAAGAAACAATAATCGACATAAGCGCTATAAAACAGTTGATTTAAGAAAATGTGTTTATGTTCCAGATAGAAGATCATACTTAATGCACATTAAATTGTTCGAAAAATGGCGCTGAACATACTTTAAACTGGAATCCTAGGTAAGTAATGAGCAATATTATTTCACATTTTCCAGACATCAAAATTTTAAAAAACGGAAAATACACAAAAATAAACCAATGGACCCAGCTTCCGTGACATTATTAATTACACATTTCTGAAATAAAATTTAAAATCCACAAAAGAATTGTAACATCTATCTAGAAAGATATAACTGGTACCAAGGAGAACAACTGAGAGATCTAGGCCAACAAAATCGGGATTAAAAAAAATAATCTAATTGAATACAATTCCCGATAAATGTAAACAACAAGAGTGGCAAGAAAAGTCTTAATAGCTTAAGCTAAAAGACATGCATCGGAGTAAATAAATACTTTCACAGAGGATTTTCTAAGCGATATTTAAAATATCTTAACAGCCTTGAACACGTAATAGGTAGGGCTCTACCACACGAAAGAGTTTGGTTCAATCACTCACGCTCGCAAATCATCTTTGGGCATTTTTCGAGTATTTGAAGCTACAGGACTACTTAACATGCGAAATTAAGTACAAGAGGTAAATCTCTAGACAAAATAAGATTAAGATGTGTAGTGATGGCAATCTTAGCTTGCCTACTCCCAAGACTTTCACACGCTCTGGACGAGAAACTATTAATACGCAACTAATATAATATAAAACAAAATATTCGCAGTCAATTAACACCACTTCAGTGAATTACTTCATGATTGAGACACGAAAATTCAATAAAAAGTGATACTGTTATAAAGAAAGAGCGGAATATATTTGCGATTACTTTGGGGTGATTAGCGATGAATGCTAATCCATGCAAACGGGTAAAAACTGGAAATTGCTAAAAAATAAAATTTTGTGAATGGTGTAAAAGTAGAATCGTAAAAATTGAAACGCACCTCCTGTGTATGAAAAGAGGCAGATTGAAAAAGAAAATAATTTCGTAATTATATTTTTGAATAACTAGTTCGACCAGGAA
Organism: Ladona fulva; assembly: GCA_000376725.2. Taxonomy (NCBI): domain Eukaryota; kingdom Metazoa; phylum Arthropoda; class Insecta; order Odonata; family Libellulidae; genus Ladona; species Ladona fulva. Next base: position 1,494,810 of record KZ308327.1, on the reverse strand, counting down.
TTTGATGGTACATCTTATGCTGCCTTCCCTCGTTCATTTTTACGACTCTACCAAATTACGGCTCGTGGAACAGGATGCGGTTTGAATGACAAGTCTGAAAATGACGGGGCGACGATCTCGCAACGAGTGAAAATTTCCCATTTTCGAGGAAAAGTTCCATCGATCCTCCACAGTTTATGTGAAGCTTTACACTTAACGTAGCTTTCGCCTTTTACGAGGATGATGGATTGATGCATATTGAAAGGCAATAGCTCTATCAAAGAGAAAAAGTCACAGATGGGAGATCAAGCATATATAATCAATTTGTCTGATCTATCTTATACTCTAGAAAAAATGGTATTTTAGACACAAAAAATATTACTGGTAATAATTTCCTATCCACAAGAGTGAAAACTGTACATTGAAAGCGAATTAAAAGTCGCAATATGTTGTTACTGAGCTACTCATCAACTTCTACTTACATTCCGAAACGCGTAAACTATTCACGCCATAACGATTAGTGGAAAAGATTATTTCCATTAGGATATTAAAAATAAGACTTTTATAGAGAACTAACGATTTAAATAAGGCTAAAAGAAGAAGATAAGTAAAAAATACTAATTGCTAAAGAAGACAAAAATAGAGAAACAAAGCTCAAGATACAGTAATTGATGTGATGATGCGAGCTAACCTGGGAAGTAGTAGTAGTATTTAATTTACAGAATACCATATTCTATGCCGAAGTTAGGACTAGATTAAAATTTAGATGTTAAATAATTTGATACAAAGTATAGTATCGGAAAAATACAGAGTTGGAGTACGATAAACCTCTACCCATTCAAAGACATTGCAGATGACAACTATTACAAACTACAAAACGGAAAATATCTACAATTGACTCTTAAAAAATATTTCGGATATTCATACACATACAAGAGAAATTAACATTTTACACCGCTCTCTTAATCGCCGGCAGGGGTAAACAGAAAGAGGAAACTTATTAGAAAACAACAATATCTTAAAATAAAATTAGAAGAAAGCCAAACTAAAAGAACAGGCAAACGAAGGCAAGAAGTTTAAGGAACGGGTAGCAAGTTCCTCAGATTGCAAATTGTAGAAAGAGTTAACAGATTAAGAAAGAAGCGGAGAGATAGAAAGAGTTCAGCCAAGCGGTAAGGTCGGGTTTGAGCTAAAGAGATTCATTCGTAGGGACAAGATAAAAGGAAACTTAGGGAGAAATTGAAAGAAATATCAAAGAAGATAAAAGGAGGAGAATTAGGGAAAATCGGAACTCAACTTAGTAGAAGCAATGAGGAAAAGTGAAAGAGGAATAAAAGATTGGCACTGGATGAAAGTTAGGACGGTATATACGACGGCAACCTTTTAGAAGTGACTCATACGAAAAATTAGTTTTTGAAGAATTATATTTGCACTTTGACTGTCTGACCACCATTAACAATACAAATAAATAAGAATTATAAGCGGTATCATGCTCCCAGAACAGAAACAAAAATTTTGGTCGAATTTCCAATTAAAAGGAACAGGCTGATGAAACATAATTCCTATAAAACTTCTCTTTCCTTTGATACCGAAGATACTCATTTTATTATATTTATTTATTTTTTGACAAAAAATATCTACCGTACTTATTTGGATTTAAAAGCTTATTTATGCTATATAAATAGAAAAAAGGAAGAGTAAAATGAATGCGATTCAATTAATAATTAGGGAAGCTATTTTTATTCCGGGAGAAAAAATAATATTAATTAAGAAAAAGGTCGTAAATGGAAAATATTTTAAGTAAAACAATCTAGAATTAGCCTAGAAGGCCCGAATGCTGAGTAAAGAGTTTTATTATTGATCAAAGGAACTCTTATTTAACCCTATAAAGCACACCGGTTAGGAAGTAATTGTCTGGCGTATAGGGAATGCCTTTTCTAACTCAAATAACCCCTTTAAAGCGAGCAACCTTCGTGTACAGGTGCGTACTTGTAGCAACGCACATTCACGGCGCATCACTTTGGGAGTGTTCGGATGAGGATTTCTTCTCAGTGAACTGATTAGTTATCACAAGATATCACACGTCATATATATATCATCATATATACAAATAATTATCTGACAAGGTGGCTTTCATTATTTTCAAATAAATGAGTGGATAAATTATAAATGGCTACAGACTTAGTAAGCTCTAATTAGTAAATGGTAAATGAAGGGAACTGAGGGTGGCAAAAATAATACTATGAACAGAATACAGTAGTAACGAAAAGAAGTTAATCTAAAAATAGGCCTTGGCAGCGTAGCAGGTAAGGCGATCCCTTCCCACGCAGACGGATAGGGTTCAATTCAGTTCATCTGCACGCAATTTTCGAGAATATGAGGTCATAGCCTCAGCCTGTAAAAATGAGTAACGGAGGTAAAACTCTTGGTAATAATAGGCAATGGAGGGTGGTAGTGTGATTGCTACATTGCCTGAAATACACACCGTAAGAATAAGCAGACTTAAAATGCAAACACCGGCATCGAGACGCTGTGAATGGGACACTATTATCATTCCAAATCTAAATATTTATCTGAAGTATGAAGGAATAGTGGTAAAAATACTAGGGCAACAGACTATGATTTGATTACTTGACACAAAATGGTTGTTAAACTAACATTCTGTGACATGAAAATCCAGAGCAAACCAACTTTAAGAATTGACGAAACAGATTTTTCTTATCTATAGTTCTATAGGAGTTTCTGTTCTTTGCTAAATTATTTAGACCAAATTTAGATTTACTATTTACTTTAAATCGATTTAAAAATTACTTCTAGATCAATTTACTAATTACTTATAATTATATCGACTAATTTCCTAAAAAATCTGTTGGAAAAACTGCAAAGAAATCGATAAACGCAAAAGGGAGCATCTAAAAAAATCCTGACGATTTATTATTATGAACTAATTTAAAACGTCAAGGTAAGAATTTCTCTGTAAGCATCGCAAATATGACAGCCCGCTAAAAAAGAAAGGTCAGAAAAGAAGCGAATCAACCGAGAAACCGGATTCGTATCTAGATATTATAGGAGAAAAGGAGATAGTAAAGAAATACAGCGAAGGAGTTGTGGAAGGAGTGAAAGCAATCAGGAGCAGATGGCACGGAAATAGATATTCGTCCATTCTCACACAAAATCACCTCCATACATTCCAGAGAGTGGATACGAGACTGAAAGGGAGAAAGAACCTGAAGGGAGCAAAATGGCAATGATGATGATAAGGAGAAAATACTAGGAAAGTATAGGTCGGACACATTGCAAAGAAAGGGATGGTATGGTGCGTGGAAAGTAAGTCGAAATATTGGTGGTAGAGGAGGCTAGTAAAAGGATTGTTTAGGAGTAAGGAAAGTGAAAATACACAAGAATTTAAAAATTGAAGAGGATTCATAAGAAGTAAAAATAAAAAATTTAAATCCTCAAAAAAAAAAAACAAATATATGATTTCCAATGAATGACGGATATGATTTGTTGAAAGTTACTTTAAAAAAAAGATTAGTTAAGGTTTAACTAATACATTCAGATGAAAACAGAAAAGAAATCTTATTACAGAAACTACTTCTCAAAAAAACCGGAAAGTAGAAATTCGGCATCATAGAAATAGATAAAGTTCGCTTATAGCTTCAAATATCTACACTAGGACACGCTTTTGGTAATATGTATTTAACTCTAATTAGCAAATGCTTCTCTTAACGAAATGAATGCTAAACTAGGCCATAAAATGAAAATGATTCTAACGCAGTCGTAGCAAGAACGAAGACATCCTATTAGTACGGATTGTTCAGAATGCTATCACACTTATAAAATAGGGAGCCGCTGAACCTTACAGAGCCGCATCTTGAGTTCATGCAACGCTCCAGTACTAAGAATCAACAAAATTGCAATACACTTAATCTACCTAATGAAATTCTTTACAAGTAAGGCAAGAAATACGAAAAATCAGATAATACTATAGATTATTCAGCATCCTAGCACCAGTTCTATTTCTCATTCGTTTAAAGAGATAAAAATACAAAATGATGCAAGATGTTTTACAATGAGGGTCCCTTAGAAAAATAAAATCACTAAGATGAGTTTCTTAGAATTTCTTATAGAACAAGAAATATGGCCGCCCTTAAGATTTTTCTCGGAAAAGCTGAAGATTTCAAAATACTACAAGGACAATGAGACAAACAACGCAAGCTTATAGAAGAAATAAAAAAAAAAGGAATCTTAAAATTTTCCTAGAAAGCAGTAAGAAACTCCGTGAAGTACTACTCACAAAAGTATAAAGCCTAGCGCGAACGTATACAAATGGAAGGCGTGTAGAATAAAGACTAGCTTCCAAACTACTAGGGCGAAGGAACATTCTGCAAATAGTTTCGTAGTCTCCAATCCCTTTGAGAATAACTAGACGCTAATTCTCGTCTCTGCAAGAAGTAGAGATATTTTTATAAATATGCTATTCATAGAGATTCCCGTAATCCCCGGAGAAGAAAATAAAATAAGGCTTCTCGGAAAACAAAACTTGGCGAAAGAAACAAGAAAACCGAGCGCGATTCTTCCATAACTTGCGATAAACTCGTCCTTTTTCTTTGGTCTCGAAGGATAAGAGCGCTGATTTGGGGCTGAGGAAGGATGCTTCCAAAGGATAGGCACAGGAGAGGAATATAAAATAAAACGATAAATAAAACGTACGGGGAACACCCGCAGCAGATCACCAAGGGCGGAAGGAAAGAAATAAGAAAAAGGCTTTGAAAGCATAAACAAGGGGCGAGAAAAGTGCCTAAAACCCAGATTTATATAAATTGATACACATAAATATTTAGATATAAGACCGTAAGAGAGGATAATGCAGATGATTCCACAACAACGTAGGAATCAAGGGAGTTCAGTTTTAAGTATAATACTTGGTGTTATCCAAAGATAATGAATTTTTCAAATAGAATTTTAATTCCTAAACAGAAGACTACATTGCGGAATATTCCAAATTTAGTGCCCTCTTTCAATAAACTTCTACTCACACATGAATGAGCCAGAAGAGCAGTAAGTAACAAACTTATCTCAAGAGGAACACTTCAACAATCTACGAGTAAGATATCATGGTAATTCTTTCTGGCTAGAATGGAATCACTACAAAAAATATATCTTAAGAACTATTCCACCACATAGAATCGTATTTAACATTAGAATACCAAAATGTGATATAATCCATTTCTTTATAAATCTTAATACGCTGTTTCAATAATAGCGTATGTTTTAGTGTAAATGGTTAAGTTTTTGTGTCTCTCTTTTCCTTTAAACAACGTTCCCTAACTGACAAAGATTAACGATTTAAAAAAAGGTTGCAAAATTTTTTGAGGCTTCCGCCTCTTGTAAGAGGTTTTCAAAACGCTACTCCTGTAAAAAAGCGAGTTACCTCAAAAATACATTTGATTTACAACTTTGCGATTGAACTGAAAAATGGTGCATCCCAGAAATATACCATTTACTCCTTAGAAAAGGCGCGGTAGCGTTGAGATTCCTGCATCCTTGTCGCCAAGACAGACTGAGCATTGCCTGGGAAAATCTCTGGGAGATGGAAAGAAGGGAAGGAGGAGATAAATTATGAGGAGAACACAAAGGAGGAAAGTGTATAAGCTTTAGTCCAAAACGGGCATTACGGTGCAATACCCACAGAACCTTATAGACCGTCATGAATTCGCTAATGCCCACTCTTACTCCTTCCAATCTCCCTCGAAGAACGAGCAAGCAAAAGTTTCGAAAGGGAGCGAGAGAGAGAGAGGAGAGCTAAACGTTTAATTTCTTTTCGACCAAAAATGTTTACGACTCTCGGAAGACCACTGGGGTCGTGAAGGAGTGTGGAAAGAGGTGATGGCGGTTGGAGGGGGAAGGAGTGACTTGGGAAGCGCCCGTAACTTCCGAAGTTCTCGGGACGAGGCGATGGCATTGTTCCAGAAACATTCAAGATCCCGGGAGCGTAGCAGGAGAGCGGGAAGGAAGGAAAACGACGGGGAAGACGATGAAGACGCTGAGGCATAAGATATGGAAGAAGTGGGAACAAGGCCGAGAAAGAAACTTAGTTAAGAAATGCGGTGAGAAGAGAAGAGATGGAAAAAAGAGGATTCGGTCCCTTTTCTATTTCTTGGGAAAGGTCCATTTTTAAGAGTGAATTATATGCATTTCTTCCTCCGATGAAATTCCTTTGCGTTGTTAACTACCGAAGCGATTTGCGGTTTGAGAAAGAATGCTGGAAAAGCTTCGAACCTGAAAAAAACATGGTCCTCGAAAAAGTTACGCCTTCTCTTCAATTACAGACTTCCGCTGCGGGAAATGTGCTCTAATTGTTGAAATCTGATGCGGAATAGAATAAATCTTTCACGGTTCGACACTCAGATTTCTTTTCGCTCCGACGACTTTCTTTGTGATAAAGAAGACGCTTTTACTTGGAGAAACGATTCCAGATATGGACCACCCAATTGCAGCTATTCTGAGCGGTTCAAGAGTACGTAAGATTAAGTATATAGACTGCACCGACTAGTTTCTTTTCACTCTGAACATGAGATCCATTTTCATGCACTTAGAAAAACCGAAGATGAATAAAAATAAAATTTTGTCTACTTTGTTCATTGAAGATTCCGGATACAATTGTTACCATAATAGAGGTAATCGATAAAAACAGAATGAACGCATCTGCTTTATTTGTTACCTAATTTTCACTTAATCGTTAAAATGAGCATTCCTCGCAGTCATTCTGGAATAAAACTCAGCTCACATACCTCGATGGATGAAAATAATATGTTGGTAAGGTACATTAGTCAAAAGAGTAAAAGCCAATACAGAAATTTTCAAAACATGTCGAATAAAGAGCATCTCAAAACGTTAGTCAAAATGTCTATTTAGAAAATCAGATATTAAGACCAGGTTGGCAAAGGGAGCAACGAGTTTTGTCCAAGAGGTACCGAGTTCTATTCCGGATGTGGACTAAATTACGAGCTGTCCAACAACCTCCATCAAGCAAATCCTAAAAATAGAAAAATATAAAAATATTCTTCGACAAATTTTACTAAATGTAAACGAGGGAGTGTATTTGAACTAAGATGAAGCGTTACTTAAAATATTTTCTGGATATAAACGATATATACATAAAAAATGATAAAATCTTGATATATTGATACTCTTTCTCACGATATTTTTAATGTGGCTATTAATCCAATCAAATCAACGAGGGAAATATCAGTACGATGGCACAAATTAGTTGTTGTTAATTAAGTTGTTATTTTTCAGAAGAACTAATTTTATCCAGATATTTCCTTAAAATTTAAACTCAGACTAAAAGTAATTAATAAAAACCATAGCAACCGAGAAGAACAGATCTGTAAGCTATTTTAAAGAGCATGAAATTAATATCGTTGGATAGAATACACTACCCTATATAACAGGATTGATAATAATTTAAAATTTATAAGAATTACTCATATACAACCTCATCACTTTATGTTTGAGATAAAAAATGCGCAGTAAAGATTAACATCACTGACAAATTCTGGAGACTCCAGCGTGGAATTTCCAGATGGAAAGTGAACCGCTAGCGTTAAAGAGAAAGCCCTTCCAAATATATGGATGGGAAAATGGTTGGCGAAGCAATTTTTCTTTCGTACGAGTAGAGGAAGGCAAAAATAAAAATAGATCAATGGTATGGAAAGTGTTATTGACGAGGAGAAAGGAGTCGAAGGAGTGAGGTCGAGTTCTGTTTTAGAGGTGGAGGTCGCAGTGAAAAGAAAAAAATAAGACTACGGATATTCGGTGGGAGAAACGCATTGGGGATGAAGTAGAAGAGCTATGAAGTAGCGATTATGCGCCTCATCAAACATCTTCCCAGGCGAAAAGGAACCCATATCCAAAGGAAAAATGACTGAGATCTTGGAAACGGGCAGGGAGTCACGAGGAGTAAGGGGCTCAGGATGGGAGACAATGGATGACAGGAGATACGTACTCCATGATCCACGCCCCGAGATTCATCTACATACGTTCCCAAACCGGAAACGGAAACACAAAGGACAATGGGAATGATAATTCAGCCAGATGAGAGACTCCTTCCATCAAGATCCTCAACTGAGAGAAGAAAGAGATGAAGGGGCTTGCTAAGCGAAATTTCTTAGAGAGAACCCCGTTTTAATAAATCAAATCCTACATAAGTATTTCGGTACACAACTACAATAAAATTATTTTTATCTTGACAACTTGACGAGCAAAAAATGTGATAAAAAGAAATTCCTTTGGTAAAACGTGGTTTCGATAAGATATACGTAATATCTAGGGAGAGAAAATTACATAAACCTTAAAGTACATGCATGGACACGGGAATGATAGAAAGCCTCCAGATGTAAGAATATCCGCCAATTATTCCTCACTATCTTCCACTTCGGATTTTTTCTTAGGGATAGCAGAATTTGCTGCCAATTCATCTGTAGCAAATCAAATAAAGTTCGTGCCGAGAAAATATCTCCGAGAAGGAAAACAAAACGGAAAATCTGAAGGTAAAAGTCTTCTAAAGCATCCCCTATAATTAAAGAGAAGGAAAAAAATTAAGCAGGGCATCCTTCATTAAGATTCGAGGCATCACATGAGTTCCAATATCTTCCTTAGGGATATTTTCAGTTAACAAGAGCTATCGCTATCCACAAACAAGTAGATTAATTAGTAATTCTTAGGTCAGGAGCAATTCGTCAGCCATTACAACCTGCAGAGAGTAGAGGTAATAATTTTAACAGTGGTTCCAAAGTTATGATCATTTCGCAAGAGAATTTCGGGAATCGAACCCGGAACCTGAAACTTTAATCTGCAGATACCAGATCTAGTTTATATTAATTACTTACTAAGACTAAGGAAAAAATAAGACTCAAGTAAGACCAAGGGAAAAATAGAGATATTGGCATCTTGATAGAATAATTATTAAGGCTATCAACGAGATGCCATCCCTTGAGGACATACAATGAAAGTAAACGATAGTCTAAAAAAGTTTATGATTTATAAAATGTAATGAACCGAATACAAAATGCCAAAGTGAACGAGAATAATACAAGGGGCATGAACTACTAGTCGTTACCGTAAATCAACAGAAAAAACTCACCCAAAAAAAATCTATCCTCTGCAACTTATATTTAATCCGCATTCTCTCCACCTAAACTTTACACTTCTAGGGACAAAAAATATAAAGAAAAATTAAAACAGATATTGGATGATTGCAAATCAAATGAGTCTCTGATAAGCATTCGCTTAAGTATGATTCTTTCCTTTGACTATATCTATTGAATCACAACTTATCTCAAAACCGGAGACAGAAATTTCTTTAGGAATGAGAATTACATTTTTTCAGACCACTTTTAGAAATCAAGACTGCTAATTTTCCAGTTTGACTACGCTTTGCGAATGCCACGATAGCTCTTGTTTGGAAAGCGAGTCGTAAAGAAGAGGAGCGAATCGAGAACTCTAGAGACTGCACCAGCTAGACGACTTTAGGTTCATACGTCTGCTCCGCAACGTCAGCGTCGAATAACGGCGAAAGAGAATATCTCGCGCAGCGAACCACTTCATTGCACCTATTTCCGCGCGAGGGTACTTCCATTCCTATGACCGGTAGTAAACTAGACGACCTGGTTCACTTCAGTCTGAGAGTGATCGTGCGGCGCAAACTGGGAGAATGGGGGTGACCGCAGCTGAAGAGGGCGACGCCGAGACCACTCTGATCTCCAGTCAGAATGAGAAAAAAAGGCTGAAAAGACGGAGGTAAATGTTAAGTTCCACAAGAAATAATGCTGACGTAGGAATTGAAATATAAAGGTACAAGAATACTTCTAGAATAAACCGAAGATATTAAGAAAATTGATTCCTGGGAGAGCATTGTAGTTATCGAGTATTCGAAGCAATACCTACGCTAGAAAGAACAAAAATACCCACATCCGAGTACACAAGGCTCAGAATAAGGTGTCATTATTAATGGAACATATGAAGAAACTTGGAACATATTTCCCTCACAAATACACCATATTTTTTAAACGAAAAGAAAAAAAAATCCCATAGTAGTCGCATTTTTTCAAAGCCGAAGGAAATATTTGTATTGAACCTGCCAAATAATGAATAATTTATAAAATAACTGCAAAGCTATTGTTTTTGCAAGAAGGATGTTCTTGGCCATGAAAAAAAAACATATGAAAGAAATGCAATAGAAGCATAAACATTCTGCAATAATCCCTCACAAACACAAAAAGACATTCCTCAGCGAAATCATTGGCGGCCGTTCAAGTCTCCACGGAAATAAAGCCTTCGACTACGGTGGTTAACTTGTTTTCTTTCCCGCACCAACACGTAGCAAGAAATGCGGTCACTGCGGGAAAGGGGAAATTCCTCTGCACTGACCAAAGACAAACGGTCTAGCTACCAGCTCCTCCCATCCCAAAGCTATTTCTATCTGCAGGTAAAGGAGAATCCGAAGAATTTTTTCCGAGGTATCTTTCGCTGCCTTCCAAGTACATGGAAAGCAAAAGCGAAAAAGGGAATCTAGTAATGCCAGACACACAAGAAAATGAAGTGGAGAATCGGAGAGAGAAATAGAGAAGCGATAATAGGGGGACCGACTCTAATGGAGAGATTCAGACAGAACCTTCTGTAGATACGGGGTCAAGCCATCCCACATTCTGGGACGCCCTCTTCACATAGACTAAGCGAGGCATTCCTGTCCAATCCTTGTGCTCACTCACTTAGCTTTCACTGAAAGCCAGGATATGGAGCAGGGAGAGCGAGGGAGGGAAGTATTTGGAGGGATTGATATTGGAGACAATCATATAGACGACCTCCTTCTGACATGCACCACGTAGAAGGATTAAGCGGAGAACTTCGAGGATCTTCGCCGAGACATTGATGTCACAAAGAGGAATGAGAAGGCGAGTCGGAGATATTTAATAAGATACAGTGAGGATCCGACAAAGAGGAGAAATTCACGTTTTGCGATAAGAATGCTGGATCTCCTGAGAAATTAAACTCGACACCCTCGGCTTTCGGAGAAACCATAACAGTAAAACAGAGAGAAAAAACTCTTCGAGGAGAGGGAAAGAAATATTCATGACTGCAATAATAAAATTATTCCAACGAGCCTTAGCTGAAAGAGATCATCGAACCATGGTTAAAGATACCATTCCAAATGAATTCAGTTGCATAAACGTTTGATACAGCTTTAGAGGTGCTGTAATGCATTTGATTATCACGATATTGTTAAAGAAATGTGTTTATAATTTATCTTCATTTCACACCTTCAATTAAAGAAAAACTTGATAAAAGCGTAATTAGAGTTGTGGAATCTATTCATTTGTATTTACTTTTTTATATATTGGGTAAATCTCCTATTGAAAAAATTGACGACAAACTATTCGATAAATATAAACAATTAATAATAGGAAATTAAACAAACCGCAAAGACTGACGTAGAAAATAACCCGACCACAGATAATATAAAATATATCATCAAAATAATAGAATTTACAATCCATTATTAATTCATTTTCTACGTTGTGCTATATATACCAATAAAAACCGTAATAGATTTGAAAATATTTTTTTAATAAATTTTACAGAAAATAACTCTGTATCAATTATTCTTTCCCGATGATTTGTTCCACCTACAATACACATAATTGGCCTTCTATTAGTGAGAAGTTCAACATGACTCATGAAAACTGCATTTTATTTTCGTAACCCTACATTGGTTAAATATTTCTATTTCTTGGTTAAATTTAGAAAATGTTTCTGCGTAAACTCGCTGATTGTTGCAGCTGCGATGTTAACTTCGATGTATTTTGTTGCAACGAATAGCAACAACCATAATCTACATTTATAAAGTTTGTCCTCAAAGCAAACATGCACAAAAACATCCTAGAGTTTCACGGCTCACAAAGACATTATAAAGACTTAATCAATATAAATCCTTACCAAATACACCACCATAATAAAGCTAGAAACGTACTATTCGCACTTTATCGCATGCAGCTCCATCCACATAGTCACATATCTCGGTAGATAGAGCCTGGACAGCATAAATTTGCAAAGGATTATTTAAAATAAAAGGAACAGAGCTTCGAGATGACTTCCAGCCGAAGTCGATTCCCGAACCCGACATCATTTCATAACATCATCCGTCTCCATTTTTGTCAAGAAACGGCTTATACGGAAAGTATATTACTGAAAAAAATAAAGAAACCCTCCAGCAAATAATACTTTCGCCGAATCACCGCGAGTGCAAAAGATTTGTCTTGTAGAACATTCAAGCAAAATGGAATTATAAAAATGGAACTTGAATGTGTATGAATAAACTACAATATTTACAGTGATTAAAAATTATTGAATTTCAGTAAAGTTAAGTGGCAATTGAAGAAGCTTCGTTTCATTCACCGATTTTTTTAATAAATTAACTATTAAGTTCGATATTTTATCTAGGCTTTATTATTTTTAAGAGCACTTACTTACTTACGTATAATGTTCTTATTTATTTCCCAATTTCCCAACAACGAAACGTGGCCATTTTAATCACATTATAATGTTTAGATACCCTATGCGAGGAAATCAAATTCATGAAATTTCTCATGAAATGAAATAACCGCGATCCGCTTTTATATATATCACCGAATAACATTTCTTTAAACAGCAAGCGTGAACAATGCAAGCAATGAACAACCGCATTAGATATGTTAGTGGAACCAGAAATATTTGAGTGTGCATATTTTTGAGGGAAATTATTATATTGAGGTAACCCCTATTCAATGAATTCTCTCAAAACAACAATTGCTGCGCTTAAATAAAACGCCACATACCGCGCAAAAAATGGAGAAATATTTATTCTACGCTCTTTCGTAGAGACCTTGGAATGGAGATAAGTAAGAGCTTCACTTCCATTCAAAATAAAGGTAGCAAAAGCTCGTTCTCTGACATTAAAAAATAAACTTGCTAGTGTTGTTCTTTCGGTTAGGCATTTATATTTCCATTAAATTACTTTGGTTCCTTCCTGGAAGGTTACTAGGAATCCCAAATTCAAATATGTATCACTAATCAAAATTCTTTTTACTATTGAGGATAATAATATTAGTCTATGTATCACGCAACGTTAAATTAACTAACGTTAAACGTTTAATTTTACCAATGAATCTTTAAAAAATCTCATTTAAAAGTAAGCTAACGTCCTCTACAGAGATCAACAGAGCTACCCGAGGCAATAGGAGAAAAATGTCAATATCTTTTTATACATAAACCTTCATCAATCGATTATCCAGTTCCAAAATGTTCAATGCGAAGTAGATTTTAAGAATAACAATTAAATTTGATATCCGGCGGATCATACGTTTTTTTCAAAGAGTATAAATAACAATGGAATTCGGAGCATCGATGAAGCATCGCTGAAACGCATCCGATATTCTGTCAGCAGGAAAAAAGATATTGTATAAGAAAAGCGAAAAAGCAAACGTTAATTTAAGCTATAATAAAGGAAGGATGAACACAATGCAAGTGGACGAATTATAGGAAGGAAATATCGGAAGCTGAGAATTGGACAATACAAAACAATGAAGACACGTTTTTGCTGAAATGTCATTAAGAACCCAAACATTATCACTGGATACGGTTTCCTTATTTTAATTTATTTCCAAAAAATAGTATTATTTATTTTGATTTCAGAAATTATCAACCGAAACTTAGTTCAGATTAAAATGCGATAAACTTAAAATGTGAAGCGAAGAAACCGGAACGTAGACAGGCGTCAAAAACAAATAAATCGGGAAAACCAAAATCGAAACAGAAATAACAAGAATTTCAATAACTGAAAATTTCAGAAACATTATTTGAATAACGGTTTTGCAGTGGGTAACAGGCTAGCATTCCAAACACAAGGTTTTCGGCAAATCTGATTTTTCAGGTTAAGTACTATACTACGGTGTATGCGGAAGTAATGGATATCATATTCCTCTCTCCATTAAAGAAGTTACAATTATTATGTAATTAATGGATGGATGTCAAACACCACAGCGAAGGGAAAGTAAAGATATGTTACTTAAACTATGCACTACGTACTATGCTATTTTCTCATTGTGCATCTGAAAAAACTCTAATCTTATAGAGACAGTTAAGAGTTCGAATTAAATTTTTACAGAACGTACCCTTCTTTTTTTCCATTAAACTTGTTATAAATGAAAATACAAAATTTGCAGTTCTATCAAAAAATATACACATTAAGAAGAACGATATTGCGGCGTGCTTAGGGAACTATTTTCCGATAAGACAGCAAACTCTAACTTAACCCCGTGTTAATATGAGAAGACGAAACGCATAAAAGCTTATCGGGGAGGAAAAGGATGATATTAACGGGAAGGAAGAATGAAATTCCCACGTTTCCCGTAGCATGGTAAACCTACCATCTACGAGACGAAAGAAGATTCTGAGGTGTCATCAAGGGATAATGGCAAAACAAAGGGCGAAAAAATCAGAACGTATGACAGTAATAAAGACTAAGTCATCGTTAGGGGAAGCGGACCCTTCACCGAAACATCTCCATCTCTTTGCGCACATAATCCCGTGTGGGGTACTCCTCAGGGATCTGCAAGGTACTCTTCGTATAAAGGGAAAGAAGCTAAGGTCTGACTTACATATTTAACTGTTAAATTCCCCATTCCTTGGGGAATAAAACAATAAAGCTGCGAAAGAAAATTAACGGCATTAAAGAACTGAAATTATAGAGCATTTGTTTAAATGAAAAATTTCCTCTTCTTCATCCTACAAAGCAAATCAATCGATAGCTTAACAAATGCGAGAGACAAATACGCTCTTAATCTCGATATTTCGGATAGCTGAAATATTGTCACAACTTCCCATGAGGTCAATTTAAGTGAAGACAATACTAAATAATAATAATAATAATGGTATTTATTCCTTTGCATTACAAAGTATACAAACATACATAATGTAACATAAAAACATAATATTCAAAGGAATATAGGTACCCCTATTGATAATAAATATCAGTTTCGGGGTTACAGACTCTTCAGGGAAAAAAAACAAATGCAATAGAAAAAAAATTTTTTAAAAATAAATAAATACCAATGATACTTTCCACAAACGAGGAGGATCTTATCAAATTAAAAAAAGACTTCTCTGATCAAAGTAGGAGTTGACTGAGGTTCTTCTCAGAAAGGTGGGTTTTTTCAGAGGTCTTGCAGGGTTCCTTGACTGGTTAAAACGTTTGCACGCGGTCACCTGCTTAAAGGCTTTAGAAAAGTTTTAAATCTGTAATAACAACCGTATTATGTACTCTTTTCACACCCTATGAGCGTTGCTGTCTTCAAAATATTTGAGGTCACCGAAGCCAGAAATAAGTTCCCGATGTAAAAGCATGGAAGTAGACATTTCTTGTAAACGTTACTGAAGAAACGAAATTTCGGGAGTCAGATGCCTCTAACATGAAAGTAAACTCTTCCACGGTGTGATCACTATCGCTTTAAATTGGAAATCGAAACGAGAGAAAGGAGAAATTGAAAAGTTCGCAAGAAAAAGGAAGCAGGACTGAAAGAAGAGCTAGAAACTTTAGAGCAAACTTTTCCTGGGTGAGTTAAACAAAGGAGGTGAGGATGAGAAGAGAACGGAAGGGGAGATGCGAGCGTACCGGAGGAATAGGCGGCAAAAAGCGGGAGTTCTAATTTATAAGACAAAACGCTTCGCCTTCCACGAAAACTCTCCTGCCGAGGCAGAACAGTAAAAGGTTCATTTCCGCCGTGACGGGGCCATTTTCGTGAGGGATATAATCCAGGCATCCAGGGACACTGGGAGAAAATAAAAGGAACCCTCTTGGATGCAAAAGAGAAGAAATGAGGGAAGCATGCAAAAGGGGTGGCGTTCGAACCAAGGGGGAAAGAAATAGCTCATGTGGATGAAACAAACGAGGTGCTAGGAGGAAGGAAGGAAACGACATCGATTGGAGGAACGGTGGCAGCCATCGACGCGAAAAACGTATTTAGGAGTTTGCTTAACGAGGATGAGACAAAGGAAAATGCATGTATGTTGGCCTGCAGGCGATTGAGATGAGTTTAGCAAGAATTCGCTTTCCCTCACAACGGAATCAGTTGGAAAAGAGGAACCGATATCAGGAGCGCTCGCTAATGTGCTACGACATGAACCGAATCATATTAATTTAGCTCTACATAAAGGATCGAAGCTAACGAAAGCGGAAGCGTCACCAGAAAAGGACTGAATTTTGGAATAAGAATGGGTATAAAACAAAGAATTTTCTTCATCAATAAAATGCTTTCAAGTTGGAAATGTTTAGACCAATTAAGTCCCAGTTACTTCCATTTCATGCAAGATTCAGGATAGCTAAACTTTGTAAACAATTATGCAGATGAATAATACAGATATTTCCAAGCTTCCTAAAACAAAGGCCGACATTGGCTCCAATCAGCGCATGCCACAGATTATGTAATTAGCGGTATTTCATAATGACCGTAAAAAATCAACAATTTGAGGTTGTTTTCTCATAATAATATCTAAAGTAAGAATAGATCTTCAACTTCCGAAGCGGATTCCAGACAAAATTTGCATCCTTCTCAGCAGGTAAACAAACTCGAGAAAATCACACGACACTTTAAGGAGAGAATCAGTACATTGGAAGCACTGAATAGGTTTAAGTGCTTCAGATTAAACAATCACGAATGACTCACTTCATTTCACTTTCCATTCATGGACTGCTAGATACCAAATGATAGCAAAAAATATCAAATTATAAATTAATATCAAATATATCTCCTAAAAGGCTAAATTTGTTTACTTATTTAACCGACAGATTGCAAAATTATTATGATGTAAACAAAAATAAACAGGAAATATTTGATTACTCCAAACAATTTAATGCATGTAAATAGAAACAGTGAAATAAATTAAAAACGTTGACATCCTATGAAAGGATGCGATACATTTTTAAACGGATATGACTTCCATCCGCGGGAGCAGAAACGAAATGTGGTTTATAAACATACAGAGAAAATGATGGAAATTCTTCCTAGATGACAATTCAACGGCCACATTAACCGCCGGAGAGGCGCATATCCGAAAATTTACGATGCGAAAGCACACAGTAAAACTGTATTATTCCTTTGGAGCGGGAAAAAATAATTGATGCAAATGGCCGAACGGGTGGGTGGGAATAGAAAGAATTTTGGACAAAAGACACTTCTTATGGTAATGAGAGAAAGGCGGGGGCGTAGGAGAAAAGATTGAGAGAGGGAGAGAGAGAGAGGAAGGAAGGAAGAAACAAATCGATGGTGTAAATGGGACTTCCGAGAAAGAACAGAAGGGGGGCGGAGAGATGAGCGATAAACGGGTGAGAAAAGAGGTCCGTTGAATGCTATGCACCCGATTGCTAGAGTATAAGAAAACAGAGCGAGGTCTTAAGAGGTAAATAAAGATGGCGCGAATTTAAGAGAAATTTCGGAAATGGAATTGGGGGGAAGGAGAAGAGGAGAATTAAGCAATCTTTGTGAAGAGGGAGTTCTTGTGCCTTAAAAGGAAGGCAGGGAGTGACTGGTATTAAGAGAATTAAGAAGATGAAGTCCCTGATGGGCACCTAAGACCTTAGGACACTCTGCCGGCATAAATACAGTTTCGCTAAAGGTATTATATGATTTGGAAAAAGGGAAGATGGTGAGGCTGAAAAGAGGAGAAAATACCGTCGCTTCGATGGGAGAAAATGAAGACAGATGAGAACCATTGAGAAGCGTAACGTTGAAGTGGTAAATCAGAAGATGTAAGGATAGCAGGAGGGAAAATGGGGAGCTGAGGACTGAAGGATACATAAAGTTTCAATGATACAATAAGAGAATTTGTTACAAATTTTCTTGTAAAAATATTCGCTTGATGATTAATTTGAAACAAACTAATATAAAAACAAGAAATTTCAGTTTAAAAACCCAAATTAACTTAAAATTATTACGATTCATCCAAAGACTGAAAGTTTTGTCATATCGCTGTTTGTGAAATAACAGATAATATAATGAAGCGATGTGAATTACACGAGTTTCTTCAAGGAGGAAATTCCGAATGTAATATTTTAAATCTATGTGACATAAGAATCCGATGAAATGTGCAGGTTAAATGGAAAATTACAAATAATGAAGCCCATAGGTAAGATACGAGAGACCTGTGAAAGGACCGAAAAGAGATAATGAAGCGCCGATCAACATATTATGTCAACGAAATAGAAGTAATTAAGTCTAAGACTTCACAGTCACTAAAATGAGATGGTAACATGATTGTAAACGAGGAAGCAGAAGAGAAGGGAGGAAAACATCTGAGGTGTGCGGGAAACTTCAGAAAATATAACACCATTCTCGAGAGGTTTCGAGCGAGCTAAGTCGATTTCCGCGCCTCATCGCTACTAACAAAACCAATCATCGCGGCTTTGCGGGGATGAAACACGAGGGAGAGGAATTTACTTTCTACAATTCACAGATAAAAACTCCCCTTCGCCCTTACGTCGGCGAATGCCCTTAAATATCTTCCCTTTGTTGTGTTTCATTTTCGAGTACGAAATCCCTCCTCTTGCTTCCTTCAGCCGCCATCAGCCTTCGAAAGTAATGTACCTGAAACAAAGTCGAGAAAGAGGGGCGAGTGGAGATTGAAAAAACAAATGAAACAGAAATCGAAGGCGTATAAGTCCCATTTCGAACAGACTCCCTCGATTTTTAATTTTCTGAGACCGAATTCCTTTTTCTTCACAACAAAGGATTACGCTCGCGAAAAGAAATTTACAAATGAGGGGATGAAGTGAATGGAAATTATCGAGTGTACGGAAATCGGGTGGCGAGATCGAAATTTTAACGGAGGAAGCCGCAGAAAACAGACGTGGGATTTGTAAGAAAACCAATACGTCTACAATAATCATCGATTTTGAAAAAGCTGTTGGTAAAGAGAATTATTTCATTTTCTTCGTCGTCTTCCATATCAAGAGTGAATTGCTAATTGAAATTCCTCTCCCTGACGTAATCAGCTATAAAAGTCTTTATCATTTAATGAGAGAAAATCAAGGGACGTTCTTCCTGTAGTATAATAAACCAAAATTTTTGAATTTAGCGACGACTACTTTCGAATAGGCTTCGAAGAAATCCGAATTTCGAATTTCAAAAGAAAACAAACGTAGGTATGTACTTTCTAAGAGATGCAGTAGAGGAAACAAAATCTTTAAGATTCGAAAGAAAATGTTCATAATTATTTTTTTATAAAATTAGAAAATCGGGAAACATTTTTAAATACATTACTATTCCCTTATATTGTTCCTTTGATTAGAAGCCGAAGAATCCGAACTCTTGGGACGCGATTCTAACTCATCTCTTAAAAATATTTCTTGGTCCACAATAAAATAATTAGGAACTAGAAGAATTAGAATCAGTAAGGCATTTACTTTTCTACATTTTGTAGAATAAGTTAATCGTTTATGAGTTTGTCCTTATTTTCTATGGACTTATATAATATTTAGGTCTCTCCCGTAGTTTAATTGATAGTTAAATTATTATTAGTTTAATTGATAATTAAACTATTTGAAAATAACCTCCTCGCATTGCATATCGCATAGGATTGTCAGAACCTTAACCACAATTGAAGCACACTTTTCAGATAGGATTACGATACATACGGAGAAATGATATCGTGCGAGTTTCGATCTTAAAAAGATAAAAACATATTCCGAGGAACATCCGAGGTAGTCTTTGGAATTCTAAAGAGAGCCTCAATGAGTGATATCGACCCAAGAGTAACCAACTAGCAAAATGAATGGGTCCCTGGGTAATACAGCGAACACGCATTTCGTCGTAACAAGGATGAGATGAATCTGGATGAGGGTGGATGATGAAGGAAGAAGTGGCCATTCAATCCTCAAACACTCAAAACGGGGAGAGAGAGAGGACGAACAATATTGAAATGAGGGAAAATGTATTCCACACCATAAAGATTTCTTCCTCCGCTTCGAGCGAAGAATTCGCTCAAAATCAAGACCTCCGTGGGAGTTATATATACATTAATAAAAGGGAATCCTCCTTATGAAAGCAATTTCCATATACGGGAAAGATTCTTTATTTTCCTCGATTCGTCGCTCTCGGATGAATAATACATTTTCGGTGAGTTAAAATTGAACTTGGATGAATTCCGCTCACGTGGTTGCAAGATGAAGCTTCCTTAGCAGAGATCATCTTCAAGAAATCTTGGATAACTCCCTCGATTCGAGGCTTCGATCATATGACCTTTTGATTAAATTAAGAATTCGGCTGATTTATTTTTACAGTAAACTGATGAATGCCGAAGAAATAGAAATTGATAATTATGAAGGATATTTTCAATTAAACGAAACGTTCACAACAACTTTCTCACTTTCGACCGAATATATGAGTTAAATTACGATTTACAGCAGGAAGAAACACCGAAAGTATTGCTTGAGTTTCAATACTTTATCTCAGTTAGGATTCAGTAAAATGGAAGTTAATTCTCTGGATTGTTGCAATGAAGAAGGAATTAATTTCCGAAAGATAGTTTGTAATTCACGCTTTGGCTTAATTTAAAAAGAGAGCTTCCAATGCTAAGATTGGTCAAGACGATTATCTTTATTGCAGTACAATTTCCACTGCATTACCTAAATTACTTAGTATCTTAAGACATAAAATCTCTGATACAAAGCACTAAACTTAAGTTTTGTTCACTACGTCAGATTCCTCGAAATAACGAACGAACCTCGAGGCGAACGTTTTAGGAATTTACTAAAGGTTGATTGGCAGGCATCGGTAATTACCTGAAGAGATAGTGTAAAAGAGCCCACTCTGCGGCAATCATAATTCGCACAGGATCGACCCCTGCAATGCACACTCACTTGAGAGCCAACGACGGAACACTCTTAGTCCGCAATTAAGCCCACAGGCTTCGCCTTATTGCTATTAAATAATTCATTCAGACAACAAGTTCCACTCTGCAGCGGCTTTACGTCGATAAGACGTTAAAAATCCCCTTCTTTACTCACTCAGGTGCCTGCAAAGGAGAGGTAAGTAAAGTGGTCAGCGCCATCGACGGTAAATGTGTGACTCGATGTTGTCACGCGTGAAAACTTCCTACACCTGCTGCAATAATTATAGTAAATACAATATATAAAAAATTACATGAGTA
Organism: Ladona fulva; assembly: GCA_000376725.2. NCBI lineage: Eukaryota > Metazoa > Arthropoda > Insecta > Odonata > Libellulidae > Ladona > Ladona fulva. The sequence goes on along the minus strand of KZ308327.1, from coordinate 1,473,588 downwards.
ATTAGCCTTTGGGTAAATAGGCCGATAACTGGCAATTACAGAAAACCTCCGTGGGAGTGTTGTAATGAAAGGAAAAGAGTAGTTGGTAGAGGGCGAGCAACATATCAATATCTAAATGAAAACGACTGATAATGGGATACGGCGAAAGATTATACTCACGATAGTCGTGGAAGTTTAGGTAGCAAATATCTACAGATAATCCGAAACTGGAGTAAAAGAAATCGAGAAAATGACGTCATGACATATTTAATAACAAAAATATTGAAGGAATTTTAGTCAATTACTCTGCCTTTGAAATCATTTAAGTATTATTATTACTCACTAGCTACCTAATATGCATTTTTTCCATCGCATAAACCAATTAGAGAATTTTATAAAAATTAAAAATTTCAAAGGCAGAACATTAATAGAATCAGCGATTCTAAAATAGGAAACACGTAAATACGCATCTTTTTATATTTAAGACAAATTTTAGTAATAATATTCACTCACATGGAAATACACATGCAAATTTTCATACAAACGTCAATCACAATAATAAGCTTTGGGATAATATGGAGACCATTGTAAACGAAATAAGGAAAATAAGTTAAGTTATTGAAAGAGAGAACTCTGTCGAGTCCTACTATAAACACTAAATCATCTTACCATTCCATGTACGTAATCTAGTATAAAATGCTCGCAATATTTCGATGTCCACTAGAATAACCACAAAATCCCTATTCCGCATTTTTATCGCACACTCTCTCCTTAAAAATCTACCCTGTTTTTCCACTATCCACTCGCCGAACTCTTTTATTACCAGATGTAAATAATAATCGTCCCATCCGTCCTCATTATATATTATAATGTGAAAGGTGCAAACATCCACCCGTATATACAAGTATATGGGGGTGTACCTTGAGGAACTCCTTTCGGATACGGATGGAGGTATACAGAGGTCCTTTCCTAAAAGTATGGAAAGGAGGCGAGGATAGGGGCTGGGCAATCAAATATTGACGTTCCCAAGATACAGAGGCTAAGGAGTCGAACGCCGCCGTGAGGAACTCCGTTTTTCGAAGGCCTTCGAGAGCGACTCCTTTCCTTTTATCCACTCTTTCTGACCCCACTTCCCCGTCCTTCGAGAATGCATACTTTATCACCCAAGAACGTGCTCCCATCACCATGGCGTAGTGGAGGGAAAAGGGAGATGGTATGACATGAAAGAACAAAAACAAGCTAAAAAGGAAGGAAAAATGGGTTTAAGGAAAAAGAAATCAAGCATAAGGATTCGAAAGCGAGGTTTTTTTGCTTTACTCGGCGTAGCGCTACTCTTGGTAAAATTTTCGCGTATAAATACTCGTTAAATGAAAACAAATCAAAAAAGAACTAAGACATGAAAGACAGACAAATATAACCAATATATAAAAGACAGCCAGAAGAAAAGATATAAGGCAGTGCAGAAACATGTTACATTAAGCATCATACTTGAACAGAATCTCTTCTTCTAATTTCAATTGTTAAACAAAACAACGAAAGTTCTTTAATTTGCAGCATGTTAAGGGGAGAGTTATCCTTGCGTCCTTTAATATTTCTGAACAGTTTAAAAATTTTAATATCCTCAAGTAGAGGCAGTCAAGCTTTAGATTCCCTTTTGAAAAACTGATAAGGTACTCCACATAATCTAATAAACGAACAAACGAATATTATCCAAAAAAAACCAATAAGCAAAACGAATGCAACATAAAAACAATAATATTCACTTAAAGCGTATGATATAAGGAAAAGAAAAAGAGCCCTTGATGGGACAAGTTCCTATCATTTAGTTTAGTTAAATAGCAATGGAAGATAGGCTGAAATCGATCATATGCCTAGAAAATCGGAACATAGGACGAAATTCACCTAAGGAACAATTCTAACGAAATACTTCTTGTCGCCATTGGTAACCGTTACCAAACGGTCGGGACTAAGCAGAGAGAAGACTAAGTTAGAATGGGGTGCGGGTTACAGGACAAGAGAATAAGAGAGGCTGGGACGTAGGAAAGGAACCGCTGGAAGAGTATGCGGAATAGGATGATAAAAGCAGCCTGGAGAAATCTCTCTCCCTCATCTAGAAACCCCAGGGGAGATTACAAAATGGGAATGGGAATCGCCACGCCTTTGTGAGGAGAAGGTGGACTAATGACTGAAAGGAAATAAAACGGAGAGGTAAAGGGAGAAAAACCAAAGAAAGGAATTTGCAGAGGAAAAAGTAAAAAAAAAACAATTGCAGAGAGGAACTAAAAATTTCGAAGAAATGAAAATCCCTTACGTTGAACAGAGAATTTAAAACGTCAATTACTCAAAAATGCAACGCAAATTCCAGATCGATTGGGAATTTTCAATGGAGAATATTATAAAATGATTGTAGAACTTCTAACTTATAAGGTACACTATACCTAAAACTGACATAGTTTCTAAGAGTAAGCTTCTAAGAACCTTTCGTATCAGCAGAATTGTAACTAACACTTTAAGCTATGCATTGAAAGATCTAAATTTCATGTTTATGAGAAGTTAAGAGGGGATAAAACAAAATTTTTAAAAGGAAGAATTTAAAGGAAAATCTGAAAGATTTGCGAAGAGAATATTATTGCATATACTAAAGCTTCGAATGAATCAAATGAAAACATGGCGAGGGATGGAAGCGTGAGGTTGAATATCATTAACTACCAGCCTTACATGCTTAAGAAAGAAACAATTTCAGGATAATGTATTAAACGTGCATCCGTGAATTGCAAAGAAAGATAAAAGTATGCTATAGCGAGGAAAAGTTAGCTGGCCTATTCTAAGAAAAGTTTAAACCTCTCAGTAATCTGTATTCGATCCCAAACGCCGGACGTGTCTGCTCATATAATGTCGTGGATCATGAAGAAAACCATCAAAAGATTAGCTCCAATAAAGATGAGATTTTTGATGAGACATTTAGGAAGTACACGAGAAGTTTTTGAAAAAAAAGGTTCTGCGAGATTTTGCGAGCAAAATGACAAGTCTATCTTCCGTCATTTTAATCTGTTCATTTTCTTTTAACCGCAATATGTACTGAAAAAACTATATAGGTGAATAATTGTATGAAATAATATTCAATACATATTTGTGGCATTACTAAATCCTCAACCCTAAATTATATTTCAAATTATTTTCTCCTTTGATTTCACTTTCTCCATCATTAGTAGAGGAGAAATATGAGATCTCAAGACGAAATTGATCCTGATCAGAATCTCTTTTCATGTTTTAAGATATTCCTGTAAATAAATTATCATTTTACGTATGAATTATCGTAGATTCTCTATCTTTATTTGGTTAACCAATGAATTAACTGATTTGGAGTGATGGTATACTTAATTTAGAGGCACTTTTTCTTCACTTTTAATTCTGGAAACTAATACAAGTGAAACAAAATCGAAACAATTTGGGTATTTCACAAAACCGAATAAGAACATCTGCAAAGAACGGAAGACTGCTGAGGTCCAAGGAATATCGAATTGAAGTCGTCGACAAATAACGGCAGAGAGGAGCACCACAGTAATCGAAAAGGGAATTGAATGGGCTGACGAAGGGGATTATAGAGAACTCGAAAATGTTCCGATACGTGATCTTAGTCGCGATGGACCAGATAAGATCGCCAACACTCTTGGTGGGAAAAAGAGGACTGCGCATGACCCCGTGAATAGCTGTGGTCTGCAGTGCTTCCGTGTGCTGCGGATAAACCAATATCTGTTGACGAAAGTTTTCATGTATGAGGAGCTGCGGCCTTCAAGCTAACACAAGGAAGACCGTTGCGTCGGAAGCGGGAACGCCCAGGCCGCCGGCCGCGTGCTGCCCTTTAGCCTATCATGTACGGCACAGTAAATAGTTTTATATCAGATTTCAATTTTTTATGCTACCGTTATTAACTCAAGTGAAAAAAGGCAATTTCTTGTTAAAATCAAACGTAAGAATTATATTACAAAACTCGCCTTAGGTATGTTTGCGATATATAATAAAAATAACGATTTCCGATGAGAATTTTCACAACAACGACTGTGTTTCGGCAAGAGCTGAAATCCTCTCCTTGGCCTTAACAGCTAAGTGAATACTCACCGGAGTGTTAATAACAAAGTGAATACTCACCGGACTTTTCACCCGAAGGATACTTTACCCACACGATTTTTTACCCAAAGGATAATTCATACTACGGGCGCTCAGATTCGAGTATTTCGCAATCTCTTGCATATAACTCCAACTCTGGGAAGCATGATGCTGCAAAATGTTTACGGCAAAAGAAACATTCCAACTGATGTGACAAAAACAATAGGTCAGGTCCATCCCTCAGGAAAGAGCTCTATCAGTCATGTTATGGAGGCATGATAAAGCCATCTCCATTAATTCTCGAATGCGTTATGTCTTAAGAGATAAGTCTTAAGCAAGGAGCTAAAGCGGAGCAGATGAAAATCAAGATGAATTGAAGACTTTAAATCACCGGAGAAAGCAGCAATGCTTTAAGAAGTGCTCGGAAAATTGAAAGATTATCTAAATTATGTCTCTTGTGTAAATATATATGATTTCTACTACAGACACAAAAATAGATAGATAAAAATCATATTAGATCTCAAGTTCGATGTAAGTACATACATTCACATAAATATTCCTACTTCTCGTTTTTATTCTGAAAAACACATTTCAATAAATACTTAAACTCCGAAAATTTGTAGATATTTTAGGAATGATAGATTGTCAAAATTAATGTAGAATGTCTTGAGTTTCTTAATTACTCCTAACACAGCTATATGAAGTGAAACTTCAGCCAGAAAACGAAAATTCTGGAGAAACCACCACTTGGACGCGACAAAGTTCGGAAAGAAAGCGAACTCCGAGCAAACTGTCCCGCTGGCTCTTCCAACTCATATTAATTTTTGCGAAGTGAGGATGGTTGACAACCGCACTTCCTTTTACCGGGGACTGACGAGGGTATAAGTAGACCCCAAAAAGGGTTTTCCCAAAGAGAGAGCGAGAAAAGGGTGTGCAGGCTATTCCAACGAAAACCGTAGCAGGCAGTCTCGGAAAAGATGCGGAGTCGGAGAGAGGCGACTCTTTATTTCTCTTCTATTCCGACACCCACACAAACCATAACGGGCGTATCTCTACATGTCTCTTCCGACTTGTCACACGCCTTTAGAGGGGAGTAGAAGGGACGTGGCCCCGACCTCTCCCGGGCCACCTGAGCTCGATTCTGCGAGACGCATCTCGATGCACTCCGAATCACTCCCAAGTGTACAAACCATGTGTCTCTCCTGCATACTTTAACAACCTGGATTCCATTTATTTTTAACGAAAAGGTTTCATTTCAGAATATTCTAGAAGAGTAACGCTCTTCCATGACAGTGAATTTGCTACTTCGGGTGTACTCGAAATCATCGTCTAGAAATGAACTTCGAATACCATTAGACTCTGATATTCTGCTGATGTTGCTAAAGCGTTAAAGATATAAATAATCTAAGAATGATTACGCTATACAATGTATGCTATCTATCAGGTTCCTACGTAAGTTACAAAAAGTTCTTCAAAATTATTTCTTCTTCAGCAACAATTGATTTATTATTATTAGCTTTCTAGAATTTCTCATTTTATTACACAGCAAACACACAATAAAATTAAAACTTTCTCTCTGGAAAATCCTATGGCTCGCAGACACTCGACAGTGCCCAGTAGTGTTGTAAAAGTTCTTCTACAGCTTAGGTCACTTATCACATGTATCCCCATCCGAAATCGTACCGGGTAACACTTTCACCAACGACAAACGCGTTGCACACGTCTATCTGTGATCCCTCGACAGTACCTTAATTATATTTAAGTGTGAGAAAAACCTAGTTTAAATGGCTAATGATAAGTTTCCAATTTTATGAAGCACTTCCATTAGAGTAGCAATAGATAGAAGCTAATCATATATCACACAGAATAACCCGTTCCTCTCAACAGCACTTCAATCGAAACTTCCTGAAAATGGAAAATGAATGAAGCTTGCTGAGACCAAGGTATCAGAAATTAAATTAAATTCAGATTGGGTAATGCGCAGAGGTAATCCAATTAAATTACGATTTCTCCCCAGGAAATTAAATACTCGTACTGATGGACGATTTGAACGTCAACAAGGCGCTACGGATTCGAACGACGAACTCTTGCTTTCTTTTGATTGATTAACCCAATAATAAAGTTTAAAATTTTCAGTACAATAAAGACCATCTTCCGGCAGGAAATTTAATGGTGTGAAAATCTTTACGCATAGGAAATCTTTTCTTTGGTCTAAAAAGTATTATAAGTTAAGAGGTATAAAATAAGGCAGCTTGCTAAGGAAAAAAAGATACCAATTAAAATAGTAAAACAAACATACGCAAATGAAGTGCGAGGATTTGAAAGGCGACATTCCCGAAACTTGTATCCATAAACGTCACTGCGGTACGAAGTTTTTACATAAGCCTACGAGATGAGAGTAAAATTCGATATTAGAAATAAATGATCTTACTCCAAACCAGAATGAACGCGGCTTAACCATAAGAAGCCGATAGAAATTTTTGTATGGATACGAAAGTCTTGTAAACTAAAAATTAATAGTTGGTAACTGTAATCATGATATCCACAGATCATTCCAGGCTAAAAGGTTAGGAAATTTACTTCCCTATGTGAACAATGGTTCGGAGGTTTTTCGCCAAATTTCTATGCTTTAATTTTATTGCCAATGAAAATTATGAAACAGGTACTCACCACCGCTTGTCAATCAAAACCTTTCGTAGGGAGGAAGATATAAATGTTCCACAGAGATGTTCCACTTACCTGAAAGGAAAAGTAAAACTCAAGCTTTGTAACAAGAAAGGAACGTGTAAATGGAAAGTTAATTTTACAGTAATATTGCGCTTTTATTCGGCAAAGGAAAACCTTGACTTTTAACGAATAGGAAGGCAGTTCATATAGAGAATTTAATTTTATAATAATAATTAACGTTATTACGGGCTAATTCCCGCTTATAAACAATAGTAGAAAAGATAAAAACAGAATCAAAAGAAAGTAATAAAATTAAAAGTTCACGTTACATAAGATTACATAATATAAAATAAAAACTATGATATGAAGTAAAATAATAGTAGACTAAGTAACTACAATTATAAATTATACCAGATACGAGTTTGGCACGTAAACACTGAATTGTATTAATAATGATAAGAACTACGGGGAAAAAATCAAAATATCACACTACAAAGATTAATAAATTATTATTATTAATAAAATTAATTTGATAGCTTAAGAAATTAATGTACATGTAAATACGATGCTGAGTACCTTAAAATATAAAACTAGCTCGACGAAAAGCAACGATACTATTATTTTAGTTCTACAGCCATAAAAATACAAACCAATGAAATCAAGAAAAAAATGCAAAAGTGTTTAAGCAGATGGTATCATGAAAATAACGCTTAATTTACGTTCTTCCTATCACATGGTCTAATGAAGCAATTTCAAAATAAAGAAATTATAACTTCATACGAAAATAAATTAAATGAATGATAAATTATGGATTAAGGAACGAAAAGTAGGTGAATAAGGAATGGTAATTTGGAGGAGAAAAACAACTGAGGTAGACTGAGAGATGAGATGAGAGCAAAAGGTCGTTGAAAGTTGAAATAAAAATCACAAACCTTCAGAGGAAAATGGGTAATGACCTGTGGATGTATCACGGGGAATATAATGTCGATGAAAGTAGAGAAAAGAAAAAAATGTCGAAGAAATTAAGGAAGAAGGCAGAAGTAATATTTATAGCCTTGTTAAATAGCAGGCTGATTAATTATGCAATACAACTTGAAACATTAATGACGACTGCCATTATGGACCCATTAAAATGATTCCCTAGAGAATTACACAGTATTCTTTACTGCAATACCGTTAAATATATTAAATTAATTAATTAACGTTCTCGAATGGACTCATCAGCGGAGTAGTTAATCGCTTGTAAACAATAATGGACTTAACGTGTACAATAAAGAAGGCGAAGGTAAGTTAACATTTTTCTCTACTCCGCCGCGTTGTACACGTTTTTACACCAGTTCTATTAATACGTAAAGATATTTCTTAGAGAGGGTGTACGGAGAAAATCATAAACCAGTAAAAGTTTTATAAAATCAAGACAGTAGTTTTAACAACACACTCATTGCGTATCAGAATGTACTAGTACTTTAGCAACTGAGTATCCAAATCACAGAATAAGAATATACGAAGTGACATATTTAGGAGGAAAAGAAAGGGGAGTCAATCAAACTAAGAACTTTTCTAATCTAGGAGGTCGATTTTTACTTCCCTCGAGGTAAAAATCGACCTCTTCGATAAGTACTCTCTCCTTGGAAAAGAGGCGGAGAAATAGTGGAATCGACATGCAGATAAATCTCTTCTTTCAGACATCGACCTCTCTCGTCCACCGACCCTTACGTCATCTACACTCCGTCATTTTTACGGAGCCTAAATGTCTTCCCGTCCTTTTTAATAAAAAGGAAAACTCCTCGCTGGCTCACTCCCTCTGAATCTATAGCGAGAGTGGAGGTAGCTTACTCGGCCCATTCCTGCAGAGAGCCTCCATTTTTGCGCCGCCCGGGATGACGAGAGAAGGTACTAAAGAGGGCTTCCTTGCCACCCTCGTCCTTTTCATTCCCATTCCCACAATATGCTAATATTTGGAGCCTTTGTTTTCATAACTCAATATCTCTTAAGAGTAAAAATGAGTTGATACTAATGTGCGCTAAACTGCGCTACGAGGAGCCAAAAATAAAGCCGAATCGATAAAACCGTTTCAAAAAACTAGTCCTCCGAGTTACACCGATACTTCGGCTTACGAGTGAACTTGAAAACGAACATTTTGGCTAAGGAATATTTTTTCATCCTCATCGGTGTCGGATAACAAATACTGAGGTGTGCTCTCGCATATGTACCCGAGCACAAATTAATCAATAATGACCAAAGCAAATTGTTACTGTGCAAACTTGCACACAATTTAGACAGTAGTTGATTTTCAACAGTTTACGTGTAGTTTGGAGTTCAGGAGGATCATGGGAAATAAATTTCCCGTTAATGAATGTGATACCGGAAGGAATTATCTCCCTTTCCCGAGAAACCTTGCATTCTGAAAAATACAGTGGGAGACGGACTATAGTTTCTGAAAGAGAAAAATTAATTAAACGCGTTTAACTGCAAAGATTAGTGCGACAGAAAAGGCCGGAACATTTTTGTGCCTCAATTTTCGGATATTTTGTTACGAAAGAAATGAAGTGACTAAAATATTAGAACTGCAGTGGTCTCAGTGCCTTGAAGAATTTTTATATTTATAAAAAAAAGATACTCGTTTTTTTATTAATAAAAAGATACTCATAAATGATGATACTGATTTCAATAAGAAATTATAGAGACTATTAGATTTCGAAAGCAATTGTTTCTTCCCTCCTTGACGAGCGATGACTGTTCCTCTTGATTTTGCTCTAGTCCCTTAAGATGCTATAGTGAAAAGCAAAAAGTGCATTGGACAAGATCTTAACGTTCACGGTTGGATTACCTTGAAAATGTAGCAAAGAAATGCTTCACAATTCACCCTAATATTTACTTTGATATTTGCGTCAGAAACAAAGTTGAGAACGAATACTTTCATCCCGTTCATCATTAATACTACTGATTAGACTTCACCTTTTCAAGTCCGTCTTCCTTTCACATTTCCTTCCGAAACTCATAACACTATCAACAAGCTCCAGTAAAACTGTGCGAATGAAATCTCAATTTCATTCCTTTTATCCGTTGAATGTCCGCACCCAACTCATATCCTCCTTTCTTGAGACACTGTCTACCTCTTTCTTCTCACGAACCTCAGCTTCGCGGTTGACTTTTCTCTAACTACTTGTCACCTATCATCTCACAGCTTCAAAATGCTTATGCCGGAGAAAAAAATTCACGACAACCCTGAAGCTTCCGATTCCGAAAATTATTTCCTTAGAAACATTTCCCATCCAATACTTTTGCATATGAAAGACTCCAATCAAACCTCTGGAAAATAAATATTCCAAAATCTGAAGAGAATTATTCTTTCTGTCAGAAAATCTCTTATTTATTCCAATTCTTCGATTAAATCCACTACATAAATATTCCTTTCTCGTCTTGGGTTATCCTTAATTCTTTCCTCTGTATGTTTGTTAATTTTTAATTTTACACCATAATCTTTCCATCACGATCCGGCAAGTCGTATGCATCTCCAAGAAAACAGCAAATAACGTCATTGTAAAAACGATTGCCGCCACCCTGGTACAATGCACCCCTTGCACCCATGGGACAGCGTGGCTCTGATTGGATTTATGGAAACAGGTGGAATGGCAAAGCGATTGAAGAGTTAATATTCTAAAGAACGACTAAACCTGAAGCATTATAACATTCATATTATAGGAGCGTTTAAATAAACAAGATACTAAGCTACAATACCAACCCAAATTTTGGAAGGTAAGGAAACGCATTGGGGCATTCAAGTTGAAGAATCATAAGGTAGTTAAAGTGTGATCCTTCACGATTTACATTGGGCACTCATGATCATTAATAGATAGCGAAAATTGATAAGGGCTCAAAATGTTTTCGTTAATTTAATTTAAATTTTTTAAGCAACGGAAGGATTTCAACTCAGAGAGAGGTTTTGAGTTAATCCTTAAAATCAAACACCGCAAAGTTAAAAAATCTTTCGGAACACAAATTTCATAAACAGAATATGATACATACATCTATTCAGAAGTATTACTAATTATATTAGAGAACAATCGGAGAAATATCAAGTTTTACCACGCAATACACGCCCTGTTCCACCCATCACTAAATCCATTCATACATCAGATAACAAAAACCATATGATATATAATAACTGAAGAACGGACACTATATCCTGGAATCCTTGTATCAATCTGAGCAAAGCAGCGAAATCTTACCAAAAATTACATCAGGGATATATTTAATCATGCGGAAATAAATTTCCTGCGTGTAAGAACTTCAGAGTTTTAGTATATTGAAACAAAAGCTCCTTTTCCCCTGAATGGGAAAAAAGGAGGGGATGCGCGATTAATACAGAAGAAAGCCATTACTCTGAGAGGAAGAAAGGGAAAGGAATTTCCTTCTTTGCCCCACCCTGACATCTGCCGCGCCAAATGTGAATCACATCAAGAACACGAATGTGAACCACCCTTCCCTCGGCCCCTCTCAACGGGAGAGAGAGCGAAAAAACACCCACCTATAGAACCCACCCCTCACTCACTCCCCACTTCGTTTCCGACTAATTTTTTTCATACATTCGAGCGGTACGATAAGAAATCCCTCTCTGCCTCCCCTCCCCCCGGTGACGGCCCCGCCCCCTTCCTTACTACGTCACAGTTTCACTGTGGTTACGTGAATGGCGAGGCGGAGTGCGTAACGCCTCACAATCGATGGACCCACGCTACTACGAAGAGAGAGAGATGCCGTAGTGTACAATTTTTCCTTCCCTTTTGGCAAAAAAAGCTTTCGAGGGAGCAGGTAATAAGCAGCGACGCTTTTTTGTTTCCTTTTCAAAACCGCGAGAACGACTTTCAAACCCATTTTTCTCAACGAGTGCCTATAAGGCGCGCGGAGATGCTCGCCGAGATGTGACAATGGAAAGAGGGGAAACAAACTCGAGGGTTTAATTTCTCGCTGGAGTTCAAATAGCTTGACCACTTGAAGGGAACGGAGGTGACGATCCCGTAAGAGAGCAGCGTTTTGTAAAGGCGTAAGCGGAAGCTTCCAAGCCTTCAAAATTTGTTGGATCCGCCCATTAATAATGAGGATGATCCCGATATATTCCCCGGCCCAGCCTACAATTACACGCAGAAGAGAAAATTAAATTTTAATTGGGTATACATTTCACTATTACTCTCTAAGTATAATCAACAAACGGGCTTAGCAGCACTATTTACAGCTCATAGCTATCCGATATCCTCACATTGCCGCTAATTCTATACGTAAAATCGCCGAATATAAAAACGAAGTTACGAATAGAAACGAAGGAAGACACGTAGTCGCCAAATTTAGAGGAAATATGATATGGTTAAATGAATCAAACCTGCAGACAAATCCATTCTAAATAATTACTCATTTCGCCATACAAAATATACGAACACGTTAAATATTAATATAATACATAAAAACAAAGATACTCTAAGCTAATATAAATTGCAACAAATGGATATGATTGTGTTACTTCGGCAAAAATATTAGCAACGACATCGAACTTACAAATAATCTTCGTTTTTGTTATACATGTAAATTGTACGTTTTTGATTTTTTCATGAGTAATATTTTACGAGTACTTTAAGGAATCCAAAAAACCGTTATTATTTCCCACGTGTCTTGAACAATACATTAGTTTCATTTAGCTTCCATTTATGTAGTTTGAAAACGAAAGAAACCAAATACATCAAAAGAAAATAAGAATGGACTTCAGCAAAAAGTTAAATTGGAGCGAAAACCATTTTGGGTTTCTGACCGACAGCTTTGTACATATATATAAACAATAAGCACTTTAGAGGCTCAAAAATGTACTCAAAAGTGTTGACGGAGTTTGACACACCTCCCGGCGTAAAAGTTAACAAACGCAATAACTCTGAGAACTGAATCGCATCAGTGAAACAATAGAAGGTAATTATGCGTAGGGGAATGACAATAAGACGAAACAGCTAGAGAAGCGGTAGGAGGAAATGTAAAGCGAGGGAAGCAAACTGCGAAAGGTATTTGATAAAGGAAGAAGGAAGAGGATGCTGGCAGTGACAAAGGAAGAAAAGAAGATGAGAGAGATGGAGAAGGGAGAGAGAGACGGAAAATTCGGCTGGAGTTATCGATCCAAAGCCAGTGGCGCCACCCTCAGACCCTAGCGGCTGAGCAGCGAACCAGGAGGTGGCAGTTTGTAATTGGAATGGTGCAGTGAACGTTACGTCCGAAGCCCGGGGTTTTTGGGAGAGGGAAAGTAGGGGAAGAGGCTAAGGGAAGAGAGGGCGGGGGAGAAGATGCGGAGTGAGGGTAGGATCCTACGGAGGGAGGGGATGAGGTTGAAAGAAAATTCAAAGAAAGGGTGACAGGAAGGTTGAGATATTTATTTATTTATTTACATTATCGTTGCAATTTGGTATATACCAGGTGGCAACGGTATATGAACGAGAAACAAGGATAATTGAGAGGGGAACAATTAGCACAGACGAGAGAAGGAGAAATGACCAAATAAGGTAAAGGAACGACTAAACTAGGTAATGGAAATAAGAGGCACAGATGATTTGAATAAATGATGAGAGGAAAGGAAAACGAAAAGGAAAGGAGAGGAAAGTATAATCTGTCGGAGCTGAAAAAGAAGAAAACGGTGGAAAGATGTAAATGGGTAAGAATTTGAAAGCCCAAGGGGGAGGCAGGGGGAACTCCAGTCAAAGGTCGACGGCTTGGATACTGAAGGTATTGAAAGTTGAAGACTGAAAATATTACCAACAAAGAAAAGAATAATATAGTAATGAAATTTTAGTAAAAAGGAGGCAAAAAAGACAATTTAAATGAAATAACGTTCCAAGATATATTTGGACGATATAGATTTGCATGGGAACCATAGCTTGGAGACTCAGCATAAAATATATCACATAAAAACTTTAAGCTGCGTACTCCCTATAAAATATAATTTTACAGATGTAGCAAAAATATATGTATCTCAAACATGAATTCCAAAAAATTAGAAAGATGCACAAACTACATGCATACTAGAGAATGATCTAAACCAAAGGAAAAAAGAGGAAAATTAAGAATAAGATATTTTATGGAAACTAAGACAATGGTAGTGGTTAAAAAGAAAGATGATGTAAAAGTTAACGCTTTCTATGCAGAAAATTTAAAACGTAAGAAATTGAGACTTTAAAATAATTTTGTTCGATGGCAAAGGAAAAGTTAAAATGGAGAATGCAATATTACACGGAAATTGCAAAACTTCAAGCACTAAGAAATAATAAGGAAAGAAAAAGAATACAATAAAGTGGGTAAAATATAAAATCTTACAGTTAATAGAAGAAAAAGAGATTTGTAAATGTTGAAAATGAAACTTAGATGATGTAGCAGGTGGTATGACTAAGAATAAGGAGGACTGAAATTAGAAAAAAAAGAGGTTTATTCAACTTATGTAGCAATTATTGAATAGAGAGCGGGGAAAATCAAAAAAGGAGTAAGGTAACGCTGATAGGAATCTACAAATGAAAAACACTGTGAGATGGGTGTTGCGTAATTTAGGGAATGGATTCTAAAGAAAGGAGGGCATGAGCTGCAAATCAAAAGAAAGAGGATTCATTTCTGAGGGACTAAGTGGGGAGCAGAAGGAAGAATATATGATAGGACTGGTGGAAAACGAGAGGAGCAGAAGAGAAAAAAGGCATGATAAAGATAGAAGAAAGAAGATAGAGAGCACAAGGTTAATATTACGGAATTGTAAGTCGAAGATTTACGTTACAACGATAAAAGGGGTTCGGGGAGGCAGGGCAGGCGCGAGGATAATATATATAGCGCTATATATTATTGGTAAGAATCATCTCAAGTATAAAAAGGAACTGAAGATTAACATTTTCTAGCTCAGTACAGAATAAATAAATGTACTTGTAAATTCTTAATTCAAAACTTCAATTAAGCAATGAGGGTTATTTTACTGTTCGGTCGTCAATAAAAGGGTGAATTACCATAAACTGCCCCACAATTCTTTAGGTTAAAGTTTTCAAATCTCACAGATATTTGTAAAACAGAATCTATTTTTTTTATCGATTTCAGACTGCACTGAGTAAAATGCTCTAGTAGAATGTAGAAAATTCGTAGTAAAATGGAAAAGTATCCACATTCTTAACCAAAATAATTGCATACAAATAATGAGAAATATTCCTACCAAACATCGACAATAAAGAATCAGCAGATAATAAATCGGAAATAAGTATATGATTTCAAAATAATTTTAACTGTGTTACATTAAAATATATTTCCCATAATAAAGGCATCTTAATCAAAAAGAACTTCCCACTCTTCATTTAAGGGCTGATGTAAGGGATAAAAACTGAGAATGATATAAAACCTTAAATTAAAATATAAATGACCGAATACTTTCTTGGCTTCACTATGAATAAACTACCGTTGCGTGTTTAAAAAAGCATCTTTCTCAAATCGATTTTTGAAGATTGATGTGGTTAGTAGACGCCTCCTATCACCGTGCCTATGGACAAAATGTGACCAAACGCCTTCCGCAGGATTGAGATTTAACACCTTCTCTCACGCTTAACGGCTGAATTGCACGGAAGCGGTTTTTCCAGAGGCCCTTTCGAAACGCACGATGCTTATGTTTCCACAAAGGTCGCGAAGCATTCATCTTCCAA
Organism: Ladona fulva; assembly: GCA_000376725.2. Lineage (NCBI taxonomy): Eukaryota > Metazoa > Arthropoda > Insecta > Odonata > Libellulidae > Ladona > Ladona fulva. Next base: position 1,458,145 of record KZ308327.1, on the reverse strand, counting down.
ATCATTAAAATCAAGCACCAACATTTTGGGAAAAATAACCTCAGCGCGTTGACTGGAGCCTTTAAATACAAGTTGCCAATTGGAAAAATATTTGTTTGTAAGCCCTCCAAACTCCGGGCGGAAGTCAATTAAAAGGGATCACTGGAAAATGGGATGACAAACACTGCTGCTACAAGTGATGGTGACAGCGATGGAGGTATTAATAAATGCAAACTAAGAAAATTTAAAACTAACTGCCTGAAAAGGCAAGGAAAGGGATCAAACAAACGAAAGAAATCAATTGCCCGTCGACTACGGAATATGTCTCTAAAGAATGAAGAGTCGGAGATGAAAAACGCTCAATAATAATTTTTAATGCTACGAGGTTTTTCTAGGCGATAATTTATCCGTCAATACGACCATGAATGACAATTTTAAGGGCTTATTTAGATTGGGTTATCTCTAACCAAAAAACATTCTTCAGAATTGTTTTAATTTAATGAACGAGCAAACATGGGTTCAGGTCGCGAGCGAAAAACCTATGCCACAAAAGAGAATAATGATAGAACAGAAATAGAGAGAATAATCCTTTTAAAAATTTAAGCTACAGAGTAAATGAATTCGGATACCATAAAATAATAATAATAATTCGTATCAATGACGTGAATAAAAAGATTTTCTCATCACTGATATAATGATACAGACTATGTTAGTTAGTGTCCAATGTATTGGTTTGTCACCATAAAAGTTTAGCACACCAAAGTGCTCTATTCTATCAAATATGACACCCTCCGGACAAAAGGCTCGCCATCTTTAGTTTAGATAGTCTCCTAAACGATGTGATTCAAGGGAACGGTCTAAAATATCAGACAATGTCTTTAAGGTACTATTCTATTTGAGACCAACAAAACCTAAATAGTGACATAAAACACGTCGGAAAAGCGTTGGCGTAAATCAAAGACAATGGTTGGGAACAATTAATTGAGGTTTGTGCTGACAAATACCCAACGTGCCCATTCTTAGACCACATCTCAGGTAGATTGAGTTTTCAAACCTTTCGACTTTAAAGCCCTTCGGTGCCCTAAATCGGTGAAAAATCTCATTTGGGCACCTACATCTTGAACAAAGCCCAAGGCGTTCCAAAAAGCAGAGAAACTAAAGCGATGATAAAAAAATCAAGAAAAACTCTTCAGTTATAATTCCAAACAAAAAACGACCTCGGTGTGCAAAGAAATCGGACGAGGGAAAACTGCATTGACATTTCGTTTGGGCATTATATTCATCAAATGAAAATGGGGTCGATTCGATCGAAACGGGCCTCTTTCGTCATCAAGCAAAACTTTCAACACTCACACAATGGTCCCTCGGAGAATAAGACGGAAAGATCGCAGTGGCTGAGAGTTGAACGAAGGGGAGACGCAAGTACTCGCTGGAAGGAGGGGTTCTTAAAAGGGTGCGAAGAGAAAATAGTGCGTATAGCAGAGAGGGATGGGGTGTCGATCTAGGGTAAAGGTGTGAGTATAGGATATAGAAAGCCCATGTGAAAAAATTATAGGTAAGGGATGGAGAAAGCGGCTGGAAGGAAACTATACAAAGAGGGATAGAGGCAGAGGAAAGGGTAGCAATGATCTTTCCCATGGGAGCCCTCCGCGGCTCAATCGCTGAGGGTAGCAATGCGAATGAGTGGCGAAAGAACGAGAGATAAGAAAGGAGGGAAAAATGGCAGAGTATGATAAAGGGGGTTGTACAACGGACACGAAAATAACAGCGAACAAGGAAAAAAGAACGATGGTAGAAAGGGTAATGGAAGAAACGCCAGGGAAGAAATGAAAAGAAAGACGATCAGCAGCGAAAATGCAGGGAAATTTTAAAGTATGAAAATAGGAAAATGTCTTATTGACGATGACGAGGAAGGGACTGATAATGGGGTTAATAAATCAGTATGATCAAGGGCAGGACATGGGAATGTGTAGATAAAAACTAGGAAACATTTATCAAAACGAATGAAAAATCCTCCTAAGATGCATTAAAGCATTTGCAGGAAGCAAAAATTGGGTAACGATGGATTTAAGTTCTACGTGTATTTATTCGTGCTGCAAAATTATCCTCATCTCATGTCTCCTTTACGCGGAGTTAACCGATAAAATTAAGATTTATATTTTATATTCGAAGATTTGAACTGCATTTTTCATATAACATTTTCTGAAGAAACCGGTGCGCAGTAAAGTAATAATATAAACAGGAATTTACACCGAAAAGTAATACTTTTCTACAGAGAAAAAGGGGAAACAATGTTTTATAACACAGGACAAACAAGAATCCATACACATAAAGCCGATATCTGAAAAGGAATGCAAGGAGGGTTTGGAATAAGAAAATAATCCCGGTAAAAGCAGGATGAAAACGAGAATCTAAAAAAATATATAGCAAGTGGAGCAGGAGGATTATGGAATAGCGAAGGTAAAACTCTCGAAGAGAAAGCCGAATAAAACGGTAACATAAAGAATATGATAAAGTAAAGAAATACAAGGAATTTGGAGATGTAAAAGGGGACAGGAAAAGTATCGGAGGACTGTGGACTTTCTGGAGATGTCGGTTTAGGTTGGTCTCCCTATCCCTTCTCCGACATTTATCCTAGAGTAGGAAGACTAGGATCTATTCCTAGGAAAACGCAAGCTGGTTAGGAGAGTGATGTCTGTGGCGCCATCCTTCGACGCTTTTGGCAACTATTACAGAAGTAGATAATGCTTTTAATTCCGATCTTTCCGGAGAAAATGGATGTGAAAAGAGGGTGAAAGGAGAAGGGCGCTAGCTGTTGCTACATAAGACTTTCTTCCCATCATGAAAGAGGGAGAGGAAACCCTCGATATGAATAGCACTTCTCAGTGCCATTAAAACCAGGCCCGCAATCGGGCGTAACAAATGCGGGATTGTGGAGGGTTTTAAATGACCTGAAAACATCAATCGATTACGGAAATCGATAAGGCTCGATCGGCATATCGCTTTCTTGCTGTCGACGCTTACCTAAGTGTGGCCGTTTTCCTGTGTTTGATGGAAAGGCGATGGGGACGCACCAAGAATGAATATTTCAAGAAGCTCTTGATCACGAATCGCGATTGTTCCCTCAGAGAAGCTTAGGGAAATCGAAAAATCTCATATCTGAATGAGAGTTCGTAGACAATTATTTCCTACTGAAAGCTACGGCCGTGCTTGCAATATTTTTAAGCCGATTTTTCTCTTTGAAAATTTTCGTCGATGAATGCCAAGCATATCGAGAAGGGAATTGATATGTACTGAATATGCCGAGATTGGGAGTGTATCAGAAACGTTGATGAAAGGAGCTATAGCTTTATACTAGTTTATGGATCGTCTTTGTTGAAGATTGGCTGAGGAAACGGGTTTTTAGCCGTACAAAACGGTATTTTTATAAATAAAGTTCGACGCCCATCACCGGTTCTGAGCATACTTGAAGGGGTTTTGAAAGTATTCGAGAATTTAACATTAACTGCCATCCACTTTTTCAGAAAAAAAATTAACAGAATTTACACTGAAATGTTAAGAACCGCTGTTTCGAACCTGAAAGGAGCAACAGATTCAAGGATACTTCGAAGCAAAGAGATTTTTGAGGGAAAATATTTAGTACTTTGCCTGATAAATTATAGAGATATTTCTTGGCATATCGTTAAAGAAATCAGGAATCGTTAAGCCCATGTAATCACGTAATTAATTTTGGTGAGATGAATTTTTGCGAACTTATTGATTTTTAGAAGAATTCGCGAAATTGCACAATAATATACGAAATTTACTATTTTAGAATATAAATTAACAACATGAGTAATGTATATCTGAACACGAATTCAATTCCTGATCCAAAGAGATAACTTGGGGAAGTGAATAAAGGAATCGACTTCCAGCATGTATTCCTATTACTGAGTGTGAGCGAAAATACGGATGGTAAGTCAACAAGAGGCATACCTCTTCATATTTGGAAAGAAGATAAATATAAAGAACATGTAAACCGAAAGAAAATGTCTACATTAGAAAGGTTAGATGATAATTAAAACACAGAATTTCTCCATAAAAATCATCGGAAAGACCTGAAATGGTACATACACTTGCATAAATTAGATGGATAAGAATTCAATACTTCTTTCCTTACCGAATCCATTTCTAATATGCCAGAGAAATAAATTGCAATTTTTATTACTTACTGAATCGAAATAATTAAATAATACAAAAAAAGAGATTCCGCCACGTATTTGAAAAAAAATAAGGATTCTGGATTACTAGGACACTGCGGAATATTTCCGGAAACAAAGTAATACGGTTACATTTCTTCAAATTTGCATTCATTGCGCACAGCGAACTCCTTAAATGCTACCTCGAGATTTAGCAAAGATAAGCAAGAGAGGGATCACCATTTCACCATTATGGAAGTAAATTAACTCATAGAGAATCATACCTACTATCGTACTCGCTTTGTGCCCAAATTTAATTCCGCAATGGACTATCACACGCTAAAGCCGTTTTACTGCAACCTCAATCTCCTTCGTTCTTCCATTCGACTTCACATCGGCTGAATAAAAAATAGCGCTGAAAATAACAAGACTACCGTATCTGGGAGTAGAGAAACGGAGTAGAAAAAAATACGAAGCAGCTTTTCTCTCCGGATAAGACAACACATTAAAAAATCCTCCTTAGATTACAAAGGCGTCAGAATCGCAATGAGAATAAGAAGAGGAGCTGCAGCAAAGTCGCACCATCGCCTCCTGAGTAACGATAAGTAGAGTTCGCCGGAAATGATCGTACTAAACTAGGGTATTAACGGTAATCGGAGAGGATAGAGAGCGAGATGGGGATTCAATCGTTGCCGAAAAGAAAAACTAAGGACCAATTAGTGTGTAATTAGAGCAGCTAATGAAAGGGAGGACGAATGGCATTCTTCCCCGTACATAGAAAAATTCCCGTGATTTCTATAGGTTATGAATATTCTTAATGGAAAACTCAGCCGGGAGATTGGAATTCCTAATCAAAATTCTTTTCCGAGTAAATTTCCAATTCATTGACGCTTCCAGTTCAACAAGGGTCTCTTTTTCAATATAATCATGCTCAACGATTTCTGCAGAATTACATAGTTCATTCATTAATTTAATTTGAATCAATGTTTCCCCTCCTCCCACTTTGGAGAGCATCTTTCCGAAAATAGCCATTCTAGCAGTTTTTCTCCGGAAATTTTACATTTCCAAACAGAAGGTCTTTAATGCTCTCCAGCAACTCGAGATCATGCGTCACTTTTCGTTATCACATTGTTCCCTCCCCAGCGAGCACCTCAATCTATCTAATTCCTCCATCTTAGAATCTGCCCTCTCCCGCACCTACCAATACTCCTATTGGCGACACCACTAACCCTATCCCTACCTCTCTCCCCCACCCATCTTCCTCTCATACCCTTCCCCGAATGGTTGTTCCATGTGTCTGGTTGACTTTTAGTAACACCTGACGATGGCATCGCAACGTCGAAACCGGTAGTGAATAATAAAACATTTTTGTCAGGAAAAGTATATATATCCTTACTCTTCCCAAAACATTTCGGCCACCTCGCTAAATTTTATTCTAGAAAGATATAAGAGAACGAAGTCCGATTACTCTCATGTAATTATCAATTGGACCATCTTCCCAAAATCCTGGAGACTTAATGCTCTACAACATCAAAATAAATATTATAGAAATTTCTCAATTTCTCCAATACTGGGAAGTGCGCCTTATCTCATAGTTAAGATGGTGGGAGAACCGAGGTAAAAAAGGCTGCATATAAGTTGATTGATAAAATAATAGCCTGGAGTCAAATAAAAGTAAAGCTGTTCAGTCTTCTTGAGAAGGGTGGCATCATGCTAACACTAGCAAGTATGAACACTTTCGATTCGGTACAGCCGGAGGGCGACTTTCCCTATGCCCCGGCAAAAATTGTAACTATAAGAGCAGTGGTTGATCAGCCTTAAATAGTTCGCAAGTCAACTACTTCAGTATTAAAAGGGGTTAAACGAAAATTAACCCGTAAAGGTGTGCACCTTGGAAAATTCTCTAGAAAACGGTCATGGAAATGTCTGATGGGATGAGGACTCGAACCCGAGTATCCCAATTACCGTTCTGGCTTGATAGTGCAATGGATAAAGAAACCAACTGGCAATAGGAAGACCGATCCGGTCCCATTCCCGCCAGGATTTTATCATGTCTCACTCACCTAGGAAATACTTCACTTTTATTTGAGATACGCCATACTCTTATACCGCTTTAACCGTTTTATATTGCTCGAGAATATTATAAGTAATAAATACAGCTGCGAAAACAAACAACAGATTTATCTAAGTATTCGTTCATAAATAGAGGGATTTAAGAGAGAAATGGTTTACTTGAAGAGATCTTCATGCCCTTGACTAAAAAATAAAAAGGAGCTTAGAAAACGATGCAGGGTTTATTGAGATATAGAAATGTAAAATATGTGAAAATATAATTTAAATTTAGGTTCAATGTAACATAAAGGGTATAACATGTAGATGCGATTATCTATTATGTGTTACTTTTATTTTTAAAAAGTGTGATTAAGCTGCCGCCAGACTTTAACCGCGGCCCGAATTTGTAAAAAAATAAACATACAAACCACAATTATTCGACTTAAACTGTACTAATAATAAATACGCTCTTTAGGATAGAGCAGTTTGTTATATCATGAGTGTGTGGTTTTGAATTGTATACATGCAAAGAGTGCAAGAAAATGTATTTTTAATTTTTCACTGGATTTATACGCTATAAATAATCATTTGCGCCATTCTTGGCAGATGCACCATCACCTAAGTTAGCCATCACTATTTTAAAGGGAAATTTACCTGATAACCTGTTCACATATTATAGAGATTTTCACTTCTTAGAAAGGTACTTTTCCCATTCCATGAGATGAACATTATTGCATTAGTATGAAAATTGAAGACAATAATAAACATTCAAGAGTATTTCCAGCAGTAATCGAGGGAAAATGCTCACTAGAGCCTTCCCTTAGGTAGATAGTAGAAACGGAGAGATCGCGGAGAATGAATGAAAAGATTCGAAAAGGGGGTTTTGGAGATGGCGGAGATAGGAGCTGAAGTTAACGACCTAGCGATCGATGAATCAGTTGGGAGGGAGATGCTAAAAGCCGCTTCTCGCTTCAGGAGAGAAAGGGAAAGAGGCTTCCACCTTCAAAACGTAGAAGAGGAGGGGAGGATAAGGGGGTAAGAAAAACTCGACGGAGTGAAAAGCGAAAATAGGGTAAAGAGATAAAGCGTAACAGGAGAGGAATCGGGAGAGAAACAGACAGACACTTAACTTGAGGAACGATTATGATCAAAGTCAGCGTGATAGGAAACGGCTAATTCCAGAGCGGATGCCATAACTGGGCACATTCATGAAAGATGCAAGCAATGGAAAGAATCGAGTACTTTGGAGACGAAAGAGGAGATTTAATTACTCCGACGAGAAATTAAATAATACAGAGCGGAAGTAAGCGAAGCGAAAAATCAGGGATTCGCCGGATTCTGGAGCAGTTAACTCCGCTCCAGACAGTTTTGCCCAGCAGCATCATCAGGTTGAAATCACTGAACAGTTGACAATTAAGCCAACGCTTTATAATTGATTAATGATTTGTTAACAACTCGAAACCCCCTGCCACACGCCGGAAGGCGGCTTGCAGGGTACTTATGTAGATGAAACAGTTTCTAGAACTTCATATTATCAGAATAAGTTTTCAATTCTTCTTTCACATGAGAAAGACGACTCACAAAAGCACGACTGAAAAGGGAACAACGATAAGTTCCTAAACATTGATACTAAAACTTGGCCAAGAATAGGTTTCTGCTGTTATATCATTATAAATGGAATATTTTTCTTTCGTCTTAGTTCAGAATAAGGGAAAGTATCTTTCATTTAATTTCGTTTCAGTCACGTTCATGCCTTTGAAAATATGAAAACTTTGTGTGATTCCGAATAACGGCAATTCCATCGTCTCCCGGTATGAGATGCCAAGAAAAAGTGATTCATACGGTCTTTGTAATTACATCGACGTGTTTCGGTGATAGAAGAACAGCTCAGTCAAAGAGTTTAGGCAAACTAACATATTCTCCATTTTGCCGAGTTACCTCATTCACTCCACAAAGCTCTTTGTAGCTAACGGTGAATTAATTAAGAATCAAAATAGCCTTCAGACTGTTGAGTATAGAGAGAATGTACGCAAAAATACACGGCTGTTGACCACAATGGGTAAAATTTCCTCCACATGCTAACTTACGTGTCAATTAGAACCACGAGATTTATATATAGCACGCTTAAGATAAATTCATTGCAGAGTAAGTAAGATGAAGATTAATATTATCAAGGATCGATAGGTAATTTTCCGAAAGAGGAAGCATAGCTGCAAAGATAAGAAATGATAAGAGAGTAAATACAATACATTCACATCCTATGAGACTCATTGCCGTGAAATGAAGGATCCTCATTCCTCTCCCCCAATGACGGCGCAGGAATGTCGAAACTCCCCAAACCCTAATTTGAACATCATAACGACCTGGGACGAAATAAATTAGGGCTGAAAAGAGAAAATAAAACGACGGAGTAGAGGATCATACCAAGGGCTGTGTGGGAGAAGCGGAGCAGGCGAAGAAGGGGAGCCTTTATAATCCACTTTTTCCCCTTTAGCGATCTTCAAGACAAAAGAATGTCGGAATTCGGGTTCTTATGCGCTCACCATAACTTCCATGACACACATTCAGCTGGGAAGATATAACGCGGAAGAAGGAAAGAAAGAATACGGAAAGTGAATAAAAAGATCGAAGAAATGAGACTACTCGCAAAAAATCTCTCAACGTCACTTCAACGCCAAATAAAGGATCAGAATGTGCTTTACGTCCAAAAGAATTAAGGAATTAATTGGAGGAAAACGTCGGAGTAGATTATTTTATTATCTAAGCTTCAGAGGTCCTTTCCCGTAACTAATCATTCAGGACTAAAGTCTACTAAAAACTTGAACATTGATGACTGCGACGCTAAGAATAATATTTTTTGAGACGGGGAGGAAACAAACTTCTCTATGCATGAAGAACACTTTGGATTTGTTTAATCAATACTTGATAGACAAGAACATTTTATGGAATGGAAACATTTCTCTCGAAATTATCACAAATTATGCTCACTAATTAACGGAGGCACATATCTTACTTTAATTCAAAGAAACAGATACAAAGGAGCAAGAATGAGGATATATACGAGGGAAAATGATTTCCTATCCATCCCGCTGAAAGTTTTCAGCAATTAAATTTTTTCTTGAGCTGATGTTCACCGGGAAGTAAAAGGTAATTGATTACTTGGAATAATACTTTTGTAACTCTCGGAAAGCATTTATTAACAGAGGTATAAGGGAATGGAATGCTTTACCTGAAGAACTTCTCATCCCAATGCTTAAAATCTTCAAAACAAAAATTAAAATCTGCTAAATTCTATGTAGTTCTTATATTGCATGTTCATTATGTAGTGTATTTAAGTTAAGTCTCTTGAACTCGACTATGTATAACTTATATGTATATATGAGTATAGACATTGCAAAATATGGTATGCGGGAAAATTATTTTCAACTTTATGTATGTATGTTTATTCAGTTGTATTGTATGTATGTATTAATTGGTTTCATAGAATGTGTACTGTCTGCGGGAGGTTCTTGGAGGGGTTTTCCACCCGTCTTTGGGCGAATGCCGGACAGTTAGTACATTGTTTTTGCACCCCCTCCAACCGTTGCCACCGGGTCCCACGACCTAATCGCGACGGGTAATTCATAAATAAATAAATATAGATGTATAGAAAAAAGTTACAAGTTATGATGAAAAATAAAAAGGTCAAATGAAGAAACATTTCCATTATTTCTTCATTTTTATGGCAGTTTTTATTAGAAAATTTGGATTGGATAACCCGTGGTAAATTTGATTTAGGCTTACGTATGTGATTCCGAATTC